>OX419182.1:17508387-17889424 GCA_948465475.1 Thalpophila matura
GCGCGGTTGGCAGTGGACCATGTCAACAAACGAGGTCTACTGCCCGGATACAAGCTGCATCTTATTACTAACGATACTAAGGTATATATTTCATTGCTTTACTTAGTGCAAACTTACTAATATTATAGGTAAAAAGAGAGTGCTAATTTTAGATAGTTCTTTTTTGCGATTTCAGGGTTGGTCCCATAGTAAAAGTTGTTCATAATGATGAATACTACTTTTCGTATTTGCACTGTCTAACCTGCCACCTGTATAATGTGAATCATGTTTTTTTATAGATATTGAACCATGGGTATATCTGTTAGTTATTTGCCATCTAAATAGTAATTATAGCTTATTTTCTCTTCCAGTGTGACCCCGGAGTAGGCGTGGACCGCTTCTTCCACGCGTTATACACAGAACGGGATTCTCGTATGGTAATGCTGCTTGGAACTGCCTGCTCCGAAGTCACCGAGAGCATCGCCAAGATCGTCCCGTACTGGAATATTGTTCAGGTAAGAATTGGGATAATGGGGTCGACACCGTAATCTAACATTTTCGCGTGTCGCCGGTTCGCAGTCAATGTCAAGGCATCCAATGCAATACAAAATTAAACTTAATTCCATTCACATACGTCACATTTTTAAACACGCACTCTCGATGCTGTGGTGTTACGTGCGTTACGTAATTTTCTCAAAAGCGGCGTCAAGGTCACGCGCCTTTGCGATTTCTATTGACTTATATTTCTATTTCTATGGGTTGAAAGATTCTGGAGTGGCAACAGCGTACCGGAAAACACAGCGTGGGTAGGCCTCCTACAAGGTAGACCGATAATTTGGTGACGACGATCAATGTGGCGACGCTTGAGAGAGGCTTCAGATCATAGAAACAAGGGAGTTGTGTTAGATTGCGGATGTGCGGAATTTTTTATGTGTGGAAGATCTTTTTATTCACAAGGAGTGCTTATAATTGCGTCGCAAACTGTTCTAAAAGTAGCGACAATGGTTCTCGTACTAATTTGTTATGATGGCATTATCTCCTTTTCTCGCAATCGATCGTTTGGTCACCCCTGCTATAGATAATAAGTTATTTAAGCATCCATAAGAACATCATCTGTTCTATGAATACTTAAGTGCAGACTCAACTCAATCCTCAGGCGTCAGACAATTTCCAATTTCTCTTTGGATCTGAATAAAATCAGTTTCCTTTTAAAGCATGTAGCGGACACACCAATTTTCACTGCTCATACATGGCGCCGTCAAAAACACGGCATTTTGCAGTTTCCTCTACATTTTTGAGAAAAACAGATTACTGTTCTAGTTTGGGATTCCAATTTTGAAACTGTGATTTTTTGATTTTGCTGTAGTCTCGGACCAAGATTGAGCCATGTTAATGTACTTATCGGATACATTTCGGATATACTTCGTATCGGCAAGATTTAATTTTGTCCTGCCCTTTTTTCTATCAGTCGGTCTTACGAAAAAGCGCCATCGGTTCATAGTTGATATACCTACCAAAAACCCGAAGTAAGCGCTTTGATTTCACTTTCATTGGGAAAACCGCCAAACAGTGGAATACGTTGCCGGAGTGGGTGATCCCCGATAGCTACAATCTGGGTGTCTTCAAGTCGCGAGTGAATCGGTTTCTTCTAGGCAAGAGTGCTCCATCGTAGACCGCATCATCACTTATACATTAGACAAAAAAAGAAATGTTTTTTTAACTAACTACAAAAAAGAGGAGGGTCTCAATTCGACTGTTGTTGTTTTTTTTTTCGTATATTTGTTGTGACATCTTCGTTGATTATGAACAGATGTTAATTTTTTTTTTCATTTGGTCCAAAAAACTTGCGCGGTGGTCCCATATAAATTGTATTAACTTTCGTTGAGTAGATTTTTGACCAGCATCTTTCTCTCTCAGTACCCCTATCATGAGTTTTTTTGACGTATAGTTTCGTTAACGTAAGCATATTTTGAATTTAAAATACAGCAGTCCTGGAACATTTTGATAATATTTTATACAATTTGCACATTTTAAAAAATACAGAGAAATTAATTAAGTATTTAATTTATAGAAATATTGTGTAACAAACGTGTATTTTCAATTCAAAATATGCTTACGTTAACGATACTACACGTCAAAAAAACTCATGACACGCGCCTTACAACCGTCAACACACGCCTTATTCCGACTTACACTACATTTTATTTGCCTTCGCGGTTTTTATCATCTTCTATAAAATTGCGTTGTATGCAATCACGAGAATTTCACTGCCGGGCGACGATTTTAGGTTACGAATCCTTATTTCTTTTTAGAGGTAATTCTGTTTTGATTGGTTAAACCCTCACACAGCTAATTTTTGAGACATCCTTGGGTTTTGAAAGAATAACCTAAAAAAGGAATATTCTTGTTGTGGTCAGTTTATGACGCGGGAAATTGGCAATTAGCTCCACTGCCAGCGTATAGCGTCTTCATCTGGGAGGGCAACATTTGGACTTTAATTTAGGAAAATCCCAAAAACTTTGCTCTTTGCCTTTCTTCCCTAAAATAGTTTTCGTAAAAGGGGTTAAGAACTTTTGTAATTACTTTTCTTGTAAGTAAAAAACAACTGAGGGGTTATTTTTAGAAGAAAATACATCTCTATAAGCATTCTATAGCATAGGGATGCCCTTCGACGATATGTTAGCTCCCCTGAATAACAATATGTTACAAGTTTTTAACGGTGTTAAGTTTTCTTTCAGACCGATTTATCGTTCACCATTTTTTAGTGTCCTAGACATTATTTTCTCACCTAAATCTAAAAGAAACAGAACCTCTCAAGACCATTATATTACTAACAAGGTAGTTAGTGTTTTACCAATAACCCTGTATATCCCGTTCAATCACTTTATAATTCATGTACGACACGAAAATTCCTGCATAAATTACCTGTCAAATCCAGTCATCAAAATCAACAACTACCCTCAAATTAGTCACGAACTCACTGTAGCCACTTTAAACCAGTTTGAACCAGTTCTATCCGCTTCAATCCGGTACTTACCTGCTACCGGTGTCGACGTCAACTCCAACAAACGAACGTAGCCTAGATAGACAACTCGATTTTCCGTCTATAGGGAACATCTGAGACCTATTTTTGCATTCGATTCATCATTCGATTTTCGACTTAATGGCGAAGGAAATAGAGTTAAATTTTCTTGGACGGTGTAACAAGAATTGGTGGGTATATCGCAAATCCAATATTTGAGTTTTGGGTAGGTTTGTTTTCGTAGTAATCGTATTAGCAGGAAGGGAAGAAGTGATTCCATTCAATCAAACCTTACAATGGATATGGGAAATTCGCAGCGAATTTAAAGTTTAGTGCTCCGGATTACGTCATCGGTAATGCTTATCTGTTTTTGGTTTGATTTTATTGAAATTTTAAGATATTTTTTTAGATTAACGTTACCTAAAACAACATAAACATAGCTTTTGAATATGAAATTGAAAAAAACCAATTGAGCCCCCCTTTCTAGTTTTAAACTGTATAATGTTTTGATAGACAAAGAACCAAAATTATGATACTCCACATAATAATTATGTATATTTATAAATCCCAGTAGGAATTTATAAAAATAAATAAAAGCGAATAAGAATACTGGCACGCGATAATACAACGTCCGTCTGTCTCTCGAGTCGAGGCTAAAAGTGAAGTTCACGACCAACGTACGCGCTGTCCTAGCCGTCACACGCCCCACCAACCCCGCTCTTGCTTGGAAGAAATTTTTATGCTAATTGTATATTATAATAAGTATTGAACTTTTCCATCTCCCTGGAGATGCATGCATTTTGCATTTACCTCACATTTCAAATAGGAATACTTTCCAAAGTTACTATCTATATTATTTTTTTCAAAAATAAAATCTACAATGGAGCACGCTTGCCGAGAAGAAATTAATCTATCGAAAAAGAATATATCTACTATATCATTGTAAACACAATATTATTCTTGCATGAAAATCAATTGTAATCATATTTTCTTGAACGAATTTTCATTTTAGCCAGATCAGTCAGAAATAATTCATAATCGTCTGGCTCCACAAATTATATTATTATTAATCAATCTCCAATCATAGCCAGTTGTGGTCAAGCGTAACCGTAATACCATGTATTAATCTAGCCTTAACAATAGCCTGACGTAGGGTTGCTACTCTGAAAAGGCTATGTTATATTTTTGAACATTTTTATGATTGTAAAAACGTTGGCGCAGTAGCTGAGCGATTCAGTTAGTAGGTTGGATTCTTGCACGGGACTAATATTGGTTTTTGATCTCTTTCGTGGGTGCGTTTACAAACACAAATGTCACATAAAAAAACACCTTTTTTATGTGATGTGTTTGTAAACGCACCCACGAAACAGGACAAATTTATGAATTTGTCCTGTTTATTTGTTCTTTATTTGTTTTTATTTATTTGTATTTATAAAACGTTGCCATAATATATCGCACATCGGCAAGAAAGGTGTCACAACACATAATAATACGAAATTGAGTTATGTATGCCATCTGAAAGGCAATTACAAACTTGATCTGCTAAAAAAAAATCATAATTATAGTGTGATTCCTCGCTGAGAGATGGCATTTAATACAGATTTTTTTTAATGGAATTCTAGGATCTAAAAAAAAGAACATCGTGATTTCCCAAAAACTACATTTGTTGTGTTGTGACACTCTTCTTGCCGATGTGCGAATTATGTACTTATATTTAAATACTTCTGTCACAAGCGAGGCTATGTTTTTTGTTGAATGCAGTTTTTATGCTTGCAGTTTTGATATTTGATTCACAAATAGTTGGTCATAGTTATAATAAATACTAAAGACTGAAATAAATGTCTAATACATTCAATCTTACTTGCAATGACTGAACCCATAAAATTAATTGCAAAAAATACATAATTTTCGTCCAGACAAAGATAAATATTTTAATATTTCTGTTAAAATCTGGACGCGAGACAACCCTACCTGAATCAATCATTGTAATTAATTTCACACATGATTTAATGTTAATTTTAGTTACCATAATAGAGCGACTATTGATGATACCGGCTTGATATGATATGATGATACTTGGTTAATTCGTGACAGTACATGTGTATCAATGTAACCTTTGCTTGTCGTAAATTCTGCAGTATGTTTGTTACTTCTTCACGCTGAAACGGCTGGACGAATTTGGATGAAATTTGGCAAAGAGGTATATAGCCTAGTATCTGGAAAAATACACAGCGTCGACTTAATTCTAATAAGATGTAACTCAATTTTTGACCAAACAACGAAATTTTGAAATGAAAATGAATCTAAAAGAGTTCTAACTAATTAAACTTTAAAAATGTAAGCAGACGGATTTAATAAAATATTTGTTAAAACAAAATTTAAGTTTTCCTAGAACTTTAAAACGGTTATAACACGTCATAGTACAGTCATTATTTCAGATCAAGTTTGGATGAGCTAACGCCGAACCTCTGGGCCACTACTTCAGCTATGTTATAATTGTTTTTATATCTTCCACAGGTGTCATTCGGCTCCACGTCACCAGCCCTTAGTGACAGGACAGAGTTCCCTCTGTTCTGTCGGACCGTAGCTCCTGACTCCTCACACAATCCCGCCAGAATTGCTTTCATCAGGTAAGTCAAAATTACTAGAATTGACTAGTCAAAAGAAAAAGCTACTAGAATTGACTACGCGGACTATGGTTGCTACGACGTAGCATTTCCGCTACGCCAGCTACGCTATTGTAGCACATAGCTACGATCACGTAGCCCGTGCAAATCATGTTAAGTATAAATCAGCGACACGCTATGATGGCTGGTTTGACGTTTAAGTCCACTCATAAAGCTTCGCAAAAATTTACAACTACTTTTGAAAGAACAATACGGTAGTAGCCTACTATTAAAAAAGTACAAATAAATTATTACTCTTTACAACAAGTTGAAAAGAGTAACCATAATAAACCATAAAGTGAGGGGCTCGTGGCTAAATGACGGCCGCGCTGATCGATCGATCTGCGAGGTTAAGCTGCGCTTGCCGCGGTCAGTCCTTGGATGGGTGACCGTTCTTTACACATCGAGACCCCTCCGTGCCTCGGAGAGCACGTTAAGCAGTCGGTCCCGGTTGTCATAGGAATATCTTTGACAATCGTTACGGGTAGTCAGAAGCCCTAAAAAGTCTGACAGCTGGTCTAACATTCGAATACCGGTATTACCCATTAATTGGGTTGTGGAGGTCAGATGGCAGTCGCTCCACGTAAAATATTGATATTCAGCCAAAACTAGTTAGACTGGATGTCGACCCCAATATAATTTGGGAAAAGGCTAGGCAGATGATGACTCTTTTCAACAAGTTAGTTCAAAATCTTGTTAAATTGAAAATATAATATATGTGAGAATAATGTAAGATATTTCAAAAACCCTTATGATAAAAAATAATAAAGCAATTAAACGCATATGAAATATGAATATGATAGCTACCATCACCGAAACGTCAAAATACGAAACTAAATAAAATAAGTTACCTCCTAAATCTCTATATACAGGGTAAAATTAAAACCAGTGCGGATATTTTAGGAGGTGAAAGTACTCATGAATATGATCAACTTTTATTATGGGACCGACACTGAAATATGAAAAAAAAAACAGCTGTTCCCTACAAAAATGCACTACAACACGATCAAAATGTATGGAACAGCTGATTTTTTTTTCATATTTCAGTGTCGGTCCGATAATAAAAGTTGATCATATTCATGAGTACTTTCACCTCCTAAAATATCCGCACTGGTTTTAATTTTTTTTTTATAAAAAAAAACTGTATTTTAAAGAATCTTTAATAGGAAAGTGGATAATGTCATTTATTGAAAATAGCCGAACTTTGAACAATATTATAAGGCAGCCCCTAAAACTTAATTTATAATTTATTTTTGTAACAGCTCTATTCACCCAGAAAAATAACATAAAAAAAACAATAAAGAAATCTTTACTTTGTGTTTTTTTTCCGAGCAACATTTTTATTTTCATCGGCTATAATATTTTTAGTCCGACCCGATCTAAACACACTTTACATTATAAAAATAAAACTACTTTCTCACCTCTTTTACTAACGTAACTATTCGCGTTCAGACATTTACTGAAAAAAAAAAAATTCTTCAGAAGTCAAGAGTCACAAATAATTTCCTGTTTATTATAGAGTTGTCAAGAGCCGGACACAGCAAGCGTTTCAGAACGAAGTGTACTCATGTATAAGTACCTGGGTACATACAAGTGTGTCTTGTGTGACTTTGAATCGAATCTTGAGCGACTTCAACCATAAAGGGTGCGAAGTACGAACGTACTTGACGTGTTCCACTTTTGTGCCCTTTTCAGAATTATAAACATTTTCTTTTTAGGATTACCCTTTGTTGTCAAAGCGTTTCGAGATTATAGGTCTACTTGGGAATTCGCTACGTTCAGTATATTTGTAAAGATTTTTTGTAGATCTCAGATTTTGTTTGTTAAGAGAGGTAGCAGGATATTTCGCTTAAATCTAGAGCAGCCTGACTGGGGAAGTACCTCCGACGTCGTCGTATAAAAGAGATTTAAAATTTTAACTGATGCGGGTGCGAGGCGGTAGCTCAGTGGTTACAGCAACGCTACGGTACGGCAGAGGTCACGGGCTCAAATCCCGCCCGTGTCAGTTGTTTTTAAATCTATACTAATATTATAAAGCTGAAGAGTTTGTTTATTTGTTTAAACGCGCTAAACTCTGGAACTGCCAGTCGTATACGATAAAAATCTTTTTGCATATTATAACCAAATTAATGAGGAATAGTATACCTAAGCTATTTAACATAACAGCTATTGATTTTTCAAAAATCAAATGATACAGTTTTCGTTTTTATCAAAATCGGCCCCGAGACTCCTTTGAGCATAATTGGCCTATAATGTTCCCACTGCTGGGACACAGGCATCCTCTGTGAGAGGGAGTGGGCCGTAGTCCACCACGCGGGCCCAGTGCGGGTTGGTGGACGTCACATGTCTTCGAATTTTTGGTTCTAGGACATGCCGGTTTCCTCACGATGTTTTCCTTCACCGGTAAAGCAAGTGATAATTAATTTCTAATACGCACATGACTTCGAAAAGTCAGCGGTGCGTGCCTCGGAATCGAACTCGAACCATTCGCCGTGGGAGGCACATGGTTAAACCACTAGGCTATCACTGCTTTTTCAGGCTATCACTGCTTTTTCCTCCTTTGAGCTCCTTTGAGCGTTTTTCGCTATTTCTTATAGTTTCGGATTTGGCCATCCAACCCGACTTGAAAAATTCACCCTGTATAACCAGTCAACTAAAGTTAACATTCTTTTCCACCAGACAATTCGGTTGGGACACAGTGACGGCCTTCTCTCAGAACGAAGAGATATACTCGTTGGCCGTCAACGAGCTGGTGACGCAACTGGAAGCCGCCAACATTACGTGCGCAGCTTCCATCACCTTCGCCGAGTCGGACTTCAAAGAACAATTGCAACAGCTCAAGGTATGTCGTCACTCTAAATGTAAGTTTTTAGATCGGAGTACGAGTAAACTGAGAGAAATTACGCGATGGCGTTTTCTGCCATTTCGCTTTTATACCTATTCAACAAAATAGCACGCGCGTCGTTGGTCTATATCGATTACTTCAAAAACTACTGAACAGATTTTCATACGGTCTTCACCAATGGAAGGACACATTTCCGAGGAAGGTTTTGTTCACTATAATATTGGCAAATGCACGGTATTTTTTTGTTACGAAGTTCCTTAACGCGGTTTGTGGTGGGAGTTAACTGGGTGAAATCGTCATGTAATAAAAAAAGAGTGCCCCCCCCTCCATAAATTGAAAACTCGCGGCAATCACGCTCGCGGTCTCCGACCAGTACCCGTCTAAACGTCAGAAAGGGAGGTCGCGTCGCCGGATTGGAAAATAATATGCACAGTTTTACCATGTAAAAATGGGTATTATAAGAAGCGTTTTCATACGAATATTGTACATTCTTGGAACTTCGTTACCCCCTACCCCACGCTTTTTTTTTTTCAAGAAAATATTCAGAACAGTATTGTCTCTGCTTTATTCGCAGTAATTTGTATTTACTTTGTCATTAGTCGATGGTACGATACTATTTTGATGTTAAACATCTATTGACGCACCTTGGGGGTAAGACCGACTCGTATGCCGTGACGGCAAATGGCATGACGCTCTCTTATGCCGTCATGCCTCTCCCCGCCGCCGCTCTCTACTCCTCCTGTGTGCGTGGCGATGTTTCACACCTGCCAGGCGTCCCGTGATGATCACATTTTTTATTTTTATTGAACTAAACAAATAAAAATATACAATTTGGTCTGAATCAACTACAAACATTACTTCTGTGTAAGGATAAACATTTTTCAATCTACTTAAGAAATGGCTACACCATCACGACTACACAAAAGAAGGTTCCCTTTGTTTTGAAGAACGCTTGACAAAGAAAAACTGTTTGCGAGTTTTCGTTTGATTTATTGTAAGTGTATTTGCATAAGCATAAAGTTGAACTGAGACATTTTTTAACGCCTTCGGAATGTTTGTAGAAACAATTCTTTGTCTTCCAATATGAAGATTTTGTAAAACTTTTGAATCGCTCTTGAATACATTTTTTTTTATACTAGTTGTAGGTAATTGATTTTCAAGTCGCAATAAAAAAATATACAGGGAGACTGGTTAAATGAGAAGAGAAGAATGAAATCCGTTGAGCCGTTTCGAGACCCATTCAAGATAAACTTTCAGACTGACATATTAAAATCTAAAATGGTCATTTATGATTAGGCATCGGATAAATACTCTCAGTTTATTTTAAAATCACAGACAGACACTTTCGGCCGTACCACAAAAGAATAAACATCTGTTCAACACACGTTCAACACGAATGCTACCAAAAATAATAGGTACTTGTTTTAGCACTAACTTGTCTAAAACAAGTCTGTATTATTTTTTTTAGCATTCGTGTTTAACAGATGTTTATCTTTTTTGTGGTAAGGCCTTTTAATTTTATTTATTGGTATATACATATAAGGTCTCTCCCTTCATACTTGAAATATTTTAAGAGGTACATCTGTAGGTGGTAAAGAAGCTATACAAACGAAAAAAAAAATATCTGGGTATATATTTTTTTTAAATAAATAAAGGACGTTTTGAGCTTGATATGCAGTAATAAAAGCTTAATCAAAAATAAAAATATATTTTAACTTTTCTTTGCCTAATTTATCTTAGAGATTAAGAATTGGAATCAAAAATCGAAATAAATAAGAAATAAAATGATTATGCCGTTGACATTTTGAAAAAACCAATAAAACAAAAACGGGTGCAAGCTGGCTGGCGCGTGCCTCCACAGAATATTATGTCGACAGCAACTAAAACCTTTGAATTGAGAACTCATTAGTCGGGCTGTACTTCACTGGATCATTCACACCATACTTAACCTCACTGTCACAAATACGAAGATTTCTCTTTAACCCAATTACGTACAAAAACAAATAAAAAATGAATTTAAAAACTCTTGAAATACTCGATCATACCAAACTAATTTCATATCTGTACCGACATGCACAATCTGAAGCCCAGCGTTCTATGGGCGTCTGCCAGTGTCCTTTAAAATTATTTGACACACATAAAAAATGTTATTTTCAACATCCATTACGCTAGTTTTTACGTAACTTACTATTAATATTAGAAACTAGCGTAATGGATGTCGTAAATAGTTTTTTTATGCGTCTAATAATTTATTTAAAATAATTTAATTTATTTATTAAAAAAAAATACTCAGATCAGGTTTTTTATTCATTTGTATGGCATCTTTACCACCTATAGATGTGCCTCCTAAAATATTTCGAGTATGAAGGGTAGGACCCTATATTGTTGTTATTATGGAGACAACACTACTTCACATCCTGTTGATCATGATTATAAACTCTTAGGCTAATAACCATCAGAACGATACTCAAGCACAGATGTTGCTTTGAGCGTAGATTTAAAGCCGTTTGATTGGTTGAACTTGAAATTAGTTTTAAGTAATGCTTGAGTCTTGAGTTAGGTTCTGTAATACGAACATTAATCAACCTTAAAGACAACCACGTTCGAGGGATAGAGGGCTAATTCTTAGCCAGAGAACCACACGGAAAACTGACTGCTTACTATTCAACGATAGTTAAAACTTTAAGTATTCCACTTACATCAACTTTTAAACTCATACATAAACAGTTTTAAACTTAAACATTTCCAATGTCTAAGTAATATCGGCGTCTTGAAGTCAATATAATTTGTCAAACTTAGTTCGTTATATATACGCTCGAGAGGCTACGGGGAGAATCAATCACCTGGGGTCTTTAATGGAGTTCTATTATGTGTTGAATAGCTTCCAATGCAATGGTTCCCAAAGTTGTTGGACCGCGACCCACCTAACAAAAACTTCCAAATTCGGGACTCATCTCTTTGCTGTCATGCAGAAAAAAAAGGTCATAACTGTATGAATGAAGCACTGTTTTAACAAACAACAACAAAGAGTGCTATTTCAATGAAAACCTGGATGTACGCGTATTTGTTTCCTATTTTTGTCATTATAGCTAAAGCATCAACTTCAATTATTTTAGTTACTTTTAATCGCAATGAGTGATACGTCCTGTTACGCCCGGTCGGTCGATGTATCGTCCTATTTTTCAAGGCCTACCAAATATTTGACCCACTATAGTTTGGGAAATGCTGTTTCAATCGATCGTTTGCAGATTCGGCTTGTGTCGTATTGCATGAAGTGTATTTAGCTACAGGTAGTTAGGAAATTAATGGGCTTATTATATAATGTTGGTCGTGTTATGTTGCCTGTTTTAGGCGCCATACACAATAGACGACGCAACTGGGCGCGACAGCGCGTTTATATTGTGTGCAAACCACGGCATGTATTTTAGACAGCGTACAAATCATCCATTTAAAGTCTAGAGATCATTTCCAATAACACTAATGCCAGTTATTTCACTTGATTAGTACCGGTTCGTTCCAGTTTTGTCCCAAATCGAATCACTCTTGACTGCACCCGTGTTGTCGCTATCAATCAGAACTAACAACTGATTGATTCAGTGGCGTCCCCAGAGTTCAAATAGGAACTGTTTGTTTGGGGACTGCGTTTTGGCTAGTTGAGATGTGAAGGTTTAAGCTTCTATTATTATCATTAGTAGCAGGAAAGCATGTTTGTGAAATACTGGTAGTTTTTAGGGGTCCGTACCAAAATGGTAAAATAGGAACCCTTATGGTGCGACTTCGTCTGTCTGTCTGTCTGTCACACCTGCTTATTTCAGCAACTACTAATGCTATCGACTTGAAATTTGGAACATGTATAAAGAATGCTTGTCCAACTTTATTGCAAATGAAAAAATTAAAAAAATATTTATATTTTCATTGCAAAAGGGACATAATTATCATATATGAAAGGGCTTGATCTGCACATTTCAAAATATATTTTCATTTAATTTTATGTCTCACAGTTTTCGACATAATATGATGAAAAATGACTGAAAAAATACCACCCCCCCCCCCTTATCTCCGAAGTTTGTGGAGTGAAAAATCTGAAATAATTCAAGTTGATGAATTGACCCAAATATTGCACTAAAAATAAAACTATGTTCCTAACTAGTACAGTTTTTTCAAAATCATCAAAATTCTTTCACAAACAAACTTAGTTTTGCGGTCCGGTTTTTTTTCACTTTATATGTCCAAAACTGATACGGAACCCTCGGTGCCCGAGTACGACTCGCACTTGGCCGGTTTTTTTATTGCTACGTTGCATCGCTGTGAAGTGTGTTGTCCTTGGTCTTGTTACAATGGTATATCGAGATTCGTGTGGAATCTGCTATGCTATTCACTAAGAGACATTTTTTTGGCTGTCCTATGACTAACCTGTCTATGCTCTGTCTATTCGTAGAATAGAATAGAATGTCACGGTGTGATTCTCCCTCGAACGTTTGCAAACAAATTGGCAGCTCTCGCGGTGAGATCACGACGCATGTCGGTACAGAATAGACACACACATTCCTTTTAGGTGTATGGGTTAAATGACTACCAGCCTTCTCCTACTTCTCTCTCCTCTTATAAACAGTAAATATCCACAACTGAACATGGGCTTCCTAAAAACACTAAAATATCTATAGGTATATTCCTCAGATCATAGAAACAAGGAGATGTGCCAAGGCGCTATCGAGCTTGATGCCTGACCTTGAGCAAATTGCTCATATTAAAAACGTACGCGCTGGCAACGAACTGAACACGATCGATGGTATAAATACAGTGTTTTAGTTTAGTGCTAGTGTTGAGTGACGATTAACAGTGTTAGATTGAGGGTGTGCGGAATGTTCAATGCGTGGGAGATCTTTTTATTCACAAGGAGCGCTTAATTATGCGCGTAATTGTGTCGAAAAATGTACTAAAAGTGGCATCATTTGTTCCCGTACTAATTTGCTATGACGGCATATCTCCTTGTTTCTATGATCTGAGGTATATTCATTAATACTGGAAGAGAAAACTTTGTACCCCTTATTGTTATCACTACATAGTATAAAACAAAGTCGCTTCCCGCTGTCTGTCTGTCCCTATGTATGCTTAGATCTTTAAAACTACGCAACGGATATTGATGCGGTTTTTTTTAATAGATAGAGTGATTCAAGAGGAAAGTTTATAGCACCCGTGCGAAGCCGGGGCGGGTCGCTAGTTAAATATAAAGAGATTTTGTACCCCTTTTACCCGACTTCTTTAGCATAATATTGCGCGTACGGAGGGATGTGAGATTAGGCATAGTTAAAGTTTAGGTATCAATATGGAGAAGAAGTGCAGAAAGCTAGAATGTTGAATTATGGTCGAATTTTGAACACTTGGCAACCACTAGTGTAGGTAATTATAATTACCGGAAAACTAATTTCAAAAACATCCAAAAAAAGCAGATAATACAAAATTAATCTCGCAAAGGTCGTTCGGAAACCAACATTGTTTGAACCACCACAAAGCAAAAGTTGTTACAACTTTGCCTAGCTATTGTTAGCATCAACCGCAACACAATACTTACTTTAAAATTACTCCTAAAAGCATTCTCCGGAATTAATAAATCAAAACTAATTAATTAAATGCTGCGGGTTTATAATTTAAGTTCCCTTTGTGAATGTGAAATTTGGATTACCTAGTACTGATTTATTTTCAGATGTTTTTGTGTTAATTTTGTTGAGTCATGAGGGCCACATCCATTAGGATGGCAGCGACGCCAGCAGCGCGCCTCTCTGTTGCTGAGTTGAAATCCACCCTGTATACTTACAAATAACTGGTGAAACTTTACAGACGCGATTGTTTACATATAATATTTGAAATAAAAATATATTTTTTGGTATTGATTTTCTATTGATTCGTGTTCAGTATCAGTGGTACCTCCTACACCACCACCACACCAGGTCACCTCCTACTCACTTACTATTTACGTATTATTCACGTACACTCAATAAAATTTCATAATATTGTACAAACAATTGTTTCATCTTATTATTTTACGTATACTACAGAAGATACGCGTCGAGCGAGCGCAGTGTACACTATTAAATTATTATTGAGTTTTGGCGCGCGGTCGTGTTCGATGTGAGGGGCGGACAAGGGGGCGCGGGTGAATTCTAAAATTTTGCTGGCTTTATGCGCGCTCTTAAAACATGTCAAATTGTATTACAACGTACCTACCTAACCCTACCTCATAAGGCGACGACGCGAGTGAGCGGGGCGTTCGGGTTGGCGTTGACGCCAGTTTGGCGTCGACGCCAACCCGAACGCCCCGCTCACTCGCTCGACACGCACACATTTCTTCGACGTCCATTTTTGTTGAGTGAAGAAGCGATACTAATCTCGTCTGGTATCCGCTTTGGCGGCCAGTTTTAGCGTCTCACGGATGCCAAGGGTAATGAGATATGGCCCTAAGACTAAATCGGTATTCTTTTTGTCTGAGGTGCCTCCACTACAAAAAAAAACCGGCCAAGTGCGAGTCGTACTCGCTCACCGAGGGTTCCGTATCATATTTGGACGTATAAAAACCGTGAAAAAAACGTGAAAAAAACCGGACCGCATAACTAAGTTTGTTTGTGAAGAAATTTTGATGATTTTGAAAAAACTGTACTAGTTAGGAACATCGTTTTATTTTTGGTGCCATATTTGGGTCAATTTCTATCAACCCTAATTATTTCAGATTTTTCTCTCTGTAAACTTCGGAGATAAGGGGAGGGGAATGGTATTTTTTCAGTCATTTTTCATCATATGTCGAAAACTGCGAGATATAAAATAAAATGAAAATATATTTTGAAATGTGCAAATCAAGCCCTTTCATATGATATGTAACTTGACCTAGTAACCCCACTTTGAAATTTTGGAGGCCCACTCCGGCCCCTTTTGCAATGAAAATAAAAATAATTTTTGACTTTTTTCATATGCAATATAGTTGGACAAGCATTCTTTATAACTGTTCCAAATTTCAAGTCGATAGCATTAGTAGTTGCTGAAATAAACAGGTGTGACAGACAGACAGACGAAGTCGCACCATAAGGGTTCCTTTTTTACCATTTTGGTACGGAACCCTAATATAGAGGTAAAGAGATAAACTGTCTTATAGTTTGACATGAAACACGAATCCAATTGTTATGCATATATCTTTAGCACTGTTTACTGAGAACATAAACGTGATTGTAATTCTGAACGCGGCTCCGAGACACACAATGTAAATAAACACACGGACACGCTATTATTTGCTTTTCGCACTCCGTTAGATATGCAAACGTGGATGTAGGGGATAAAACAAATTATATGTAGATATATATTCTGTAAGTATATTGGTAAGTACATATACACGGTGAAATTTGAGTGGTTGTTCTCCGGCAGCAGAACGATTTGCCATCAGTAGTACTATCGAAACATAGAGTTCAATTTAAAAAATAATATGTTTTTTTTTTCAAATAATCAAAAAAAATATTCATAGACTCGAAAGCGTGAAAAACAATAGTAACTCACTAGATCTAACGTAGGTATCATTATCTAGTCAAAGAGCACGCCGTCGCTCACGCGGTGCCGACAAAGATCACCAAATACGAAAGCCGCCTCACAAATGTGCAGAGCAAAATAAGCTCTCGCGCATGGTGATACGGCATAAACTAGCCTGATCGCCCGTAGCGAGTGCCTACCGATGAACCCCCCCCCTACCCCGCACTCCTTTAGCGAGTCGTATAATTAAAACAAAAGATGCCGCGCGCACTCAGCGGCCAGCGGCTCAGTTGCGCCGCGAAGTTGATGCCGCGAACATCACGCGATGTCGTAGGTACCTACCTACGCGTAGTGAAGTGAGATAACATTGAAATAATGGATCGTCATTACAGTTTCTCCAATTTAGAGTACCTCGCTATGGTGCAACTACGCTAGGGTGAATTATGACTCCCATGCTGCCGTTACGCAGAGCCGCAACACTTGGAGTCGCTCAATCTTCGCAGTGTTCTGAACCCCCAAGTCCCGCAGGCCCGGACGATCGTAGCGGCGACACAGTGCTACTCGATCATGGGGAGTTACAGTGTATGTACCAGAAGTCGATCAGCCGTTCATTTGCGCGAGTTCGGCGAGGAAATCCACAAGTAGGTACTTCAAACGGGATCCTCGTCGAAGTACCTACCTATGTGTATGGCTGTGATGGCTGGGTTTGACGTAAGTCAATACTACGTTTGGAAAGTGCTCAACAATGAAAGACTGCTTAAGTACCTATCATTTTCGTAAAGTAAATCAAATAAAACGTGCTCGATTGTGTTATTGTGTATGGAACGCAGTGGCTTGCAATTCGAAAAATTACTCTGTTACCGGGCCTAAACGTAAGTACCTACTATTGTACCTTTGTATTAAATACCGAACATTTAAAAGTAGGTAAGTAATTAAAATCATTGTAAATAAGTTTATTCCATTTTTTTGGATACCTACGCCTTAAATACTTTAATAGGTATCTAATTCAGAAAATATCGTTTTCTAAGATAGGTGCCTACCTACCTAGTAATCTTGTTTTTTTAGTTTCGTGTTCACGTGTTCAATAATTTGTCTATCAATAACTCGGGAATAGTTATCAGCTGATTGATAAACACGGAGGGCAATGACCGCGCGGGCGCGCCCCGCCCGGCCGCGGCCGCTCGCGTCGTCGCCGCGCTTGCGTAGCTATCGTTACCTACTATTGGTTTGAGATTTTGTTTTTCACATCATTCTCATCACACCATTCTGCCATTTTTTGATTCTATTTTTTTTTTGATATATCAATCGAATGTACTGCCAAGACAAAATCATTTCGCTTCCGTAAAACAACCGCTAAAATTTCGCCGTGTATATTTCTCTGAGGACTAGGTAGAAGTATTATGGGAGGCGAAAATCGTAAGTCAAAAGCTAAAAGCGGAGCGAAGCGGAAGGTAGATACGCACGGCTACAGATCAAGCTATACATTTCCAATATAAGCTGATCTCGCATTGTATAGGATTTCCTTACAATGAGAGGTCAGTGTAAACTGGGAATGTAAGCTTGATGTGTAGCCGTGTGTACAACAAACATGACAGTCCCATATAACCATCCAGAATTGTTTGGTCTTTCTTCTAAGCAGCGCAAATCTAGCCGCATTTACTACTGCATATATCTAACTTCCTTTTTTAGGGTTCCGTGCCTCAAAAAGAAAAACGGAACTCTTTTAGGATTACTTTGTTGTCCGTCTGATGGTGTGTCCAGTCCAGGCTCGGTCAACTGTGTATGGGTGACTTTGGACACAAGGTGGGTTCCAGTTCATGATAAGAATAGCGATATCGATGACTCTGTCTAACAGGCTGATTACAATGAAATGTTACCAAGTAAAATAAAATGAAATATCGTGTAACTAATTATGACCTAAACATGATTAATTTAATTTAAAATGTAGCTTAATAACTAACACCTATTTTTTTACGGTTATATAATTAAAATTATGAACTCTAAACGAAATTCGGAAAAATAATTATATCTTTAGAAATAAATTTGAATTTAAAAAATGGACTGGTAATTTGCTCTGGCAACACCATATGATAAATGTCTGCTGTTATGGTTGGTCGTTTTTTCTTGTTTCTGTTTATTTGTTGTGCTTTAAAACGATAAACTGTTTCTGATTTTTACATCATGACGTTGAGTCGGCATACTGTTACGCCGTTGCGGTGAAAAAGTGTTGTGTTGAGTGAGATAGTGATTCTTTCGAGATTTCTTTGTGAGAACGAGAATTGTTTCGCAATTAATCAAAGTAAAACATAGGGAAGTGCGTCAATTGTGGATTTCCAGCTTTTCAAGATGTATTAATTTGTATTATATGCCCACCTTTATGAATAGATATTATTTTATTGTCTTACTGTCAATAAAATAATATCTATTCTAGGTGGGCATATAATTTTTTTCATTGGATTTACTGGGATCCCACTAGATGGCGTGCAAATTCGTCTCACATTTTTACTATGAAGTTGATATTCTTCTCGCTAGAATAATATTGTTCTGTGGTCCAGCCAGACTTTATGGGTGGAGCGATCTGCTCATAGGTGGCGCTACTAAAAGTATTATTATAATAGCGGCATCTTGCTCAATTCTATTTTCCAGTAGAATATTTTATTTTATTTATTACCTATTCTATGAGAATATAAAAAAAATATTGTTGCTCTAGTCGAAAACCATAAGATAAAAAAATCCAGAGAATATAAATGTTGAAGTACGGAACCCCCGGTGCGCGAGCGCGACTCACACTTGACCGGTTTTTTTATATCTTTAAACTGAAAAGACGGACAGACAAGATAGCGAGTCAATAAAAACGTGGTAAAATACCCCGTTTTACGTGGACCATCAGAAGCTACAATTCAATAGAAATATAAACAGTTTTATATATAAAAATGTATCTTTCGCAGGAGCTGGACACTCGAATCATCATCGGCAGCTTCTCACAGGAGATGATACCCAAAATATTCTGTGAGGTGAGTCGGCTTCAAGTTATTCATAATTTTTAGAAAGAAAGAAAGAAAGAAAATTATTTATTTGACACTCGCACAGTAGGTAAATTACATGGGTAGGTACATACATAAAAAGAGAAAACAAAAATATGAAATAAAAAAAATAAAAGTACAAAGTAAGGTAAAATAGTAAAACCTGTACGAGGCCAAAAGGCTCCTATCTCAGCATAGTGCCACGACATTTAAAAATAAATGCCGCAGCGCTGATATTCTGATAGGGCCCGCTTTAGATTTTGGGAACCAACCAGCGATCACATGCATAAGTTCAAACTATTAAAAATGTGCCCTCAAGTTGGTTTCATAATTAGAAGCCCAATAAATTCTCGTCAGTAAAAATCGGTTCTGATTTGGTTTCGATATAATGTCAATGCCATATATGTCAGAAATGGTATTCTCTTATCCTTTTGACGTTGACATTTAGTACATGAGAACACCATTTGTGACATTTTAGGCATTGAGATTATATCGAAACCAAATCGAAATTATATTTTGAACATGTGAGCTAGAGAAGATTTGTAACGGAATACAGCAGATTTGCTGTATTCTACAACTCATACTCATGATACCTATTATCATATTGATGTCCTTAATTTGATAAAATCCTAATCACGTTTTACTGATCTATTACCAATATTACCGCAATATATTTAATTTTTTGCTGACCACTAGAAGCAACTCAATTCACTTTGCCGACAAAATACATTTTGGATCTGACCAAAACGCCTTCAATTAGCTGACCGTTTAAATGATAGCCTATAATTAATAACAATTTTATTATAAAATGGTTGACTTTAGTTTCCAATTCCCATATAAACGAGTACCGTGCTTTAGTAGTAAGGCCGTGGCCGCACTGGTACGGCTATAGCGACGCGACGGCGATTTCGTGAACAAATACTAAAGCTCTACCTCGTGATAAATTTCAATATCTTAGATGTGAAATAGGTGTTAAGAAGCTAAAGTAAATAAAATATTATGCTTTAATATAATTAAGGCTGTATGTATTAAGCATGTTTGTTAAAAAAACTTTTCTTTGGGTGAGAGTAATTGATTTTTGTTATAGTTATGTTGTTTCATATTTAAACTTAAAATATGTAACTTCTGTTAATGTTGTGAGATGTTTAGTGGTTTTATTATTATGAAGAAAGGCTCAATTTTGGTGAGAGTGTTGTAATAAATAAACTTGAACCTTTCTTTTATTGTTAAGTACAACACTATATTAGTATGTAGTAATAGGAACAGCACTACTGTTTTAGCTGGCAACATTGACTTCCTCTTCCCTTTGTGAAAATTCTCTCAATAAAACAAGAAACGATCTTTTGCCTTTTACTTTTACACTAAATACACAATAATTCAACAGAATTTCGCTTATCGTTTCTGTAGTGCGGCCACCGACATAATATTATGTTATCACGAAATCGCAGTCGCGTCGCTGTCGCCGTACCAGTGCGGCCCCGGCCTAAGTGTGTGGTGTTTGTGAGATCGCAGGCGTTCAGACTGGGCATGTTCGGTGCGGAGTACGCGTGGCTGGTGTCGGGGATGCCCCCGCGCATCCGCGGGGCGCCCCCGTGTGCGCGGCCGCAGCTGGCGCGCGCGCTCGAGGGTTTGGTCACCGTGACAGCGCATAGAGGCATTGTAGGAGACGCAGCATCTTTCTCCGGGTTGGTGAGTATTGAGATACCTACATTTCTCGACATCAGAACCATCAGCCTGTCTATTTGTTTGTGAACATTCGAGAGAAAATCTCACCGTGACATTCTCCCTCGAACGTTCACAAACAAATTGGCATTTCTCGCGGTGATATCACGCGGCGTGTTGGTACAGAATGGTTCAGGTTCAGACAGGTGTGTTCACTTAAATAGATAAAATGTATGGAACAGCAGATTTCTTTTTGCGATGTCGGAGTTGTGTCATACAAAATAATAAATTATCCTACTAATATAATAAACGCGAAAGTTTGTGAGGATGTTTGTTACTCTTTCACGCAAAAACTACTGAACGGATTTTGATGAAACTTTACAGTAATGTAGCTTAAACATCAGAATAACACATGTATACTACTATTTATCCCAAAAACGCGGGCGAAGCTGCGGGTGGAAGCTAGTTGTTCATAATGATGTGTAGGTATTCTGTATAATTTTGTTTCGAATCCCTATTGCTAGATGAATTTCGCCCATAACTGTACTCAATTTGGATCAATGTCTACGGCTCATATTACAGAACGATACTCGAGCACAGATCTCTGCTTGAGCATAGGTGTCAACCAATCAAATGGCTTTAAAGAAAGTAAGAAAGAAAGAAAAGAAAGAAAAAACATTTAAATGTATGCTCAAGCAGAGATCTATACTATACTGTTTTTAAATTCTCCGAGTTTTTAGGTTACGAAGACAGTTACTTCACAAAAATTTTGGTCCGATGAACTCCGGTGGAAACTGTGCATTTGAGTAAACCAAACGCACACAGGATATTTTATTTTGCATTAATTAAAACACTTGTTGATTTACTATGAATAAAAACTGTGAGTCTTTGTGCAAAAGCGAGTTTAATTGGTTGCCAGTTTATTATTCATTCATTCGGAAAGTAGAAACCGAATCGAATAGGTACTGAACGCGAAATTCAGTATCGCTCGAGGCTGTAGGCAAAAGAATTTTATACGCCTTGCACTGGGTAATGACAGTTTGTCGGCTCAATGCTTATTTACTAGGTAGAGTACCAACTTGTTTTCTGCACCTCGTCATGGAATTGGTTGGTTGGTTACGGTTGGTTTGAAATCGTCAGGGTCGATTTCAAACCAACCGTAAAAACAAGGATTGTGAAATATCTTCTTTATTTACGTCGAAATTTAAGTAATTATTATTTGATGCGGTGTATTTATGATACCTTCATTTATTGCAGTTAGAAATATTATACTATCATGAGTGATTTACGAGAAAATTTGAAAAAAACTATGTACTTTTTCATTCGTGTGACCGATGATTTTCCCGATTATTTAACAAATCTTTAAATAAAATAAAAAATAACCTGGGAAATCGCTATTTTTTTTATTCTGGTGACACTTTAATAACCATGAACTCGAGTTACGCCTAAAATTCTAAAATAATACTCAGTTTAATATGATATAAGCGTGTTTTATTTTGCGATCACTTTTTTCTATCATTAGTGTAACCAAAATAAACTTAGCCATAAAGAAATATCCAAGAGGACTTTTGGCCGCAAGGAATGGTGTTCCGACGCTTCTGGGCACAAGTGCCACACGATCGCGCAGTGATTGACATTGCGCAAGTGAAGTGTTTTTACTAACATAGGCTTAAGTTTTATTACTAACATACACTGTATTATCTTATCTATATGTTAGTTTGTAAGGTATATATCTATGGGCCAAAGTAGCCTGAAAATAAAGAGGTTATTATTATTATTATTTACTAGGTACCAGTTTCCTATTACAGAATTAATAATTATAATGTTTGATGATAAATATTGAAGTGAGTTAACTGCAAAGTTGTAGACTTTGAGTTGGAGTTATGTATTAGTCTCCGATAGAAGTCCCCGAGGCTAATATTTAATAGGGAGCTGGCTTAAATTAGACACTTAAGTAAATGATTTCATAAATACGTTAGAGTAAATTTTGAATGAACAAGACTTTCATTTTAATATTGATCGAAAGTTGGGGTGTGTGTTTGTATGTTTATTACTCATTCACGCTGTAACGGTTGGACGGATTTAGATGAGATTTTACAAATAGTAGTCTGGGACTTGGAAAAGAAAAGGGCTTTTCATCCATTTTCACGTTGACGAAATTGCATTTAAAATTCTAACAAAATCGGTTCCCAGACCGAAATACAACGAAAACTGAAAACGTTTCTATCCAATGTTGTATGGATAGGTTTCTTAAAATAACAGGCTTAAGCTGTCTTCAGACTACGCTATACTATACAGGGTAAAATTAAAACCAGTGCGGATATTTTAGGAGGTGAAAGTACTCATGAATATGATCAACTTTTATTATGGGACCGACACTGAAATATGAAAAAAAAAATCAGCTGTTCCCTACAAAAATGCACTACAACATGATCAAAATGTATGGAACAGCTGATTTTTTTTTTTATATTTCAGTGTCGGTCCCATAATAAAAGTTGATCATATTCATGAGTACTTTCACCTCCTAAAGTATCCGCACTGGTTTTAATTTTACCCTGTATAGCATTATAGCTTACAGCTCATAGCACAACAATATTGCGCACCATACATTGTTATGGACACGTTCACACTGTGCTATACTACAGCAGCCATACTATATAGTATGGCTGCTGTATGGCGCGCTATACAGGGTGGAATTTTGTAATACCACCTGAAGGGAAAGTACTCTTAATACTGTAGATAGAACATTTTACTCAAAGAAAACATTCCTTTATTTTTGAATAGAAAGAAAACTACATTCACAGATTTTTTAAAAGTTGCTTGCTTCACTTGGGAATCGAACCCACCAAATGTGAAAAAATTAACATTCTGTATTTTTATGATGCCGATTGAAAGGGTTAATTATAAGCAGTAATTTCTTCTAAATCACGTAGTGTCTTAAATTAAAATAACATCGTGAAATTTTACATTTAAGTTTCTCAAAAGAATTAATTAGAATTACTTTTCGTGACGATTTTCATAGATAGCTTTGATTATTTAGTAATAAGTACTTTTTTACACTGTTTTCCTTATAAGTGCATGATAAATGCTAAAAAATACTATTTGAATGCATCTTCGCTATGAGCTAGTCAGTAGGCGATTTTGAAAAAAAATAAAATATTACGGTGTTCCTTTAATTTAGGATACCATGTTACTTAGAAGGAATTAATGCTTACAGTTAACCCTTTCAATCGGCTTCATAAAAATACAGGATGTTAATTTTTTCACATTTGATCGGTTCGATTCCCAGGTGAAACAAGCAATTTTTTAAAAATCTTTGAATGCAGTATTACTTAATTTTAAAAATAAAGGAATGTTTTCTTTCAGTAAAGTGTTCTATCTACAGTATTAAGAGTACTTTCCTTTCAGGTGGCATTACAAAATTCCACCCTGTATATACTATATAGCATACGCTATACTATATAGTATAGCGTAGTCTGAAGGCAGCTTAACTCTCTAAGCCAGGGATGCACAGACCACGGCCCGCGGGCCGCATGCGGCCCGCCGGTCGAATACTGGTGGCCCGCCGACAGCAAAAATAATACTCTCTCTACTCTCAAAAATCGAAACCGCCTTGCAAACGAAGTTTGGAAGCAGTTTTACGTGTTGCTACAAGTAAATTTGAGCCAAATATAAAAAAGATTGTAAGCACTATGCAGTGCCACGCTTCAAATTAATAAATTCTTTTTCAATTTTAATATATTATTCTCAATTCTTTATTGTCTTTAATTACCTATACTTTTGGCGGCCCGCCATCAGTTCATAATTTGCCCGAGTGGCCCCTAGTCTTAATAAGTCTGTGCATCCCTGCTCTAAGCGTTCATCTTTTATTTATGTGATCCCTACATCGCGGAGAGGTATTCCATGAAGCACACCCAAACGAAGCACACCCAGACGAATTTCACCATACTTTAGGCGTGCTTCGTCTGGGTGTGCTTCGTTTGGGTGTGCTTTCATGGAATACCTCATCGCGGAGATATAAATCTCGTAGTGACATTGACTCCAAGTGTCCCGCGGATGGCTTGATGCCTTATTCATTGCCACGGATCCGATAGCTTCCAATAAAAATGTACAAATAGTATATTATGCAATTAGTGAATAAAGGACGGATTTAAAGCGAGGGCCATAGATGAATCACGAGCTAGTGAAGGATTCTAACGATTGAATCACGACCGTAGGGAGTGATTCATGATGATTGAATCACGAGCGTAGCGAGTGATTCAAGTGTTAGAATCCTGAGCGACGCGAGCGATTCATGGCCCTCGATATAAATCCGTTTTATTCAAGAGTTGCATACTATACTTTATACCATGACTACGAGAAAAAGAAAGATTTAAGTGAAAATATACATATAATGAAGAAAAAGTAAAGTTAAATTGGCTTTGATGTAAACCAGCCGTGATTTTGTGGGTAGCAAGCTTTCCACCTTTCCACTATATATCGGCCGCCCTCTCTTTCACAAACTCAGGTGTTAACACATCTTCATCACTAGAATGCATTTTTAATCGATTAGAACAACACTAAACAAACACAAAATTAACGATTAAAGTAACACTAAACTTTGTGTTCGTACAACTTACAGTATTCAAAATAGCGCCAATTTACTAAGGACAGCAAAGAACACAAAACAGTTTTTATTCTAATGCTAAACTCCTTGTCGAAAATGTCGACCAATCAAATTGAATTTAGAACACATCAATATCCTCGTCCTGCCCATTGTGATTTTAAAATCACAAATTAAACTTCACGGTTCCTGCCCAGCTAAAAAAATTAAAATGTCAAAATTCTGCCCACTGACCTTTAAAAATCACATATTTAAACTTCGCGCCTAGAATTTTTATTTGTTCTTGGCTAACAATTTTTGCACTTTCTTGCGATTGGTTGGATTATAACCATTAGGTGAAACATAAATTTATTCGTGTAATAGACAACAGATTAACGTCAGACATGGTTTACGCGTTCAAAGTGGAGTTGAGTCGGAGAAGAGGTTTATTTAATCAATTACTATCATTAAAATCAGTAGTTTTTTTTGTATTGTAAATGAACAGGATTGAAGTTGAATTATCACTACAAAGATTTGTATAACTATTTTTTAAATTCGTTAATAATTGTAATTTTAAGAAACGTAAGTAATTATTATGTGATTTAGAAATCACATTGGGCAGAAATTTTTGGTGTTTTTGTTTGAAATGTTTAATACTTTCGAGTTTTTAAGTCTAAAAACGCTGCGATATAAGTGGATTATTTAATTATTAAACTAAGTAGAGATGAAAGCATAAGACAAATTAAAAATACCTAATAAATAACATGAAAATCTTATTTTATATCATTTAATTTTGTATCCAATTCTGCCCGATGTCCTTTATAAAGAACAACATATATAGTTATAAAAATAGCGTGAATCGTTTCATTATTGCCCCTTTATAACCCTAAAAAAATATAAAAAATATTTATCATATGCAAGACCATTTTTTTTACTCTACTCGTTCTGGGCAGGGAGCACTTGTAAGATTTTGTCATTTGTAGAGGACAGCGGGCAGAATCACCAAATAGGTTCGTAATAGCTTGGGCAGGACGAGGATATAGGTCGAATACACAGATTACACTTACACTAGATACGGCAAGCCACGACCAAGCGTGCCCTGCATGTTCGACTGTTCGTACTAAAAAAAGTCTGTTAGCTCAGTGACGCTTAGTGACTGAAACAATTCTGTTTACTCTGAGCACATCACTAAATGGCTGGGGTGAAGTTATCGTAGGTATAAAAAAGATGACACGTTCGGTTTTCATACAATCTAATAACGTGCCGCATCTAGCATAGGTTCTTTAAATCTGTGGTCGAATACATTGGTGTGTTCCATTTTCAAACATCAAAACAGTGAGTAAAAGTGCTTTTTATTCACTGTTTTCAGTGAATAAAATAAGCTTTTTAGAGGGGGAATGGTATAAATATATTTGTTTTTGTATACAAGCACGGCCATATCCATATCACAGATTTCTAAAAAAATTGCATGCAATGTTGTTTATATGTAGGTATTTATAAAAATAACATTGCATGCAATTTTTTCAATACAATTTTATATTTTTTTAAGTAAGTAGGTACGCACGGCTACAGATCAAGCTATACATTTCCAGTATAAGCTGATCTCGCATTGTATAGGATTTCCTTACAGTGAGAGGTCAGTGTAAACTGGGAATGTATAGCTTGATGTGTAGCCGTGTGTACTAATAATGACATTAAAATTTTTAAATAAAAGTTTTTGGCCGCATTTTTTTCCACGTGAATTTAAGAATGGTTTCATTACAAACTTAGAAAGAAAGAAAATAATAATATAATAATGCTTTGTGAAAGAGCTTTTCTGGGGAAGTATCTGCTCCCATATCTACATAGGTACTATATTTTTACCGCTTAGTAGCATTGCTACGTTTCCGTTTCAAGAGAATACCTACTCTTGACTTTTGCCCAATACTCAGGCACCATGCAATGCGTTGGGCACAAGCTCTAAGGAATTTACAAGTTACATATTTTCCACCTCTTTTACTCACATTTCTCACTTTAGTTATAAGTACGTTGTTCAGTTAGCCACGAATCTGTGTTATAGGTATATCTATAGATTAGTAGGTAGAGGGAGTCCGGGAGACTTGTCCAGGTGGGAGAGTTGAACCATGTTTCAAAATTCAATTAAAATTTCGCGCTAATCAAACGTCAATACGCTCATTGGCAGCGCGTGAGAGACCAACTACAAGTATATCTACCGTAATTTTTTAGGATGGCCGGTTTGTTTGGCTGACAGGATGAGAAACCTGTTTTTGTGGCTGCGGAGTGTTATTTTTTAATTTTAAGAGTTTTGAGATTACAACCGTGTTTATTGAGGTAAGTACTGTGTATTGTTTCTATTGTATTGCCTGGTTATTGTAGTTTGTCGTGTGATAAGAGTTTGTTTACGATCGAAGATTTTTTCTGTGACTAAAGTTTTATGTCAAAGTAGTGTGTGCGGGAGACTTGCACCATGGCGCGTGTGGGAGACATGTTCAGTGGTTCATGTCTTCCTCTGTGGCACAAACGCGTAAACGGTAGTTTAATTTTTTTTATAACTATTTAAACCTTTTATGTTTTCAGAAAACAGTGCCACTCTGATTATAAGCCCCCAGAAAATAAACAGAAAAGGAAAAAATAAAGATACCTACGTATATGTTCATATTGGTCATATTCGTATGAGTTTTGTATACACTGTGCGTTCGAGACGTCATAGTAGGTAATTTTGTAAATACGGGGTTAAGACGTTATAGATTAACTTTAACTTCAACTTGTGGTAAATTATGTTACCTAATTTTGTAATTAAGCTTGAAATTAGTAGGAAATACTAATAAGTCTGATTATTAAAATGTAATGTTTAATTTTGTTAATTTGATACAAATGTTTGAAAATTATGTTAATTTTGGAATATTTTGAAATATTGTTAACTATTTGTTTTTTTATTTACAAAAAGTAGTAGTAGTAACCTCAACTTGTGGTATCTATGTTAATAAATTTTTTATTAAGCTTGAAATGTTTTTCCATTCCCCAAAAAAAAAGTATGGTCAACTCTCCCCAAACCCCGGTTCAAGTGTCCCTGGGGATGGGGAGACTTGACCCAAATCCCATTTTTTGTTAAAATGCTTATATCTTTTTATTGTATTCTGTTATTGAAAAAATAATAATGCAAAGTTATGCCTGCATAACTTAGTTATCGTTTTAAATTATAAGCAAATCTCTACACCCTTTTTGGAAGAAAATATTACGTTTTAAGTAAAAAGCGGCTCAACACTCCCGGACTCCCCCTACCTACGTGTTGTGCGCTAAAACAATCTAGGTATAAACCGCAAGCGCTAATTGAAGTGGTTTAGAATTTGATGAGGTCCTATAATAATTGACATTTAGGTACAAGCCTCAGATCATAGAAACAAGGAGATATGCCATCATAGCAAATTAGTACGGGAACAACTGATGCCACTTTTAGTACATTTTTCGACACAATTACGCGCATAATTAAGCGCTCCTTGTGAATAAAAAGATCTCCCACGCATTGAACATTCCGCACACCCTTAATCTAACACTGTTAATCGTCACTCAACACTAGCACTTAATTAAAACACTGTATTTATACCATCGATCGTGTTCGGTTCGTCGCCAGCGCGTACGTTTTTAATATGAGCAATTTGCTCAAGATCAGGCATCAAGCTCGATAGCACCTTGGCACATCTTGTTTCTATGATCTGAGGTACAAGCTAATAATTATAATGTAGTTACTCTTAATATTCAGAAACTTGGTAAATTTGTAATGTGGAGCGTACTTGTATCGAAATAAGACATCAATTGCAAGGCTGCCCAATATCACGTTACTTGCTGATCAATTTAGTTGTTTTGCCTACCACTAGAAGCAGCTCAATTCAAATTGTTTGCTGACAAAGTACATTACACTGACCAAAACCTCTTTAATTTGCTGACCGCTTAAATGATAGCCATTATTGTCCTGATTACCTACCAGTTAATACTAAATACATATAAAGAGGTAAGGTGAGCTACACACTACAGTTTATCTACTTTACATACATACATACATATATAAACCTACGCCTATTTCTCATGAGGGTAGACGGAACCACAGAACGCCATTTAGAATTAGAAATTAGAAATTATTTATTGTCCAAATCAAATAATACAATAATTGGTTACATAAAAGTATTACTTACTGCTAAGATACAATTTCAATTGTTGCCGATGAGCCCCAAACTAGACAGTTAGTCTGTATCTTGGGGCTCAGAGTGTGATTATCCAGAGTAGAAGTGTTTGGGATGCGACATTAAGGATTGTGTGAGTTAGAGTGTGTAATGTATGAGTGTGGTGAGTTGTATGTCGTGTATGTGTTGGGTGTGTAATAGACCGTGTTTTTTCATGAGAAATATATATTTGCCTAAATGTGCGCTTTTAAATTAATTCTTCCGAGTCTTTGTTGTTGTCTCCTTTAAGGCGCAGATATACGACTTTTAAAGATTTTAAACTGAAGATCACGTCTAAACGAGTAGTGTTATTGATTTGAAAAAAATATATGCTAAACTAGAGCATTTTTTTAATAATTTGATTAGATTATATTTTAGATTACGTTTATCTATGTAGTGTAATTAATTTGTAAAGGTAGGTCTAACCCGTTCAAAAAAGTGAAGATTGCGCGAAACCTATTGAGCGTATTTTTACGAAACCTTCGCCATTTTAAAGATAATTTAATTATCTATCTTTTAGTTAGAGTGTTTCTTTTTAAATCAAATATTCGTTACTAAAAAGTAATAATACGTCTAATTCGGCACAGCGCGCTCCTTGATAGGCGAGTGGTCTCCGAGGTCAGTCATTTTAGCAATCAACCTAGGATTGATATTATTTAATAAGGAAACATTGATATTTTAATGGTAACAAATAGTTTTAGTTTTCTATAATCTATGGTATACTACATAATGTGATCACCCTGCTCTATAGTGTCAACCTTTAGATAGAATCTTTATTAGAAACTAGCTTCTGCCTGCGGCTTCGCCCGCGTTTTTAGGATAAAAAGTAGCTTATGTGTTATTCTGATGTATAAGCTATATTACTGTAAAGTTTCATCAAAATCCGTTCAGTAGTTTATGCGTGAAAGAGTAACAAACATCCATAGGTACATCCATACATACATCCATCCATACATCCTCACAAACTTTCACATTTATAATATTAGTAGGATTATCGAAGAGAGCAGTAATTGTGTGCTAATACTTAATATTGCGTTTTATTTAAGTACTAGCTTTTGCCCGCGACTTCGTCCGCGTTTCCGTCGTTTTTCGTAAAAAAGTACCGTATGTCCTTCCTCACGGTTCAATGGTTTTGATGTAACAGACAGTTTTGATGTTCATATTAACTTTCGTATTTTAGTAAAGAAATATAATATGTCAATCCACAATACTGTTGAAATATATCGCAATAAGGAACCGCAGAATATTATTATTAATAGCTGTGCCCGCGACTCCATCAGCGTGTAACTCCTTGTGTAATACAATCAGAAAGCTCCGAACTGCTAAGCTATCGGGATTTACACGTGTTATTGTGAGTCAACCATAAAAGATAGACATATGCTGTTGTGGGATATTTTTTAGATAATTTTATGTAAAACATTTCCGTCATACATGACTTCTATGTAGCTTTAACCATTAAGGCTGCACACGCGACGGAAGCTTAAAAAATGGAGTAACTTCTCCCGTTTTCCCAACATTTCCCTTCACTGCTCTGCTCTTATTGATTGTAGCGTGATGAAAAGTATACTATAACCTGCCCAGGAGTATGAAAAATAATTGTACCAAGTTTCGTTAAAATCCGTCGAGTAGTTTTTGTTTCTATAAGGATCATACAGACAGACAAACAGACAGACAGACAGACAGACAAAAAATTTACTGATTGCATTTTTGGCATCAGTATCGATCACTAATCACCCCCTGATAGTTATTTTGAAAATATATTTCATGTACAGAATTGACCTTTCTACAGATTTATTATAAGTACCTATAGATTGAAAATAAGCCTGTCAGTTCTGTCTAATAAACAAAATGTGCAAATGTGTAAATCAAGTCTTGTGCGTTTATAATTTTACCACCCACGGAAAATATTTGTGTGGACAAAGCCAAAGTAATACATTGATACCTTTAGGTTCAAAGGGCGTAACCACCATTTTGACAAAAATGAGATTGAGTCTAAAGGTAAGAGACAGACATAGACTCAAACCAAACCATTTTTGTCAAAATGGTGGTTACGCTCTTTGGACCCAAAAGGTATCGACATTATCACCAATAAAGACATTGTTCTTTCAGACAAACGAAATGTTCCACCGAGAAATGGAGGCGGCAGGAGTCGCGGTCTCCCCATACGCTCCTCAGACGTACGACGCAGTCTGGGCTATTGCTTTGGCCCTGAGCCAAGCCGAACAGCTCTGGCAGTCCTTAGGAAACAGGAGGAGTGATGGAACGAACAGCACCAGGCTTGGACTCAGCCATTTTGATTATGATAGACAGGATATGGCGAAGGAGTTCTTGGATCAACTTGCGAACCTCAGCTTTGTTGGTGTGTCGGTAAGTTATTATTTTTTTTAGCTAGCTGTGCGTTGCAATGGCCTTTTTAGGGTTCCGTAGTAAAACTAGGAACCCTTATAGATTCGTCATGTCTGTCTGTCTGTCCGTCCGTATGTCACAACCATTTTTTTCCGAAACTATAAGACCTATACTGTTGAAACTTGGTAAGGAGATGTATTCTGTGAACCGCATTAAGATTTTTACACAAAAAAATAATAAATTTTTAGGGTTCCCCATACTTAGAACTGAAACTCAAACATTTTTTTTTCATCAAACCCATCCGTGTGGGGTATTTATGGATAGGTCTTCAAAAATGATATTAAGGTTTCTAATATATTTTTTTTCTAAACTGAATAGTTTGCGCGAGAGACACTTCCAAAGTGGTAAAATGTGTGTCCCCCCCCTGTAACTTCTAAAATAAGAGAATAATAAAACTAAAAAAAGTATATGATGTACATTACTATATAAACTTCCACCGAAAATTGGTTTGAACGAAATCTAGCGGGTAGTTTTTTCAAAATCATCAAAATTCTTTCACAAACAAACTTTGTTATGCAGTTCGGTTTTTTTTCACTTTATACGTCCAAAACTGATACGGAACCCTCGGTGCGCGAGTACGACTCGCACTTGGCCGGTTTTTTATCAGAAACCTTCCCTGGATTCCCACAACAACTATACAAAGTTTCATCACAATCTGATCGGATTAGGAATGCATGAGGGCAACCATACAAAGACAAAAGATTTACTTACATGAGCAAACCATTAGTTCACATCCCAGTAACTTTCTGCAGTTCAGTTAATCCCTTTCTTCGTTATCGTTGATAACAACGATATTTGTAAGAAAGATTTTAAAATTAGTTTACTGCGATGTACAATAGAATTAGCACCATTACCTAATAGCATACTTATCACCATTCTTCAATAAAGTGCAATGATTGCAAATCACCAATTCACCACCGTTCATATAGCGTTAATCAGAAAACCAATTCTTGCTTAGCAATAGATATTTTCGAGTTGCTAATGAAAAAAGATGCGTCAATACCAGAGCTATCGACATTAATATTTGTAAATCCATTTGTGTCATATTCAAATCGTAGCTGCTACACATATCACGTCAAACGAATTATTAACGTGTGGGTAGATTAAATTAACATAGATTTGAATATTCGGCAACGGATGCTCAAAACAGGGGATAATTTAGTGAGTTGTGTTTAAATATGTGTAACATCCATATTATTAAATTAAACGCATGAAGTGTGTTTGTTGTTTGTCCTTCGTTCACCCAGCAATGGAGCAACGAATCGACATGATTTTTTGCATACAGAAAGTTATGGGCTGAAGTGACAAAGGCTAATTTTAGGGTTCCGTACCAAAATGGTAAAAAAGGAACCCTTATGGTGCGACTTCGTCTGTCTGTCTGTCTGTCTGTCTGTCTGTCTGTCTGTCTGTCTGTTTATTCCCGCTCCCCTGGGAACCAACCTCCATGCACCTCCGCAAAACTCCTTGTGGTAGTAAATTCGCTGTTTTATTTTTCAGGGTCCTGTCTCGTTCAATGGAGCCGACAGAATAGGCACGTCGGCGTTCTACCAAATTCAAGGTACTTATTTCTACTTCCACGGTATTACTAAAAGTACCTACCTACTAGTGTTTCATATTGGTGACAACACAACCAGAGTGGAGTCTCGTTAAAAAATAGATAGTATGGTACAGTTTAGTAAAAGACGTTTTCCTTCTACCTATTTTACGATATTTAGAAGGTTGTTTGGGCTCTTATTCAAAGCAATGGTGTTGTTCGATTCATCCATACGAATTAACCTGGTCAGCTGATGCCATTTGTATGGAGAATCGAAAGAAAAAACGTTTTTTTATTGACCTATCAAATGTTACTCTGAATAAGAGTTCAAATACCGCCTCATAGGTAGGTGGAAGTTTAGTCAGTCGAAATACTAAAAGGGGTCCTTGTACTCATCATTATGAATAACTTTTACTATGGAACCAACCCTGAAATCACGAAAAAAAACATTTTATTGAGTTATGTGAACATAAATGTATGGAACAGCTGATTTTTTTTCGCGATTTCAGGTTTAGTACAATGACCCATTTTTATATTTCGATTGACTAAAATTACACCCCTTACCTATACATATGACCACGCATTTCTGATACACGCTATGTGAAGTCACCAAAATATATTTTTCCCTGAATCTTTCTACCTCCAACTTAGGCGGTAGACCAAAGACGGTAGCCCTGTACACTCACGGCCGGGAGATGACGTGCACGGACTGCACACGCCCCCAGTGGGCGGGGGGAGTCCCCGCGGCCCGGAGGGTGCTGGTCCTAAGGGTCGACTCCGTGTGGGCGCCGGCGAGGCTGGCGGTAGCAGCCCTGGCGGCTCTGGGAGTTGCACTCGCTCTAGCGTTCTTGGTGTTCAATTTACATTATAGTAAACGGAGGTAAGTTCTAACTTTAGGTAGGTACCTACCTCAGATTATAGAAACAAGGGAGATGTGCCAAGGCGCTATCGAGCTTGATGCCTGATCTTGAGCAAATTGCTCATATTATTAAAAACGTACGCGCTAGCGACGAACCGAACACGATGGATGGTATAAATACAGTGTTTTAGTTTAGTGCTAGTGTTGAGTGACGATTAACAGTGTTAGATTGAAGATGTGCGGAATGTTTAATGCGTGGGAGATCTTTTAATTCACAAGGAGCGCTTAATTATACGCGTAATTGTATCGAAAAATGTACTAAAAGTGGCATCAGTTGTTCCGGGACTAATTTGCTATGATGGCATATCTCCTTGTTTCTATCATCTGAGGTACCTACTAAGTTTTTCTTGTGACTAGTCATAATCTATGAATTATTGGTGTAATGCTCAGATCATAGAAACAAGGGAGATGTGAGCTTGACGCTTTAACATGATTAGGCGAGTCGCACACTGCCCCGCATCACGCAGCGTAGCGCGGGGGTGCGTGATGTTCCGTTGTTTGCAAGTACCTGCATTTGTATAGAAATCACGCATGGTGCAACACACTGAAAATCCATTCACGCGCGGGATTTTTGTTCCGTCGCCACGCACCCTGCAGCGTAGCGCGGGGCGGTGTGTAATTCGCCTTAATGTCATCATCATGTTACCGACGAACTGATCGCGATCGATAAGAGTTTATACCTACCTATAGTGTTTTAATTTTGTTTGAGTGACGAATAGGTAACAGTGTTAGATGGAGGGTGTGTGGCATTAGTATTGTGTGGGGGATCCCTATATTTATAGAGCTTTTGTAATTATGAATCGTAACCGAAACTACATTAAATGGAGTCAGAAGGTCTAAATGAACTCATTTCATCCGAAATGACAAAGCCGCTGATCCCCCTGCATTGACAACTTATCTACTATATTCTACTACTTATCCTACTATATTCTGGAACCTTCGATCATTCCAGATCAATAAAGCTGTCATCTCCCCGCCTGAACAACATGACGCTGATCGGCTGCGTGCTGGTGTACACGGCGGTCGCACTGCTGGGCGTGGACAACGCTACCCTGCCGTCGTTCGTGCCCTTCTCAGCTATGTGCACTGTAAGTACTTACTGATTTATGTTTTAATTTCTTTATGAATGGAAAACTTTTTAAAGCCTGGGCCTGCTAAAATACTACAAAACTAGGAATGCTGGCTGCGATAAAAATTTTAAAAAAGTAGAGGCATCCATAGTAACTTTTGGCCAACATTACGTAATTTTAATAGATATTAAATTGTGTCATGGTCTCAGATCATAGAAACAAGGAGATGTGCCAAGGTGCTATCGAGCTTGATGCCTGATCTTGAGCAAATTGCTCAAATTAAAAACGTACGCGTTGGCGACGAACCGAACACGATCGATGGTATAAATACAGTGTTTTAGTTTAGTGCTAGTGTTGAGTGACGATTAACAGTGTTAGATTGAGGGTATGCGGAATTTTCAATGCGTGGGAGATCTTTTTATGCACAAGGAGCGCTTAATTATGCGCGTAATTGTGTCGAAAAATGTACTAAAAGTGGCATCAGTTGTTCCCGTACTAATTTGCTATGATGGCATATCTCCTTGTTTCTATGATCTGAGGTCATGGTAAACTGAAGAGCTAATGGAATCTGTATAGGTATGACGTATACCTGAGCGGACAAGTGATCCAAGTGACGATACAATTAGAATGATGGCATGTTCTACAAAACCCTATATTAATTTGTCCCAAAACAGTGGAAATGCTCTTATCTGGATTTTGACCCAAATGTTACTTAAAATTGAAATTATTAAAATATGACATTGATTACAAATACCTTAAGGGCCGTTTGATGCACATTGCTGACTTATTGTCGCGATCATAAGTAATAAGAAGTTTACTGGTGATTATTTTTTTCTATTCATGTATCTCTAAACAATTACTTATCAATATTTTCAGGGCAGAGTGTACATCCTATCAGCTGGATTTTCGCTAGCGTTTGGATCTATGTTTGCGAAGACATACAGAGTGCACAGGATATTTATAAGGTAATAGCGTTTTGTTCTACCTAAACACTAGCTAGCTAGCTTAGCTATTATTTTATACTATTATGTAGGCACCTAATGTAGGTACAAATGCCTTTTACACTCTTCCCTTGTCAATCAATCCTCGTTTTCCTCCAGCAACCGCAGTGGCGTCTGCAAAACCAAGTTACTTCAGGACACTCCGCTCATCTCCCTCGTGTGTGCGCTGTTGGTCATCGATGGAATGATAGTCACACTATGGGCCATACTGGACCCCATGGAGAGGCACCTGAAGAACTTGACCACGGAGATCAGCACTACTGATAGAAGTGTTATTTATCAGCCTCAGGTTTGAAAAATTTGTTCTTGACAATTTAGTTTATTTGAAAAAAAGCGTTAATTCAAATTCACCTTTCGACATAGACTTTAAAAACTGTTTAGAGATCTTTTTCATCGGCAGTTTCCAAAGGCGAGGTTCGCAGATATTTCCGACGAGTTGTACGTGTGTGCTTCTATTATACACTCATATGTATGTTCATATCAAGTGGTCACATCTCAAGTCACAAGGGTGATAAACTGTGATAACTATTATGCAGATCTGTAGTTCATGAATGAACAAAAGGCATTTGTATATGTGACAATCTGTAGAATAAAAAGTGCTTTGACGTTGTTCATTTACTCATCGTTAATCTCTCAATCAATCGTCAGTTAATTTTTAGTCACTGCATAGTCAGTTAGTCAATAGGTATTTCCCGTTATCTGTAAAAATAAGGAGTTAATAGCTAAATAAATAAAATCAGATACATATAAGTAAATAACAACAACAACATCAATGGCCTTGTCGAGCATCCACTTTTTTTTTCATTCAATGATAGGCTTGCGTTTGACCGCCATCTCGCCTGATGTTAAGCGATGATGCGGTCTACGATGGAGCACGCTTGCCTAGAAGAAACCGATTCACTCGTGAATTGAAGATACCCAGATTGATTTAAAAATTTCCTCCTATCACAACTTATTTCATCAATCAGTAGTATTTTACCTGAAACACCACAATAACAAATAAATCACGCCTACCATTGTCTCCAATTTCTCTTCCAGATAGAAGTCTGCAAATCCCAAAACACGACAGGCTGGCTCTGTGCCCTTTATGCCTACAAGGGCCTACTCCTCATAGTCGGCGTCTACATGGCTTGGGAGACCAGAAACGTCAAGATTTCTGCCCTAAATGACTCCAAATACATCGGCATCAGCGTGTATTCTGTTGTGATCACCAGTGCCAGCGTTGTGGTGATTGGGACTATCATATCTGAGAGAGCTACGTTGGCGTATATTTCGATTACGAGCTTGATTTTGATTACGACTACCTCAACTTTATGTTTGCTGTTTTTGCCGAAGATTGTTGCTATTAGGAGTAATGGTAAGTTGGTTTTTTTTATAATTTGGATGATAAAGGCTTACTTAAGTAGCATCTCGGCCCAGTTATTATAATAGTCCAAGGGTGGATACACAGGATGAGTTTTTGACATGCGTCTCTGCCACGGTCACGGAATCTCGATTCCTCAAAACCACTCTAAGGAAAATAAAGGCACCTTCAAAACAGAAGCACTATAAACAATGGTCACTATGATTTTCTTATCATCTTTTAAATTAGAGCCTGTGTCTTTAATGCTGATCACGAAGAAATCCACAATAAGTTATTCACAAAAAAACATATTATTGCAAATACATCACAAAAACTATAGGATCCAATCCACTTAACCATTTTCATTTTGGAAAAGTCGTGATAAATCGAATACTTTTAAACCTTTTTCAGCTGAAGAAGACCCCGTAATACAAAGCATGGGCCTAAGACTAGAATGTAAGACGAGAAGATTCGTGACGGACGAGACTCAAGAACTTCACTTCAGGATAGAGATACAGAACAGAGTGTATAAGAGAGAAGTGGCAGCGTTGGACAAGGAGATAGGGAGGCTGGAGAAGTTACTGTCGGAGCCACTGGACTCGGCTAGTGGGTCTAATGCTTCACTGTCTTTACATAAAAGAGTAAGTGAATAGGTTAAATTTTATAATAACCTTATTATCTCGAAATTGAGTTTCTAGCTTATTCTGATCAACTATTTAAGTTTATAAAAGCTTTTTAATTGAATTGAATTCCTATTGGAAGCAACATGTAATTTGTACAAAATAAAGTAAAGAATTCAACAAAACTTACGACAACAACAACGCAATTTCATGAGCGCTGAGTAACTAATTGTTTGTTCTCCAAAATGTCCGATCATGATAATGAAAAATCAACATAACCGACTCAACAACCGAACTATTTGATTGGGACTTAGCAGCACTTTAATTACAGCATGCCTAATTACGAACCTATATTTTACAGACTGAACTCAACACAGTAGAAGAGGAAGCTCACGCAGGCAGCGACAGACGCACCCCGAGCATCAGCGGAGGCCTGCCGATGCTGCTGCTGTCCGTCCTGCCGCCGGTCATCCCGCGCGCCAGCTGGCCGTCCACCGACGCCTTCCGAGGACGCAACTCCGTCAGCTTCAGCTCACAACCCAAACTCAACTACAGGAGATCCCAACCAGCAATCGACCTATACAACCTCTGCCTCAACAAAAGAGAAGAACACACCGGTCTTCTCAGCCGAATCAAGAGCTTCTTCGGAAGCAGTAGACCGACGAGTAGGAAAGCCTCAACCATGTCGATAGGAGATCCTACAGGAGGAAGTATAGCGGCGGCACTTAAAATGCATGTTGGCATGATAGCTGGACTCGTTCCTGGCAACAGGAAACACTCCATGGTCCTATCCTGCAACACGCTTCATGTTCCTCATCCTGAACTGAAGTTAAGGAGAGAATCTTATGCGAAAAGTGGTCCTATTATACGTGTGACTGATGACGAACCTTCGTGTTCGTATGACCCTGAACCCTCGAGACCTTTACCGCAGAAGTATATCGCGGAACCTGAGACCAAAGTCAACTTTGTTCTACCAGCTACCCATCAAAGACCGATGTCGCATCAGAATTCTTGTGAGAGGATTAAGGGATCTCCAAGGTTTCCTCATCGGATAGCACCTTCGGCTACCAATAGCTTGACAACTCTTGATACTAGGAGGAAAACCAGTGCTGACAGTGTGTTCAACATAACTGCCAGGGCTTTTGAGGAGCAGCGACGGTACAGCCACCAGAATGTGAACCAAGATGTCAAAGGAAAGTCCGTTCTAGAAAGCAGGTGGAAGTCTACTGAGGACGCGAGACCTGGTCCGTCGTCCAGGGATTAGAGGAAGATTATGTGCCAAAGATTTTTGTAATCAAACGGTATTCATAGTTTTTTGTTGAGGGTAGATCACGCCATGGGCGTAGCCAGCCATGGACTCAGGGTAGGGCAGCAGTCTAAAATAATATTTAACTAGCAAACTATACCCGCGGTTTGATCGATTTTTTTTTGTGTCGACTGTCGAGTGTGAACTTTCTTACGGATATTAAATAAATTATCTACAGTAGGCGCGCGATCTGAGTGCAGTCGGGGTATGAGGAGCGGGGGTGGGTGCAACTCCCCCCGCCCGTTGCGGCCGCCTGCAGATTAGTGCCGTGCTGGCCTTGATGTAGTCACTAGCGCATTCCTCAGAACTGTACTCAGATCGCGCGCCTACTGTGGGTACTAACTGTACCTAGATAATTTATTTTTTTAGGTTTGGTTAGGTACCTTACAGGTCAGAGCCATGGTGGGGCAAGCGCCCCACCCTGCCCCACCGTGGCTACGCCCATGAATCACGGATAAGGTACTGGTAAAGTTAACTTATCTTTCTGGCCAATTCTCAATTTGTCAGATTTGGGTCTTTTGCGTTATCTCCCGAAATAGATTTCTTGAGCATTTTACTCTCAACTCGACACAAATGTAAGACTTTTTTGTTGTAGGTATTTAGAATTATTATTTATAAGTAAGTTTAAGTAACGTTTTAATTTATCAGAAGCTTGAAATTGAAACATGGAAATTAATCATTTCGTGGGACTATTTTAATATTCATATTATAATAATATTTCCTGGTAAAATCTGTAGTCAAGATTTATTTGTGTTTAGAAGCCTAGGGTGATCATTTTTTGGGCAGTTTTGTTAAGTTTATCTACCCAATTTGCATACCCTGAGATTTTAAAATAAAGAAATCATTCTCATGTATTTCTAAGTAAATTAAGTTTTATAAAATAATATAAGTTTGTGTGCTCAAACGTTTATAAATTATTTTGAGTCAAGGAAGCTTAAACAACGGGCTCTAATTACCATTTTTTAATCGAATGATCTGTAGTGTTGCCAGTAAATGTATGATTATAAAACTACTATTCCGGAAATTATAACAGTATTATGTATAGTTTTAAAATTGTAAATGTATAGATATCAGTACCCCTATCATGAGTTTTTTTGACGTATAGTTTCGTTAATGTAAGCATATTTTGAATCTAAAATACAGCAGTCCTGGAACATTTTAATGAAATTTTATACAATTTGCACATTTTAAAAAATACAGAGAAATAATTGATTATGTATTTAATTTATATAAACATTGTGTAACAAACGTATATTTTCAATTCAAAATATGCTTACGTTAACGATACTATACGTCAAAAAAACTCATGATCGGTACCCAGATCGTGATATTATCATGATGAAAAAAGGAATATTGACACCAAAGAGTAAATTAGTTTGTAAATATTCAACTCTAGGCGGTAGTATCGTCTGTAATATTAGGCCATTATGGCTGAAAATTGCGTGCCAAAGAACCTGGGTTAGTGGTCTTTTAAATATTGGGAAGAATAATCGTGATACTTTGGCGAGTCCAAGTTCACATTAAAATCGCTGCACGCACACAAGTATTGCATTAAATATTTGCTCTCACACATTGAAACAATCACGATTATGGGATGCGGCGTTCACTTTTAGATTAGACTATCTCAGAACCTATCTCTAGGTACATTACTTTTAGGTACTTTACCGTTACTTTGTACAAACTTGCACACACCTAAATAATTATCACTATACAGGGTGGCAATTTAAACAGTGGAAATATTTTAAGGGGTCATTGTACTCATCATTATGAACGACTTTTACTATGGGACCAACCCGGAAATCGCGAAAAAAAATCAGCTGTTCCATACATTTTGTTGAGTTATGTGAACATAAATGTATGGAACAGCTGATTTTTTTTCGCGATTTCAGGGTTGGTCCCATAGACCCCTTCAAATATTTCCACTATCTAACCTGCCACCCTGTATAATTCAAAAAATATAATTCAGTAACATTTTGTTTTACTTAAAACTTTTTATGATGAAAAACATAGAAAGCCAGTACCTATTTAAAAGGCCTCTAAACTACCCATTTTAACCGTATTGTAAATATTCAATTTTATATGTGTGGAAAATCTGTGTTATTAATCTTAGTCTATTTTGTAGAGATTATTAGAAAAAACAACTACTTAACTAATTATAGTAAAATGGATTTGCCAAAATAATATAAATTTAAGAAACAGTATTAAGTATTTATATAATTATAATAGGGCCATGAATTATGAATAGATTACGAAATTATTTTAAATAGGTACCTAGGTAGGTACCTACCAATGTAATTCACAAAAATATACATAACTACTCAAGATTTTTAATATGATTGTATACTATGATTGATTGTATACTAAAACTAAACTCCCATAAAGAAAACTAAGGCTCTAACACTCAAGCATTTACCGTATAAACTAATAAACTGTATCATGTATGAGAATATAAAAGTCATCAAAACGATCGACCATAACATAACTCATCAATAATTTATATTGAGTGCAGTGATAGCCTAGTGGATTAACTATGTGCCTTCCACGGCGAATGGTTCGAGTTCGATCCCGAGGCACGCACCGCTGACTTTTCGAAGTCATGTGCGTATTAGAAATTAATTATCACTTGCTTTAACGGTGAAGGAAAACATCGTGAGGAAACCGGCATGTCCTAGAACCAAAAAATCGAAGACATGTGACGTCCACCAACCAGCACTGGGCCCGCGCGGTGGACTACGGCCCACTCCCTCTCACAGAGGAGGCCTGTGTCCCAGCAGTGGGAACATTATAGGCCGATTATGCTATATGATTATGCTAATTTAAATAATCGTTATGAGATTTAAGTAATTCAGCAGTTTAATAGAAAGAAAAGCGATTAAAATTCTCTTAGGAGGGCTATTACATTTTTGTCACCTGTCTCGCACGCACAGAACCAAATTTCTAAGAATGTTAAATGAAAAGATGCACATTTGAAAAATGTATTCTTATAATGTTTTAGATAATAATATTTATTCAACAGGTAAATAATAAAAACAGATTTCTACTGTGTGATCTAAAACAATTTACGAGCAGAAATATATCCTAACTGCTCCTAAATTGATTATATGACACAGTAGAAATGTGTTTTTTAATAATGTACCTACCTGTTGAATTAATATTATTATCTAAAACATTATGGGCCGTACCACAAAAAAGATAAACACGCGTTCAGCACGAATGCTACCAAAAATAATATGCACTTGTTTTAGCACTAACTTGTCTGAAACAAGTGTGTATTATTTTTGCTAGCATTCACGTTTAACGCGTGTTTATTTTTTTTGTGGTAAGGGTGTATAAGAATACGTTTTTAAAAATGCATCTTTTCATTTAACATTCTTAGAAATAATATTATGGTTTTGTGCGAGCGAGACAGGTGACAAAATGTAATAGCCCTCCTAACATTGTTTAGACTTGCTGAGATAATAAAGCCAATTTTAGTTGCGCACCGATTACACTCAACTAAAAAGATTATCCTTTACTAAACATGCAGAGCGAAAGAGAAAGAGACATACGCCCGTATTCAAGATCACTATGAGGACTTATGAGACCTCACCAACACGGCAAAGTGTACAAAAAACTCATTCCAATATGAACATTGTATGTATTAAGTTAAGGTTCATATTCATAGGAAGTGCTTGTTTATATTCGCTTATATGAAAACGAACCTTATTCTTATACTAGTAATGTTCATATTCGTATGAGTTTTTTTTTGCAAGTAAGAGACAGCAATCGTTTTAGTTCAGCTTAATCGGTACTTAACAGAATTAGCAATAATGAAGCCTATTCTGTTGTGGCAACATCGCACCAAACTAATTTTAATCGCACTAAATCTCTTTCTAAACAAAAAACAATAAGAATAGAATTAGGCCATGTTGTTTCATCTTACAGTTACATATATGTAACCATAGATTCTGTAACCGTCAAATATGGCGGCTTGTACGACATTTTCATACTGACTTAACGATTACGTACTGACTTACGAATACAGACGGTTTGAAGCAACCCGCCCTTAGTCTTGTTAAGTTAGTCCAGTTACTTATCGAAGTGAATTTAGTCGATAGCCAGAGGATCAGAGGATGCGACTATTTTTCCGTTAATTACAGACCTAGACTGATTTGACAGTTCTAAATAAATATTATTTTTCTGTCCTTTTTTAATTATATCTGTAAGAAAGAGATACAGTGTGATTAAAATTAATTTAGTGCGACAGAATTAGCACCGAACATTTAGTATTAATTAGTTTTAAGAATATAATTATAGACGAGCGGCATACAATTGCCCTCACTAAACAAATACTACGTAGTCTTCATAATAAGCAATATTTTAGAACTTTGTCACTAAAGACTTTGTTTTAAGTCAGACATTTTATTTTTAGAGCGTGTATAGAGTACTTGCCCTTGTATTTAAGGACGATCCCAAGGTGTTCAATTGTATAAAGGGATCTTTTTGTGTATAAGTAGAATTAGAATGAATATTGTGTGAATATATTATTAAATACAATTTTATTGGATTTAAACATAAACGTGTTTTATTTTTGTTGCCTGTAAGAGACAGAAATCATATAAGTAAGCTGCTGGAAAATCCAGGGCGAGGGGTTAAATGAGAGATAAGAGGGGTACCTATTCAGTATTCGAAACGCGTTCGGTTTTATAATAGACAGATGCTTAAATCAATTTTCCTCCTGTTTCTGATCGCCTAGTACCCTTCTTATATTTCATTAGTTTCTAGATGCTTAATAAAACTTCCTCCTGTTTCTGATCGCCTAGTACTCTCATATTCTGTTAGGTTGTAGTTGTTTAATAAACCTTCCTCCTGTTTCTGATCGCCTTACTACACTTCTCATATTTTGTTAGTTTGAAGATGCTTAATAAATCATCCTCGTATTTCTGATATTTTGTTAGGTTGTAAATACTTAATAAATCTTCCTCCTGTTTCTGATTGCCTAGTACATTTCTCATATTTTGTTAATTTGTGGATGCCTAATAAACCTTCCTCCTGTTTCTGATTGCCTAGTACATTTCTCATATTTTGTTAGTTTGAAGATGTTTAATAAACCTTCCTCCTGTTTCTGATCGCCTAGTACATTTCTCATATTTTGTTAGTTTGTGGATGCTTAATAAAACTTCCTCCTGTTTCTGATCGCCTAGTAACCTCATATTTTGTTAGTTTCTAGATGCTTAATAAACCTTCCTCCTGTTTCTGATCGCCTAGTACCCTCATATTTTGTTAGGTTGTAGATGTTCAATAAACCTTCCTCCTGTTTCTGATCGCCTAGTACACTTCTCATATTTTGTTAATTTTGAAGATGCTTATTAAATCGTCCTCGTATTTCTGATTGCCTAGTTATACCCTTCTCATATTTTGTTAGTTTGAAGATGTTTAATAAACCTTCCTCCTGTTTCTGATTGCCTAGTACATTTCTCATATTTTGTTAGTTTGTGGATGCTTAATAAACCTTCCTCCTGTTTCTGATCGCCTAGTACCCTCATATTTTGTTAGGTTGTAGATGTTCAATAAACCTTCCTCCTGTTTCTGATCGCCTAGTACCTTTCTCATATTTTGTTAGTTTGAAGATGTTTAATAAACCTTCCTCCTGTTTCTGATCGCCTAGTACATTTCTCATATTTTGTTAGTTTGAAGATGTTTAATAAACCTTCCTCCTGTTTCTGATCGCCTAGTACCCTCATATTTTGTTAGGTTGTGTAATCATTCCTAAATTAACATACTACTATTATCTTATATAATACATACACTATTTATAAACTAAAAGAAAATATAAATAAAATTAAAATTTAAGCATCAAAATATTGGATGTTTAATAAACCTTCCTCCTGTTTCTGATTGCCTAGTACATTTCTCATATTTTGTTAGGTTGTAGATGTTTAATAAACCTTCCTCCTGTTTCTGATCGCCTAGTACACTTCTCATATTTTGTTAGTTTGAAGATGCTTATTAAATCGTCCTCGTATTTCTGATTGATTAGTTATACCCTTCTCATATTTTGTTAGTTTGAAGATGCTTATTAAATCATCCTCGTATTTCTGATTGCCTAGTACCCTTCTCATATTTTGTTAGTTTGATAATAAACCTTCCTCCTATTTCTGATTGCCTAGTACATTTCTCATATTTTGTTAGTTTGTGGATGCTTAATAAACCTACCTCCTATTTCGGATTGCCTAGTAAGTACATATTATTTTTCTCTTATTTTGTGTTGAGGGTAGTTTGTAGATGAAAAATAAAGAAAAGTCTTGGTAAATCATCTTCTGTTTCTGATTGCCTAGTACCTTTCATCTGTGCACTAAAAATAAAATTGGTGTCTTTGAATGTTTAAAACTGTTGTGCAGAGTCAATTAATTCACTCTGCACAACAGTTGCTTTATAATATTTATTTATTTATTTATTTATTTATTTATTATAAAGGTACATATTAAGGTCTATAAAATAATATAATGTCCAACAAAACTATATATAATATTATAAAGCAACTACTAATAGTTGCTTTATAATATTATAATATTCAGTATTCTAAGTTACTAACTCCATTTTTGGCGAAACTGACTTTTTGTTATCATAATTATGAACTTTAGTAAAAAGCTTGGCAGAAATTTCCGGGTTTTAATCTAAAATATTTGGAGTTTCTAGCATCTTGTCCTGGTTTATTATTTGACTAGTTCAGTAGTAAATCTAACGAGACTTGAATACTGAATCAGTCCTTTGATAAGTCACCCTGTATACGGCACATTTAAAAAGTCAATATTATATGTTTAACAATTTATTTAACTTACACAATACTAAATACAAACGATATAGGTATAATTTTATACAAATAGCTAATTACACCACAATTAGGTACTAAAGCCAAATTACTCATAACTAAAGATATGACAACATAACTTTGTCATACAGTAATAACACAATTAACACATTCACTTTCCGCAACCAAACATAATAGTTAGGCGAATCACACACCGCCCCGCGCTACGCTGCGGGGTGCGTGGCGACGGAACAAAAATCCCGCGCGTGAATGCGTTATCAGTGTGTTGCACCATGCGTGATTTCTATACAAATACAGGTACTTGCAAACAACGGAACATCACGCAGCCCCGCGCTACGCTGCGTGATGCGGGGCAGTGTGCGAATCGCCTTAAACAATCGCTGTGATACCGGACTAGTGCTTTATGCGACAGAGATATGAAGCTATAAAGCCGAAGCTAGCCGATATCTTTCTAAAGCTCGATGTGTAATATTTACGCGTATGATGAAAGTCAAGTCCGGATTTTAAGATGTGGAGGTCCTGTGGGCGCGTTCACTGCGGCGGAGAGCCGCCCACTATCTGAACGCGCCCCAAAAGGTGGTAGCCGTAAGGCTGATCCGGGGCTACCGCACGATTTCGGGCGAGGCGGCAAGCCTCCTTGCCGGACTGCCACCGTGGGATCTGGAGGCGATAGTCCTCGCGCGCCTGTATGAGTGGCGCGCGGAGGCACTACGTCGGGGGGAAACCCCGCTTCCGCGGCAAATTGCGGCGGAGCGGACGGACCTCCGGCGCGATCTCATGGTGGCATGGAAGGAACGACTTTCGCAACCCAGCGCAGGGCACGCCGCAATAGCGGCGGTAAGACCCCTCTTTGAGGAGTGGCTAGGGAGACGTCACGGCGTCCTCACCTACCGCCTGACGCAGGTCCTCACCGGACACGGAAGTTTCGGGAGGTACCTGCACATCATCGGGCGGGAGGAAACGCCCGGGTGTCATCACTGCGTTGATCGCCCTGAGGACACGGTGGAGCACACGGTGGGGGCCTGCCCTGCATGGGCGGAGCACCGCTGTGTCCTCGTAGAGGCGATCGGCAGCGGCGGCGACCTCTCGCGCCCGGCCCTGGTTCAAGCCATGGTCCGGGGCGAGGGGGAGTGGGAGGCAGTCGCCTCCTTCTGCGAAGCAGTCATGCTAGTGAAGGAGGCGGCGGGACGGGAGAGGGAGAGATTCTCCCGTCCAAGCCGCCGCGGTAGACGCTCCGGGCGTCGGGAGCCGCGTGACGACTCCCGGCCACCGTAGGCGCGGGCCTGCGGGCGGTGAGTCATGGGTAGCTCACCGTCCGATCAGGACCAGGCCCGTGCCGAACGGCGCGTACGTGTTCCACGCGCGCCTCAAAGAGATGTCAGCATCGGAGAGGGGGCCCTCTAGGGCCCAAGCCTGCCGGGAAAGCGGGATTGTCCGGAAGGGATACCGCTGACCCGGACAAAAGGGCTAAGGAAGGAACATGGGTGGGTTTTAGTCAGTAAGAGTCTGACACTCCCTTCCGCTCCGCCCAGAGCGGGAGGGGTCATTTGATGATTTCCCATCCTCAAAAAAAAAAAAAAAAAAAAAAGATGTGGAGGTCCTGCAACCAAAAATTAGAGGCCCAGAAAAATTTAGGAATCAAGTTGTAGAGGCCCCTTTTTTGTAGAGGCCCCGGAGCCACTGCCCCTGTTGCCATGCCCTAAATCCGGCCCTGATGGAAGTTTTCAAAGAACTCCTGCCATTTTAACGATCCGATCTTCAATGAGCCTCCTGATGTTAGCGTTGACGCTGGGCAGGTCGCTGTGCTTGCGAACAGACAGCTCGATCTTCTGCACCTGCTGGATCTCGCGGGGCCAGGCCACGAAGTTGGTGATGTGGCACTGGGCTGGCGAGCCGATGCGGCCGGTGCGGCCGCAACGGTGGATGTAGTCCGCCGTGTATAGGGGAAAGTCGTAGTTTATTATGTGTTGCGTCTGGAATTAAAAGAATTTGAATTAGGGATGCATCGATACGTATTTTGGTCGACACGATACCGATACGGATGAAGTTAAAAGGATTTAATATTAAACTAATTATAAATTAGCATAATCAAGATTTTTATTTACGAAAAAAATCATTCTCTAGAAAGGGCTATCCAAAGAACGGCCCGCGGCTTATATTTGTGCGGTCTGCGACGTGTTTTTGATCTACCACAAATACGAAAAATTCCCTTATAATGCTATATCATTTTATTTGTATGACATCAATTATTCAAAAAATTATAACTACATAAATGTTTCTGCGGCCCTCCAATATATTTTGTGATTCATAGTGGCCCTCGATCGTATCTGGGGGTCTACTCTCTAAGCACGAAATCCGTAGTTTCGACCTTAGTTACGGGCGTTTCTTACTCCGTATCACCTACGGACTTAAGATTAGTTCGGGGCCCCAACTAAGAATGAATGATAGCACGATTTGACAGTTGTCCCTACTCCCGATGTGTTTTTATCCGTCCGAAAAATTGAATTTGATACTTGTTTTGACGGAATCTTATGTCTATTGTACCTACTTTCGGACGGGCCCGTATCTTCGTTGACGGACTTACAGAGTAGACCCCCTGATTTGGACAGCCCTGTCTAGATAACCAAATATTATGCGATTTCGCAATTCCGTTTCGGACTCCGCATCTGAGAGACTATTTTCTGCACCAGGTCAGAGAGACCTGTTGCAGAAAATAGTCATAGATACAGGTTCATAAGATACAGCCCCGTGACAGACCGACAGACGGCGTAGGCTTAGGAATAGGGTCTCGTTAGTATCCTTCGGGTATGGAACCCTAAAAATTGACAATCGTGCTCACTCACTTAACATATTGTAAAATCAATTTGCTATTCACTAATAAATAAAATAACCATTAAACACTCACCCTCACAGTATCCAGTCCTCTCGAAGCAATATCAGTACACGACAGCACATTGACTTTTCCGCTCTTAAACATCTCAAACTTGCCCAATTTCAGCGCGACCGCCATCTTGCCGTTTATATTGATGCATTCGATATTGTTCTCGTTCAAAAACATGGACACAAAGTCGCAAGTTGCAGTCTGGTTGGAGAATATCATGACTGGCCGGTTCTGGTTCACGTCTGCTTGGACCAGTTTGAGTAACTCTAGTGGTTTCTGAGCCTTGCCCAGGCGGATGAATCTGGGGAAGAAAAATAAGGTAGGACTCGATGTAATATGGAGCCCTAATCAACATTAAGTTTATCTTATCCCCTTTCTATGATAGAATATGGGTCCCATAGGGTCCAACAACTGTGTTTATATCATACTAGCACTTTATAAATAAATAAAATAAAATAAAAATTGTTTATTTCAGATAACATAACCCATAAAAATATTAAAATTAAAGAAGAAAGAAGAAAGAAAGAAGAAACATTTATTTGCGTCGATATGACGCATAAAAATAAAATGATACAGGAAAAAAATAAAACTCTGGGGAAAGTATGCGTCACAACCGCGCAAAACGGCCATCGCTCAGCATGATGCTGTGACCCATGCACGGAATGCAAAGCCACAGCGCTGGTTTTCAGCGACAGCCGACGTTGACGTGATGACGTCGACCGGTGCAGCATACAAATAGAATAGATAGATAAATTAAATATAATAAAAAACAAATAAATACACAAAAATCTACTATATAAAAATAAGTCGGGTTTTCCTTCCTGACGCTATAACTCCAGAACGGACGAACCGATTTCCACGGTTTTGCATTCGTTGGAAAGGTCTCGGGCTTCGTGAGGTTTATAGCAAAGAAAATTTCAACAAAAAAGCGGGAAAATCTGGTGGCGAAACGGAGTTCGCCGGGTTTGCTAGTAATATATAAATATAAAAATTCATAAAAATTGCATGCACATACTTAAATTACCAATCTGACTAAAGACCTCCAAAGTGGCGATGAGATCCTGTCCGCTACGGTCATCAAGATTTCGTTGCGGCTGCCACGCATTCTGCGGATCAAGGATACTGTTTTTTTGCGAATGACGGCATGAAAGCCATCAGTGCGATACAGCGCAAACATCCCTGATGCACTACAGAATCGTGGCAGCCCCAACATCATTCTGAAGATGTTATTATACTGGATACGTAGGGTATCCAGCGACCTTTTGGTGTGACTGACCCACAGACTTCCCGTGTAAAAGCTCTGACAATATGCCTTAAAAAGCGTAATCTTAACTTGTTCAGAGCAGCGAGAGAATCTGCGGGCCAGCATGTTAACTCTGACCGCCAAAGCCCGACGCTCCCTCTCAATGTCGACATCATCCTTAAGGCCGTCGGTAAGGAAATGTCCCAGATATTTAAATTTCGTGACACGAACTACGCACTACGATGGTTTTCATTAGGTCATGTGGTAAATAAGAGTGACTCATGCACATTGTGAGAAACATGGCCAGGACCCTCGGCAGGTGAACCCCCGCGTGCCGCAAGTGCTCAACACTGAGCCCGTCATGACCGGGAGATTTACCGCCTGTCATTTGCTTTAAACCGTCTCTTACTTTACTAGCAGTAAAATGTACAGATTCCTCTCCCTTCCATCCGGACCCAGAACTAATATCCGACGCTGAAGGACCCAGCGGGGAGCGCACCTTGAAGTGCTCTCTGAACATATTAGCAGTAAATATGCACCGGTTCATTTTCCCCATTTACGCTCACTGGGAGGCCAGGCTTAACATCATGCGTTCCAGTAGCCTTCCAGAATTTACTGAAATCTTTTGCTGATCTATGTTTAGCCAGAACGTCCAACTTGCCCGCGACTTTATTCGCGTGACATACATACACGTAGCGCCATCTAGCGTCCTAAAACAATAATTGTGACCGTCAAAAGTTATTTAATTGTTCTTTCGCTGGGGAACATTACTTTTTTTCTGGATAAAAGGTATTCTATGTCCTTTTCTGTACCCCTGACAACATGTATATGCAAAATTTCATGCTGACAGTTCAGTGGTTTAGGCGTGAAAAGGTAACAAACCACACAAACTTACTTTGGCATTTTTATAATATTAGTTAGGATTAGGATCAGTGGCGTGCCTAGAGGGCAAGCCCGCTGCATTTTTTTTTTTGTTTAACAGAGTATTTTTGTTCACTTTCATAAATTTAAGTGATTTTTAATGCACGTATTGCTTTAATATCGACATTAACTCGCTTAAATTCATGAAAAATTATCACAAATACCCTCTAAAACCAATAAAATGCATCGGGCTTGCCCATTAGGCACGCCACTGATTAGGATATCATAATACTACTGATATATAAGACTCACTTATGCGGCACATGTGGTAATATCCTGTGGATGTTGCTAGTGGTGATTGTCTTCAGTGAGTCGGGATCCACGAAGGCGCTGACCGCGGCCGGCAGCTCGTGCGGCATGGTTGCACTCACGAAAGTTATCTGGCAGCCGGCCGGAGGAGTCTGGATTTGGACTTTGTGTTGGATCTGGAAGTGTAATTTATTGTTTAAGCAATGTGCAAATTATGAAGTGATTTTGGAAGTGGTCTGTGGCCCTGGAATACAGTTACTTCGAACAAAGCGCTTTGATACCACTTTCATTATTAAAAACACTACATTGTTAAAACTGTCAAACAGTGGAATGCGCTACCGGAGTAGGTGTTCCCTGATAATTACAATCTGGGTCTTCAAGTCTTAAATACAAACAAAACTTAGGAGCAGGGCTGATGATGATGGTTTTGAGACGGTGCAAAGGAGGAAGCGCCGATCGCGGAACAACAAGAACCGCTGCGGCAAAGCCCCTACGGAGCGCGTATATCTCCCGCCTGCACTACAACACTAAGGCGGAGGACATCATCGAGTACGTGCGCCAAAAGACCAGGTACACACCGAGGGTGCAGCTGCTGGAGTCGCGCCGCAACGTCAACTTTAAGGCGTTCGTGGTGCGAGTACCGAATTGTTTACTGCCCCTCGTCATGGAAGAAGACTTTTGGCCGCAGGACGTGGTGTTCCGTCGCTTCCGCGGACAAGTGCCACCGGAGAGCACAAAGACATTGAGTGCGAAGTGAAGTGCTACTAACATAGTCCTAAGCCCTATTTACTAACACAATATGTTGATATAAGTATGTATGTTAGTCTTTAAGGTATTTATGATATGGTTCTTTGATACCCGAAATAAATGATTTATTTATTATATTTATTATTAAGTGAACCAGTATCTTTTAGGCAAGCGCAGGTACTCTATCGTAGACCACATCATTGCTTAACATTATGACTAGACATCGGATTATATGCACTATCAAAATGCCAAAATATGCATGCAAATATGCATGCAAATATGCACGAAAAATCGGCAAAATATGCACTATCAAAATACTTTTTTATTATTACAATTTACGCTTATATTCACAACTAGCTTTTGCCGGCGACTTCGTCTGCGTTTCTGTCGTTTTCCGTAAAAAAGTAGCGTATGTCCTTCCTCACGGTTCCATGGTTTTGATGTAACAGACAGATTAACTTTCGTATTTTAGTAGGGAAATAATGATATTATGTCAATCCACAATACTGTAAAAAATATCGCAATAAGTTACACAAAAATAATCCAAGCATGATTCAGTATTCACGCGCGACGGCGCGATGGCTTATTAGCGTATTTCATGTATAAGTTTGGTGTTTCTATACCGATTTCTATGATTCTTTTTTTATTGAATAGGTAATAATGTTAACTTTTTAGGGTTCCGTACCAAAATGGTAAAAAAGGAACCCTTATGGTGCGACTTCGTCTGTCTGTCTGTCTGTCTGTCTGTCACACCTGCTTATTTCAGCAACTACTTCTGCTATCGAGTTGAAATTTGGAACAGTTATAAAGAATGCTTTTTCAACTTTATTGCAAATGAAAAAAGTCAAAAAATATTTTAATTTTCATTGCAAAAGAGGTCGGAGTGGGGGTCCGAAATTTTAAAGTGGGGTTACTAGGTCAAGTGACATATCATATGAAAGGGCTTGATCTGCACATTTCAAAATATATTTTTATTTTATTTTATGTCTCACAATTTTTGACATATGATGAAAAATGTCCAAAAAAATACCATTCCCCCCCCCCTTATCTCCGAAGTTTGCGGGGCGAAAAATCTGAAATAATTAGAGTTGATAGGAATTGACCCAAATATGGCACCAAAAATAAAACAATGTTCCTAACTAGAACAGTTTTTTCAAAATCATCAAAATTCCTTCACAAACAAACTTAGTTATGCGGTCCGGATATTTTCACTTTATACGTCCATAAATGATACGGAACCCTCGGTGCGCGAGTACGACTCGCACTTGGCCGGTTTTTTTAATTAGGGATGAGTGAGAGTATTATAAACGTAAGAGTAAACAAATACAATCAGAAAGTTCCGAACTGCTAAGCTATCGGGAGTTACACGTGTTATTGTGAGTCAACCATAAAAGATAGACATATGCTGTTGTGGGATATTTTTTAGATTATTTTATGTAAAACATTTCCGTCATAAATGAATTCTATGTAGTTTTAACCATAAAGGCTGCACACGCGCCGGAAGCTTAAAAAATGGAGTAACTTCTCCCGTTTTCCCAACATTTCCCTTCACTGCTCTGCTCCTATTGATTGTAACGTGATGAAAAGTATACTATAACTTGCCCAGGAGTATGAAGAATAATTGTACCAATTTCGTTAAATCTGTCGAGTAGTTTTTGTTTCTATAAGGAACATACAGACAGACAGACAGACAGACATACAAAAATTTTACTGACTGCATTTTTGGCATCAGTATCGATCACTAATCACCCCCTGATAGTTATTTTGAAAATATATTTCATGTACAGAATTGACCTCTCTACAGATTTATTATAAGTGTAGTAATTATATCAGTTTTAATTATTGAGAACATAATACAAATAAATATTTTTTTAAATTTTCTAGAGCAAACTTGTGACGTAAACCCAGATTTTGAAGGAATAAAGAAAATTAACGCATTTATCAACGGCACCGGCTAAACTCTGCCTGAATAGATTTCTGCAGTGATGGCGTCAAATTTCAAGTTCTGTCCAGTAACATCAGTTGACATAGAGAGGTAATTGTCAGCCTGCAAATTAATATATTGTCAAAATATATTAATTTGCAACTGATGTTACTGGACAGAACTTGAAATTTGACGCCATCACTGCAGAAATCTATTCAGGCAGAGTTTAGCCGGTGCCGTTGATAAATGCGTTAATTTTCTTTATTCCTTCAAAATCTGGGTTTTTATATAGAACAGCATTTAATTAAGGGTCCGTAACAAGGACCCTTTCCGATAGTGAACTCGGAAGGGCGTTACTCAGTTCAATATTTGTTTCCACACTCCTAACACATTTAACTATTGAAATAAGCTCTATCATAAAAAAGTAGTAAAATATGTAATAACACCATTAAAATAGTGTTTTATACATGGATTATATGCATTTGCATGTTTGCATATAATACAAATGCATATAATCCGATGTCTAATTATGACTATCACTCAGAACGTAAATAGTTGCTTCATAAAGCTGTGCTTAGCTGTAGAAATGATAAGCATAATCTACTTACTGGGAATTTCTTCAACAAATGCGCCAACTTATCAATGAAGCTATCATCTAACAATGTGTCTGCCTCATCCAAGACAACGTGATGCACATTATTGATCTTGAAAATACCGGTTGTAACCAGTTTACTGTATGCCCCCAGGGTAGTGACGAGGACATCGCAGTATTCTATTGGTGGGTTCAACATTTTTTGTTTTGTGTGTCCACCAACAAGGGTGGTTACATTCAGGTTGAGACGTTGCGCTATGTTTTGTGCCACTTCTCCAACTTGAATAGCTGGGAAAATATAAAGGAAATTAGATGGTTTGACTCTGAAAGTTTTCTTGTGAAAATGGGTGAATATCTACACTAATATTGTAAGGGGTATTTTTAAGGATATTTGTACATAGAGTAGTCATAGAGCCGCCTTATGGGTGGATTTGGTATGTAAAAATTTTTATGTATTTGGAAATTACATTTGGGATACTACAGCTAGACAAAACAATAATGTTAAAAATGTAGGTATATGGTAAAAACCTGCTGAATAAAACTTACCTAGTTCTCTACTGGGAGTTATAACAACCGCCAGAGGACTGTTAAATTCCTCTTTGATACTAGGCTTCCACTCCAGAATATGTTGGAATATCGGCAACAAATAAGCCAGTGTCTTTCCACAGCCGGTCTCCGCGGTCATAACAGTGTTGTGACCGCCCAGTATGGAAGGTATCGCCTTCGCTTGGATTGCAGTAGGCAGAGAATACCCTTGCTCAGACATAACCTCAATAACACTAGGACAAACGCCGATTTCTTCGAAACTCTTCTTGTAAACCGGCTTTTCCTCCTTCTTACTCGCATTTCCGTAGACTATAAAGTAATCGTTCTTAGATTTGGGGCTTGACCAGCCTTTAGAAGCCAGCGGTATGCCGTCAAACTTACTATAACTTTGGCCATCAATATGGTTAAATTCTGGTCGTTTACACGTTATTATAGGTAGTTTTTTCTTTGCCTGTTTTACACTGTAATAACGGCAATACGATAAATTCAATATAGACCTTACTTTCGACATATTTGCGGCAAAAAAATACGAAAAATAATTTCCTTAGATTTATAACACATTTCACATGACCGCTGACACCAGACACTGTCTGACTGACATGACACTGACACTTGACAGTGACAGTGACAGCCGCAATAGTAATGACATTGACAGTATACAAAAAACCGGCCAAGTGCGAGTCGTAGTCGCGCACCGAGGGTTCCGTATCATGAGACAATGTACATATCTATTAAATAGATACACTACATCCCTTTCTTAATATATTTTTATTTATTTTACTTAATAATCACATCAACCAATCATATAGAATCAAACAATGATTAAGGTATGCTAATTTTGTTATATTTAATCATATCTAATCAAGTAGGTACATAATATTCTTTTAGTTATAAGAATTTAATCTGATGGAGTTTGGTCATCGGAAGACATGGTTTCCTTTTCGTTTTGGACCGATTGCCACTGTCCTTCTACCTTCTTTAAATGTACAATGTTTCTTCTTAGCCTTTGTCCAGTTTCTTCATTCCGTACAATCACATCTCCTCTATTAGCCTGTTCTACTACGTGTGGAGTGGGATTAAAATTGCTTGATAGTTTGTTGGATCTTACCATCTCTTTAACGTAAACCTTATCGCCTTGCGTAACTTCCACATCTGTAGCTCTCCTCTTCCGATCTCCGTATTCTTTTCCTTTTTCTTTTTGCAATGTGTCTCTGTCCCTAACTTCAGAGTCGTCTTCTCTATCACTTATGTCTCTCAACATAGGAATTTTGTCCCTGTTCTGCCTTTTAAAGAAAAGTTCCGATGGTGTCTTTCCTGTTACTGAATGTGGGGTTGAATTATACATCATGAGATATTCATAGAGAGTTTCTTTGATGTCTTTATGTTCTATCTGACTAATTTTAAGGCGTTTTACTATGTCCCTATTTTGGCGCTCAACCTCTCCGTTCATCTGTGGCCAGTAGGGCACCGTATTAAACAGTCTTATATTACACTCTTTGCAAAATGTCCTGAATTCCTCGCTTATGAACTGTCGTCCGTTGTCAGCGGTAATGGAGACTGGGTAACCCAGGCGACTGAACACTTCTTTCAGGATTTTTATTATTTGAGCGCTTGTGATAGTTCTGGTTATCTTGATTTCCTTAAAACGGCTGTAATAATCAATGATCACTAACAGGTAATCATTATTTGGAAGAGGTCCTAATAAGTCAATGGCAGTGTCGATCCATGGCTCTGCTGGAAGTTCTCGACGCTTCATTGACGCAGGTTGATTAGGAAGTCCTACTATAGTACACCCCTTGCAACTCTTTACCAGTGTCTCGACATCTTTATCTATTCGTGGCCACCACACTTTGGCTCTTAAACGACCCTTCATGGCTACAATGCCGGGGTGACCTTCGTGAGCTCCATCTAATACTGCTTTTCTGAGCTTTTCAGGAATTACGATTCTGTTTCCCCTTAAAAGAACATTTTCATGAAAACACAATTCATTTTCGAATATTTTATAGTTCTTTACTGATTCATCCCATTGGTTGCTGTAAATTCCCTTCTTAATTATGGTAATTTCCGGGTCAAGCTCCGAATATTTAACAATATCCCTCATAGGTATCGCTTGTGGTCTCGCTAATTCAACAATTTGATGTACGTAGTCATCGACTACCGTCTCAACTATAGGGTTTTTGCACAACCGTGATAAGGGGTCCGCAATATTTGTCTTTCCGGGTTTATATTTTATGTTATACCGGTACGCTTGCAACCTTAGAACCCATCTCTCAACACGAGCACAAGGTTTTGATTTAGGACTAAACAGGAATTCAAGCGGTTTGTGATCAGTAATTAGATCAAATTTTTTCCCGAAAAGGAAAATGTTAAAATGCTCGATAGCCCAGACGAGAGCGAGAGCTTCTTTCTCTGTCTGGCTGTATCTTCGTTCACAATCTGTTAGCGTCCTGTTTCCGTATGCTATAATCCTAGGACCATTTTTGTCAGTTTGTACTAGCACTGTCCCAAGCCCAACTGGGCTGGCATCTGCAATTACTTGCGTACTATCCATGACGTCATAATATCCCAGAGTACCTATTTTTGTTAAAGCTTCTTTAAGGTTTTTAAATGCTATGTCTTGTTTTTCTGTCCAGTAATTTTCTATAGTTGCTTTTTTCCCCAATTTATTCCTTAGCAACTCTTTTAAAGGTTCACTTGTTGTGGCTAAATTCGGTACCCATTTATTAACATAATTAACTAGTCCAAGGAAACTCTGCAACTCTTCAATAGTCTTTGGAACCCTGAACTGTGAAATGCTCTCTATATATTTTGGTAACGGTCTCACCCCTACCGGTGTTAGTTCATGACCCAAGAAATTTATTTTTTCCACTTTGTATATACATTTATCTTTATTCAGTAATACGTTGTTTTCCTGCAGGACTTGCAACACTTTTGACAGTCGTAAGTCATGTTCTGTGCTGTCTCCAAAAATCAAAATATCATCAATGAAATTCACAACGCCTTCGCATTTAACTAGCATTTTCTCTAAAATTTTTTGGAACAACTCTGGTGCACAAGTCACTCCGAACATTAACCTCTTGTACCTATACAAACCAGTTGACGTTATAAATGTTGTGATATGCCTACAATTAGGGTGGAGCTCTATTTGATGGAATGCATTTTTTATATCCAATTTAGAGAAATATTTAGCCTTTTTGATTTTCGGTAATAATTGGTCCATACAAGGTAATGGGTGGTTCTCTCTAAGTATCGCTGCGTTGGCTCGCCTCATGTCCACGCACAGCCTCACATCCCCATTATCCTTCAGTATGGGCACTACCGGAGAGATCCAAGAAGATGGTTCATGTACCTCTTCGATTATATCTGCGTGCAATAACTCTTTTATTTTTTCGTTTATTTTGTCTTCGATAGGAATTGGTATTCTTCTATACGGCTGCATTACTGGTTTAACAGAATGATCAATGGGTATCTCAATCAAAACATCTTTGAATTTAGGAAATGCTGTAATAGGTTCCTGAATTTGATTGATGCCAGTTCCCAATTTCAATACACCCAGTCGTAATGCTGTATCCTTTCCCAGTAAATTCCTAGAACCATTTTTTATTACATATATGGTACTGCGTTCCGTTTTTCCGTTTGTCTTAATGTTAGTTTCAAAACATCCCTGAACCTCTAAGGGTGTACTACTACCATAGGCTACAAGGGTTTTATTTGGGTCTTTAACTTGTTTGCCGCAAATTACTTTTTTATTCTTCAGGTATTGCCAAGCTTCGTCGGATATTAAATTTAATTTACATCCTGAATCAATAAGCATTTTCAATTTTATTCCTCCCACGTCACATTCCACTGTCGCATCATCGTTTATACTAAATATATACTGAACTTCTTCATCTTCTAATGAGTTTATTGAATTTTCCTTCCGTGGTCGTTTACTATTATATGTAGTCTCTCCCGATTTTTGCTCAAATTTCCGTTTCTGTTGAATTGTTTTTGATTTACAACATCTTTGGTAATGTCCTAGCTTCCCGCAGCTGTGGCACGTTTTTCCTTTCGCTGGGCAATTCGGATCTTGAGGTTTGTGTGTGGCATTTCCACATCTACTACACTTGACTATTTTTCCATCGCTATCCGGTTTAGTCTCTGATCTTTCCCGTCTGAATCCTCTATTTTTGTTTGCAATTGCATTAATTTCGTTCAGTTTACCCTTTTCTCCTTGTGAATATTCTTTCAGTTGATGGTTTACTACTTCTAACGTATTTGCTTCAATCATCACCTTGTCTAAAGTAGCTCCGTCTCCCATGATCAAAATCTTTTTCCGCAACTCAGCAGAAGAGCATCCCTCTATAATTTGGTCTATTATATGATCATCTGGTTTATCAAATTTACATTTCCCAGCTTGGTCTCGAAGTTTAACTACAAATTTATCAAAACTTTCTCCTTCATTTTGTTTAATGAGGCGAAATATGTGTCTTTCGTACGTCTTGTTCTGCTTGGGTAAAAAATAATGATCAAGACGATCAACAGCCACTTCAAAAACGTCGACTCCCTCAGACTCATCTACACTTGCTCCTGGTAGGTTATAGAAAATTTCTTGAAGACCCGTACCTCCCAATAATAGAAGTATTGCTCTCTTTTTTGCGGAGGTCGTAGTACTAGTTGCCTCAAAATAAATTTTAAGAGATCTCTTCCACTTTTCCCATCTTAATCCTAATGAAGCGGGGTCTCCCTCAACATCTAATTTTTCTGGGGGTGGTAGTAGGTTTGACATGATGGGACGATTTGGGGCGACCTGCAAAGACAATACCGCCAATTGAATGGCTGCCACATACATCCAATTGAATGACTGACATTTGTGACATACATCCAATTTAATGGATGTCTCATACGTCCAATTTAATGGATGTCTATTACGTCCAATTTAATGGATGTCACATACGTCCAATTTAATGGATGTCACATACGTCCAATCTAATGGATGTCACATACGTCCAATCTAATGGATGTCACATACGTCCAATTTAATGGATGTCTATTACGTCCAATTTAATGGATGTCACATACGTCCAATTTAATGGATGTCACATACGTCCAATCTAATGGATGTCACATACGTCCAATCTAATGGATGTCACATACGTCCAATCTAATGGATGTCACATACGTCCAATCTAATGGATGTCACATACGTCCAATCTAATGGACGTCACATACGTCCAATCTAATGGATGTCACATATATAATATAGTTTGTACTTTATTATATTTGTATGTACCTATGTGTATTTTGATGTATTCATGATATTTTTTGAGTTAGACATTCAATTCAAGAATTATGCGTGAACATGCTTAAAAATATACATATAGCCGAATTGAGAACCCCATCCCCTTTTTCGAAGTTGGTCAAAATAATTTAAAATTAAATTATTAGCAACGTGAATAAACGCACATACCTATATTCTCCCATAATTCATTTTTGCTATTTATTTATATTCTTTCAAGTAACTAAGTTTAGAATATTTGCTAAGTAGTTGTAACAAATTCATAACAATCCCATTGTGATTTATGTTATGGTGACCGAACAAACACACACATGTACAAGAATTACAAAGGATACAAGATTCGTTGAGCACGCTTTCTTATCATTTGTTTTGTTTACGTTCACATAACGATACGGTTGTATAGACTGTTTATATTTTGTACCTTGCCGTGGGAGGATTATATTATATATATATATATTTTTTTTGTGTGTATGTTTCACAGAATTGAGATTAGTACCTAATTGATTGGATGCAAGACAATACGAAATGACTACTATTTATATTAAATGCTACGGTATAGGTTTTACGTAATAACTTTAACTAAATACCACCGTTTGAAATCATTACGATTGTTGATGTTTGTGTTCTTGTTTACTTATTAAGTACTGTAATAGTGACATCGTGATCATCACAATACCATGCATAACCTACGGACTCATAATCATAATGGATTAGAATTCATTGAACATTTATCCTTTGTAATGTAAACAACAGTCCGATAAGCTTAGCACAGTAAGTTTATACAATAAGTACTCATAGGATCTATTTCATCAACTTGAACATACCCATAAGTACTATAATGTTTCGTTTGTAATTTCGTTTAAGTAACACGATTTTTGTATAATTTCACTTTATCAGAGATAACATACACATAGTTAGGTACATACAATCATATTTTTTTTTTTCTGTGTACTTTCATGTAGGTAGGTAATGCTTTTGGACGTATAAAGTGAAAAAAACCGGACCGCATAACAAAGTTTGTTTGTGAAGGAATTTTGATGATTTTGAAAAAACTACTCGCTAGATCTCATTCAAACCAATTTTCGGTGGAAATTTACATGGTAATGTACCTACATCATATATTTTTTTTAGTTTTATCATTCTCTTATTTTAGAAGTTACAGGGGGGGGACACATTTTACCACTTTGGAAGTGTCTCTCGCGCAAACTATTCAGTTTAGAAAAAAATGATATTAGAAACCTCAATATCATTTTCGAAGACCTATCCATAGATACGTGGTACCCCACACGGATGGGTTTCATGAAAAAAAAAAAAAAAATAGTTTCAGTTCTAAGTATGGGGAACCCTAAAAATTTATTGTTTTTTTTCTATTTTTGTGTGAAAATCTTAATGCGGTAGGTACACAGAATACCAACAGTATAGGTCTTATCGCACCCCCCACCGAATAATATGGTAATCGATAATTCTAAATTTTACAGGAAAAATAAAAAACTGTTTTTTGCTTATATCTCAGCACGGGTGCATCGTAAGATAGTGATTTATATGTCAAAACAAAGCATATTTTTTTACTGTCTATTTCCTTTTATGATTTTTTTGTAATAGTTTCCTAAATAAAGTTATTGACGAAAATAACATTACTGAAATTGCTGGTTAAAAGTATAGTATGCAACGCATCATTCCGATATTATTCGCGTGTAAACCCAACGATATGGTAGGCGGTATTAATGCATTACAGTATTATTCGTCAAAATGTAGTGTCAAAAAAGTTTACGGTAATACGATATTACGACATTATTCGGGTGAAATCTCAGCGATAGTGTATACAGTATTATTACATTACGACATTATTCGGGTGAAATCTCAGCTATAGTGAATACAGTATTATTACATTACAATATTATTCGTCGATGTATGGTGTCAATAATGAACAGTAATATAATGTTGCAAATACGTTATTTTATTAAATAATTTAGTAAATATTAATTGATTTGGCAAAAAAGTAACAAATTTAGAATAAATTGATTTTATAGGTACTGTATAATTTATATAAATAATAGTGATTTGTTAAAGGTTTTCAAATAAAACGATGCACAGCTTTTATTATATTAATCAGGTACAACATTATGTTTTCTATCACAAATAATAATCAGATGGATGTCCTGTTGGTCCGTTGGGTCGTTGGTATCTAAATGATAGTGAAAATCAATCATGTCAATCATCATTACAGTCCGATTCAGTCTGAAGATTGTTCTGTCATAATTTCACTGGTCTGTAGGAAACGATAAAAGTATGACAATGCTGAGGTAAGGCTTCTGTTCTGCATAGACTTAATAAATCTTCTTTTAACAATTTACCGCTACTCGGTATCGGTTTCGTCACCTTTAGGTAACTCCTATCACTGTCTGGTGAAATCTGTATCTGTTCACTCCCCGCCCGATCTCTGCCCAAGAGGAACTCACCGAGTGTGGCGATACAGGTCAGCAGATAGGGATGAGATGCGGTCTTTCTTTGCATTTTATCCTTGGCAGTTGATGTGTTTTTCGTTTGATGATCCTTCGACTTGCGCGGATGCTGTGACGGATGTGTTGCATCGGGCCATGGAATACTACATTCCTTATTCCGAAGTACCGCTCTCCGGCAAAGCTCGCCTGTGGTTTGGGCTTCAATGTGGTCTCGCTAAAGCCAGTAAACAGTGAGGCATACCTGGCCTGGGTTGATGCTCGACACCGTAAAGCGAAGGACATAAGTCAGAGGAAGAAGTCGTTTAACAAGGCAGCCAAGTCCTGCAAAAAGGAGCTCGCTTTGATCACATTAGTCGAATAGGGAACAAATTGACTTCGTACCCTGCGGGTAGTAAAGCGTTTTGGTCAAATCAGTTGAAGCGAATCTGTTTGCGGAGTCATCACGTCTAAATGCTGGCAACGCGATACCTCCTACTTTACCTGGCAGCACGACATTTATGTCGGAAATTCGCATTTGCCAAATGGAGATTTGCAAAACACTGTGCAATCTTGACGTGAACAAGGCCAGTGGCCCAGATGGTATTCCAGCCATAGTTTTGAGAACGTGGAATCTTTCCAAAGTGCAACCCGTGCCCAAAAAATATTTTAAGAGAGAAACGAAAGAGGTAGACACCTAGTCGTGCCGACCCTGCCAATTCGGTTACGTCCATACTTTACAAGAGTATGCAGCGTCTCTTCAATAACAGATTCTTGATGTACCTTGAAGCTAATGATCTCCTCAGTTATCGGCAATCCGTATTTCGCCGAAACCGGTCTACTGGGGACCTAGCCTACGCTACTCACTAATGAAACATGAGGACGCGCTAACCGTTTCCCTGGACATCTCGAAGACTTTCGACAGGGTTTGGCACGACGGCCTTATTCGTATGCTTTCCTCATATGGCTTGCCCACCTGTTTCGTTGCGTGGATATCAGACTTCCTGAGGGATCGTTCGATTCGAGTCGTTGATGGCTGCCGATCGAAAAGCAATGAATGCGTGTCCCTCAGGCGTCAGTGCTCTCTGCGACGCTCTTCCTGCTGCATATCTACGATCTGCTTTAGCCCGGAACCTTTGGGTATGCAGATGACAACACTGTTGCAGAGAGATACATAGCCAATGAACGGACTACTGGACTACAAATCCAGGCTCTGAGAGAGGCCATGGTCAAGCGCTTGAATTTGTCCCTTAAGGCAGTCTCCGATTGCAGCGATGCCAATCTGGTCAAGTTCAATGCAACTAAAACCCAGGCGTGTCTGTTCTCTGCCAAAAAGAGCCCATTCCAGCTGGCTCCTATTTTTAAAATGTGTCCATACTCCATACTGATAACTGACCATCTTGAGCTTTTGGTCGTTACTCTGACGTCTCCCCTTAACTTTGACTCTTATATTGAGTCCAAAGCTCAATTGGCAGCTAAAAAGCTAGGATTGCTCTCGAAGCTGCGACGGTACTTCATGTCCCTCCTACCCTTTTTTCTATCGGACAGCCAGAAGCACGAAAAAGCGCCATCAGTTCATGGTTGATATACCAAAAACCCATACGAAGCTCTTTGATTCCACTTTCATTGTGAAAACCGCAAAACAATGGAATTCACTATCGGAGTGGATGTTCCCGATAATAACAATCTGGGTTTCTTAAAGACGAGAGTGAAACGGTTTCTTCTGGGCAAGCGTGCTCCATCGTAGACCGCATCATCGCTTCACGTCAGGCGAAATGGCGGTCAAATGCAAGCCTAATAAACAGCGAACAACATTACGATTTTGCATAATATCTGTCATGTATTGTAAAAAAACATTACCAAATCGTGTAAATAAAAATAACACATGAATATAATTGTTTTAAACTTTACATGAAACACTAAATGTATTTCTTACGCGAATAAAATGGTAATCGTCACTTACCGAAAAACTTAACGATTGCATAATCTGTATTTACTTGTTAAGGTACTATTCGTGTAAAAAGTGTGTTTAGATCTTAAGAGAATAATATTGTTATGTTCATTACGGGGCCATTGAAATTATTGTACTTTTATCAATATCCATAGAAACATTACAAAAAAAATTCACAAGGTGTAATGAATGCTCTAGACACCGAATATGCAATAAAACATAAACTACCGCAATAGCACATTACCATATTATTCGGTGGGGGGTGCGTTATAGTTTCGGAAAAAAATGGCTGTGACATACGGACGGACAGACAGACAGACAGACATGACAAATCTATAAGGGTTCCTAGTTTTACTACGGAACCCTAAAAATTCGTTTCGTTCTAGATTTATGGCTGTTTGTGCACTACACGTTTTTTCACGGACCGTTTTTTTTTTCATACGTGAGTAAAGTACAATAGTACTACAATAATCAAATTCATCAATATAGCCCTCGAAATTATATTTGAAGAAAATAGATTATTTAGTGAAAACATTACGATTTTCCTCAAATATAATTTCGAGGGCTTTATTGATGAATTCGATGATTATTATCTAGTAACTATAGTATCATTAATGTCGCGAATCGAATTTGGATCAACATACAACGTATAACGGCATACAACGGCAACAAAGGCGTAAAATGGCATACAGCTGTGAGCTGTCGTATATTGTTCGATCTTGTTGCAAAACAAAAACATCGAACATCGCAAGAGACGGGTGAATGAATGATTTAAATTCGTGAACATGTTCGTAAAACAATGTTTTGTTCAAAATTTGGAGCAGGAGACACGCCTTTAGAAAATCTTTAGAAGATTTCTTAAATCTTTGCACTAGGCACTCTGAAACTGGTTCTGCTTATTTTTAGGGTTCCGTGTTCCGTACAAAAATGGTAAAAAAGGAACCCTTAAGGTGCGCCTTCGTCTGCCTGTCTGTCTGTCTGTCACGGCTGCTTATTTCAGCAACTACAAATGCTATCGACTTGAAATTTGAAATAGTTATAAATAATGCTTGCCCATCTTTATTGCAAATGAAAAAAGTTAAAAACTATTTTTATTTTTATTGCAAATGGCGCCGAAGTGGGGGTTCAAAATTTAGAAATGGGGTTACTAGGTCGAGTGGCATAATATGATAATTTTATTATCATATGAAAGGGCTTGACCTGCACATTTCAAAACATACATATTTTTTTATGCCTTATACCTACTTTTCGACATATGATGAAAAATGACCAAAAAATACCATTCCCCCCCAAACCCAAGCTTTGCAAACTTTGGAAATAAGGGGGGCCCTTATTTCCGAAGTTTGCAAAGCGAAAAATCTGAAATAATTAGAGTTGATAGAAGTTTACTTAAATATTGCACCAAAAGTAAAACGATGTTCGTATCTAGCAGTAGGTACCTATTTTAGAAATCATCAAAATTCCTTTACAAACAAACTTAGTTACGCGGTCCGGCTTTTTATTTTATTTTTAAATACCTACGTCCAAGAAAGGTATGGAACCCTTGGTGCGCGAGTACGACTCGCACTTGACTGTTTTTTATTTTATTTTTGTGTAGATGACTAAGTAGGTAGGTTTGTCGTTTGGCGTATAATAATATAAAACTCCATGTAGGTAAGTACCTTATCTATTAGGAAATTCCACATCCTACTAACTCACCCAGCACTTTGACACCAAGTGGGTAGGTAATAGTTATTGTGTTTATGACGGCGGGCGCGGTGCGGTGTCGCAAAACAGATGCAGTTATCTATACCTACATATATTATAATGCCCACATATATGGTAGGTACGGCCTATGGGCTTTTCCTCAGATCATATAAACAAGGAGTATGCCATCATAGCAAATTAGTACGGGAACAACTGTCGCCACTTTTAGTACATTTTTCAACACAATTACAAGCGCCCCTCGTGAATATAAAGATCTGAACACATAAAAAATTCCGCACACCCTCAATCTAACACTGTTAGTCGTCACTCAACACTAGCACTAAACTAAAACACTGTATTTATATAATTATATCATCGATCGTGTTCGATTCGTCGCCAGCGTGTACTTTTTTTTGTACTACGCCCAATTTGCTCAAATTAAAGCATCAAGCTCAATAGCGCCTTGGCACATCTCCCTTGTTTCTATGATCTGAGGGCTTTTCCTTAGAGCAAAAACCCTTTACATTCTAAACAAGCAACCAATCAGTCATGTACTTAAAGTATTTATAATATTATTAGATATTAGGTACTATTCCTACTATCCTATCCTATCCTACTAATTGAATATATAAACGCGAAAGTTTGTGAGGATGTACCGATGGATGTATGGATGTTTGTTACGCTTTCACGCTAAAATTACTAAACGTATTTTGATGAAACTTTACAGTAATATAGCTTACTAGCTTCCGCCCGCGGCGTCGCCCGCGTTTTTGGGATAAAAAGTAGCCTATGTGTTATTCTGAGGTACCTATAAGCTATATTAGTGTAAAGTTTCATAAAAATCCCTTCAGTCGTTTTTGCGTGAAAGAGTAACAAACATCCATACATACATCCTCACAAACTTTCACATTTATAATATTAGAAGGATAGGTACATAAGAATAACAAATAGGCTACTTTTTATCCCAAACACGCGGGCGAAGCCGCGGGCGGAAGTACTTATTTGTGCTGAAACACACAGCGAAAAACAAAAATAAATTATTGTTTTATTATTCATCATTCCGTTGTTGTCAGGCTTAAGGCACCAGTCCCACCGCCAGCGATTAAGAGTTCTCGCCAGCAGTGTGAACAGTCAGCGATCATCTAGTATTATGCTATTATAGTACCTACCTATCTCTCTTTTACCGACAAGGGACCTTCAACTATTGTCCGTTACTTGAGCGAGAAAATAGTCGACAGCTAGTCGCTTCCTCGTTAGCGGTGGGACAGGTCCTTATGGCGGTAAAAAACGGCATTAATATTAAGCAGTTTTATAGTGTCACCCAAAGAACAACTCGCATCTCGCTCAGACTGAATGAATAGGAACACGGTCGGTGCCATGATGAGTTAATATAAAAAAAAGAAAATAAAATCAAAATGTCGAGTTTTTTCCCGCGCCTAAAATTTTATGTGATTAGTGTAATTTGTGGAATTTTGATTGGACATCAGCTAAAGTAAGTACCTAATTTAACGTTAGTGCAACTAATGTGATTCACCTAAATCTAGATACGCACGAGAGTAGGTAAAATATAGGCCGAAGGTAAGAAAACGTACGTTTTTAGGGTTCCGTAGTAAAACACAGGACAGACGGACAGGATGAAACTATAAGGGTTCCTACCCTTATAGTTTCATCCTGTCCCTTCTGTCCGTCTGTCACACCCTCGTCAAATCTACAGTTCATAACCAATTTGTATGAAACTTAGCTAGTAGGTAGATGTCTTCTATGTGCCGCCATAAAGGCCTGTAATAAAATTAAGAAAAATAAAATAATTAGGGGGGGCTCCCATACATGAAACTGGGGGATGAAAATAAATATTTTCACGCACCCCCTTGTGTGGGGTATCGTTGAATAGATCTTTGAAAATAACATAAAGGTTCCTAAGTGACTATTTTATTTAAATGCATAGGTATTTAGTGAACCAGGAGCTCCGAAAGTCGTTAACAATGTGTCCCCACTCCCCCCCTGTAATTTTCCAACCGTGCTATCACAACATTTGAAAAAATTAAAGCTTGTGGCATCCATTAAATACTCTCGATTAAAAGGTTGGTTTGAACAAGATAGGTAGACACGTCAATAACTTTTTGAAATACCTTTGTATTTTATAATAATATTATGAAATACAAACTTATATTTGCGGTCGGAAGACTGAAATGATTCATGCTACGGAACCCTACACTGTGCGTGGTCCGACTCTATCCATATAGAGGAACAGGGTATCTATCTACATAATTAATATAATTATCTATTATTATTTTTTAAGACACGATAAATGTGGTTTTATAAAGAAGTAATTTGTGTCATCATGAGTCTTTTTTAAAGCCATTACGAAACTGGTTTTTAAAATTATGTACCTAGATAAAACAATTTTATGAGCAAAACGATAATAATGGTGGCTGAATTCGGTCACAACATAAATAGTACATACTTATGGTCGGCTTTCGGCTCCATATATCCAGCGTTATCAGGCGCACGCGCACATAGACCGCGACCGCATAAAACGTATAGGTATGGGCCGCCCGGTGCGGTGGCGGCGGCGCGATTGTCCACCACGCGGAACCACTGCGGAATGGTGGACGTCACAATATGTCTCCGAAATAATCTCAAAACTAACAAAAAATATTGGTATCAAAATTCGAACAACACGGCGGCAATGGAAACCGGGGGCATAGCGAACGGACCCGAGTATTTGGTTCTAGGACATGCCGGTTTCCTCACGATGTTTTCCTGAACCCCCTGTAACTTTGTAAGCCAGGTAATGGTAGGTAACGGCCTACAATGATCACTGGGCCACCAACTGCTCATAACCCTTACGATAGCACTTCTAAAAACTAAACGTGCAAAGTGCAAATTGGTTCAGAAAAGTCCATTTAAAAGCCAGTAAAAATCATTATGTTATTAAAACAATTTTATTATCAGGTAGATACCTAAGAAATAACAGCAACTTAACCGTATGTATTTACGGTTAAATACGAAAACGGGGTGAGCCAATGGGCTCAGCCCCCCCCCCCCCCCATTTTTTTTCTTATAGGTACACTCTGGCTGATATCAATGGATATCAGCCAGAGTGTATCTATAAGAAAAAAATAGCTTTCAAAGCATTTTTAAAGGCACGAAACGTGAGAAACGTGAGTACATTAAAATTTGGGTCCGTAACTCGCTATCCTTGACATCTCAAGATTATTTGACGTGTTATTTTTTTTTACAAGAATAAAATTACAATAACATGTCCAAACGACTTCAAGCCACTAATTAGACAAAGCTAATTAATTTTGATTAGGTTACTATTTAAGTAAGTAGCTATCTTTAATTTTACGCACAACAACTGAGGCCGGCAAAGCGGCAAACATCTTGAAAAAATAGCCTTGTCTATGCAATGGTCGATTTTTAAGTCTCTTTGTCGAATCGAATGGGGCGCGGTGGGATATCGACCGCGCGATTGATTGATCAGTCAGCCCTTGCGTCCCAAGTTGCAACCACACCCCGCTTTCTTCCAAAAATTATCCAATTATTTTGGACGAAAGCGTACCTGCGCCACTTTTTGCTCAAGATCTTTGCCGGCTTCTGTAGAAAAGAAAGATGAAAAGAGAAAATTCTGTACTCTACGCGCACTTTGTTCCTCTAACTAAAGTCTAAGGCCCGTATTCCAGATACTCGAGCACCGATCTCTGCTTGAGCATAGATTGAAACTAGTTTCAACCAATCAAATGGCTTTAAATCTATGCTCAAGCAGAGATCGGTGCTCGAGTATCGTTCTGGAACACGGGCCTAACGAAATGTAAAAACCTCAGCGCGATTCAATGTAGACAAGCACTAACGCGACCTTAGTCCAAGAGCAGTGGTGGCGCAATGGTGAAAAGGCCGTGAGTTATAGTAAGGTATCATGGACTTGAACCGGATCTTAATCAGACAAAAGTGCGCAAGACACAGCGTGGGACCATAGGGAGGGTTGCAGGAATCTACTGGATGCAGGCAGCGCAGGACCAGGACCCCAATTCTGCTATTTTAATTGTGTTAGAATGACACCATAAAACCTAAGCGGTCAAAACCTAAGCGGTCATTGGCTTAGAGTAAGACTATCTCTTTCGTCATTGGTCAAAACGATGTCAATGAGAGACCATTCTGACACGATTATGACAATTGCATTAGCAGACTTGGGGCCCAGTCGTTGTGATTCTTGAAGGCCAGCAGCGGACTTCTTATGACTGAAATTATGATGATGATGATAATTACATAGGTTGGTTATATCGAACATCGTAAAGCGGACCTAAATGTCCTAGACTGAATGTCGAATTGCAACTCCCGGCTCCCTCTCAGACATCAGTTATATCTATAGACAAAGTCGCTTTTTGAAACTGTCTGTTTGTCCGCATAATTCTTCTAAACAATACAATGGATTTTAATGCGGTTTGCCCCACCATTTTGAGAATTTATGGTTTTTCCGTAGGTAGGTAATAGGTAGATATATCAGACAGACATGTCGATGTTTTGACATGTCACCAACTCACCACATCAGTAGGTAGCACCCGTGCGAAGCAAGGGCGCCGCTAGTAGAATAATAATAATCTTAAGTCAATTTATTTCAGATGTCATACCTACCTTCCTACCTTTCAGGAACATCTTGCATGCTGCTTCTGTGGTGGAAATCAAGGTGCTGTTACCATTTATCAGACTGATACAGGTAGCTGTTGTAAGTCTGTACTCTATGGACACTCCGCTGTATCCACCACACGCCGACGTACATGGTAAGCTATTATGCTTCTTATTTGGTTGAATTTTAGGGGGAAAATCCTGTAACAAGTACAACTCATTTGGAGCTGGAATGTGTGAGCATTTTATTTCAACAGCACATGTGTTGAAAAAAGGCGCCAAAAGAGAGATCTCTTAAATCTCTTAGCGTATACTTTACCCAGTGCAAACAGAGGATCCATACGTAAATTTAAAAAAAGTTACTTACTGCTAGCTAGGATTAGGTTTTGTACCTTGGACAGATCAGCCAATTCCTTGCACGGGTAGCATTTCTCTGCAACCAAAAGAACCTTTATTCTTTTGACGACAGAAATCCACATGAATACAGATAAAGATAAATAGGGTAGGTATACTTACGGTAAGAAGGTAAGAACTGAAATCAGCTAGCTACACGTACTTTAGCTCAAACGTGTTAAAACTGGTAAAAACCTATTAAAAAATACATTTAATCTTATTAAAAAATATCATATAACTAAGCATAGCCAAACAACTAGGTACCGCGTACATAATTCATGTTTTACGAGATACGCGCATTGAATTTGGTAGATACTTACGTCGCAAAGGAAGCGGCTTATGTCACCTTTGATCTGCAGCATTATTATTATAATAGCTTTACAAAAGCTGAATACACGATGTTTAAAGATGATAGGTAATAATATTGTTACGACGAAACGACATTGGTAAGTAGGTACTTAGGTATTCCTCATTATAATCGGCCTATAATGTTCCCACTACTGGGACACGGGTCACACAGGCCTCCTCGTTGAGAGGGAGTGGGCCGTAGTCCACCACGGCCACGCGGGCCCAGTGCGAGTTGGTGGCCGTCACATGTTTTTTTGAATTTTTGGTTCTAGGACATGCCGGTTTCGTCACAATGTTTTCCTTCACCGTTAAGCAAGTGATAATTAATTTCTAATACGGACATAACTCCGAAAAGTCAGTGGTGCGTACTTATTCATACTTACGTTCAACACTCCGAAATTCCGAAATCACGTGAACCCAAGAGAAATATAGCGCCGTCACTAATTAAGCCACTACTGGTACACTGGACAGTCAGCTCTCCAGTGTACCGGCCAGTAGTGGCCTAGTGTTTTAGTAGTGTACCACAGACACAGTGGACACAACTTGTTTAGCTAACGGTCACTAATGACTCGATTAAGTGGCCCCTGGTGGATTGAAGTCGCAACCTAGTTTAGCCCTAATTTGCGAGCACGCATGTGGCTTTAAAATTTTCGTTCCTAAAGCGTTTCTTTGTGATGTTTCAGATGACCAAAGCTTTGACTTCATAATAGTGGGTGCGGGCTCAGCAGGATGCGTGGTAGCCAACAGACTGACGGAGATCCCCAGCTGGAATGTGCTGCTCGTTGAGGCCGGGGATGACCCGCCGGGAGCTTCTAACGTGAGTTGGACCATCTCAATTTTTCCTGTCTTATCGAATGTCCTCGGTACCTGTACCTAAAAAGGTTACACGAAACTTCCAAGTTGCAACCAAAAAATAAACCCAAAAAGTTGCCAGGCGCGGTCGCAGCCGACGATTTTGGGGGGGGGTCATACCGCAGCTGAAGGCTTTAGGGGGGGTCATACCGATTAATGCCGACGTACTATACCGTGAATTACCGTGTTTGGCGCATTTTTGTACGATTTTGGGGGGGGTCATGACCCCCCCCTGGGACCGCGCCTGAAAGTTGCGACGATTTCAGCAATTCAGGAATGCGATTTTCCCTTCCAAAGCAATTAAACAAAAATGTACTTAGGTACCTTTCATTTTTACGCAAACCACTATCGAACCTGTTTACTCATGAAGAGAGAAATAAAATAGCAACAGAATTATTTTCTTCTATATATTTCAGATACCCGGGTTATCAGTATTAGTATCAACCGCTCTACCTGACTGGAACTATTACACAGTCGACGATGGCTTTTCCAGCCAAGGGCTTAAGACGAAGACCATCAATCACAGAAGAGGTAAGATGCTTGGAGGATCTAGTGGGATCAACTACATGTTCTATGTTAGAGGGAACAACATAGACTATGAAAACTGGGCCCGAGAGGGCAACGCAGGCTGGGATTGGAACAATGTAACCACATACTTCAAGAAAAGCGAAAGATTAAACGACGAAGCTATTATGAATAGTGAGTCAGCCGATTTACACAGTACCGAAGGGTACTTGGGCGTCACAAGACCAAATTGGGATCAAACGAGCGATTACTTCAACGCTTTCGAAGAACAAGGACATACCATTCTTTTGGATGGCAATGGTCATCAACAGTTAGGATACGCACCTTCAAGTTTTACTGCGGATAATAGTATTCGACAGAATACAGCCAACACCTTTATAAGCCCCATAAGAGATAGGAAAAATGTACATGTCCTTAAAAATACTGTTGTCAGAAAAGTATTAATAAACGAGGATAAAAGGGCGATAGGTGTTGAAGTGAAACTTCCTGGAGGGAAAATTATAAAACTTAACGCAAAGAATGAAGTGGTGTTATCTGCTGGAGCCATGAACACTCCACAGCTACTTATGCTGTCTGGTATTGGACCTAAAGAGCATTTAAAAGAAATGAATATAGATTTAGTATTAGATTCACCAAACGTTGGAAAAAATATGCAAGACCACCCTTTGGTTCCCGTCATTCTTACTGGAAAAAAGAGCATTTCTTCAATATTAGAGAACGTCGAGCCTTTAGGAAATCTGGATCGTTTTCCTGTGCCATCAATGGTTGGATTTGTGGCTCTCAACAAATCTCAGGGCTACCCAGACTATCAGGTCACTGCGGTCCCTACACCTACTGCTGCAATACTTCCACCTTTACTATGTTCTGATGCATTCACATTAAGGGACAGATATTGCATTGCTCTAGCTGATGCCACACAGCAAAGAGGAGCTTTATTTACATTAGTAACACATCTGCACCCAGAATCCAGAGGCAAAATCAGGCTCAAAAGTTCCGACCCTGAAGACAGTCCCCTAATCTATTCTGGATATTTCACCCATAAAGACGATTTAGAAAACTTCGCGAAGTACGTAGAAGATTATGTGAAGGTGATAAATACAACATATTTTAAGAAAATGAAGTCTGAAATCGTTGATTTACAAGTCAGCGAATGTGAAGGTTTAAGTTTCGGGAGTCATGAATATTGGAAGTGTTATGTTTTAAACTTGTCGAGTACCCAGTATCACCCAATTGGTACTTGTGCGATGGGGTTGGAAGGTAAAGGGGTAGTGGACGAGAGGTTACGAGCGAGGGGGGTGGCGGGGCTAAGGGTTGTGGACGCGAGTGTGATGCCGTCCATCACCAGCGGGAATATAAACGCGCCAGTCATCATGATAGCAGAGAAAGCTGCTGATATGATCAAAATTGACCATGGAATACCTGTGTAACTGTTTTGATTTTGGGCATTTTTCTTAAGAATAGGTTGAATATAGCAATTTATTACCTTACCCATATCAACACATCGCTGAGTTGTAATTTGTATCAAACCTTTTATATCTACGGATAAACAGAAACGGCACGTAGAATAAACGATTTAGAAAGAACTGCCAAAGATTAGGTTTATCTGTAGAGTTGTTTGTTTGAAATAAAATAATAAAAGGTAACTACTATATTTATGTAGGTAACCTAAAATAAAAGCATATAATTTACTCCCATCGTCCGCTTCCACATTTATTTCATTATTTGAATGCCTTACAACAATTATAGCTTTAACTAACATTTAACGTAAAAATATTTAACATCGTTTATACAGGATATTTACAAAAGTTGTACAAATAAACTTATAGAAAATAATCACGAAGGCTTACATTAATCACGTTATCTAAAGGCCGGAACACACAAAGTACGAGCGCAGTTGCGGTGCGTGTGTGGTGCGGTTGGCTGGCATCTTGACGTAAAGTGTCACATTACAAACCCATCTGCTTGGCGGACGCACTGCACGCGAACTGCACTGCTCACATACTGCACAAGGACTGGATTTGGTGTGCTCAGGCCTTAAACATTATCCCCCTTAAAGACGATGATTAAATTAAACAGCTCTTATGTCAATTGTCATCTCTAATCATTGTCTTACTAATGACAAGGATAGTTGTATATTTAATCAGTGGTTAAGGTTAAGAGCCGTCTATTTAGTAAGGGGTAACTGTACACCTAGTACGAACATTAAACGAATATAAGTACTGTAAGAGTCTGCGCCACCGAAGAAGTCCCACGGAAATTAGGTGGAAAAAATATCAATCCGTCGCTCGATTACTAGCGCTGCGTCTGTGAGTCTTCTTTAGTGGCGCGGACTTTAGTCTCCGTAAACGAGTAACTTTTCAAAGGTTTTAGAATCACAAGCATCTCGCTTGCGATTCCCATACATTTGACAACTTTACTATAAACTTTCGTGGATCCGTATGTTCGTCCTAGATGTACTGTAATAGCATAGTTAAATTGATCAGAACTTAATCGCCCTTTTTCCTGACACTGATGATTGACTATTTCGCCCACTTTTTGTCCCTAAAAATGGAACTGCAAAAATTTTTATGAAGACGAAGAAGGCGCAACTCAGGCGCAACACAAACAGAAACACTACAGAAAAATATTTTAAATTATTATGGCTATCGCGCGTCTGTCACTTCACAGACTTTAACTGTATTGCCATCTAATGGCCGTTCCCAATAAATGATTTTTGACATTACATCTATAGAGCTTATGTCAAAAATCTATCTATACTAAGGGAAAGAACCGATAGATTGGTTATTGGGAACGGCTAATAATCAGCAGAGAACAACAATCCATAGATCGCCCTTGTCCACCGGTGACGTGACCACCGGGGCAGCCTGCACCAGATAGTGAGGCAGGCATTGGCCTGCCTCACTATCTGGTGCAGACTGCCCCGGTTAGTCATTTAAAAAACATTGGTTTTTTGAAATGACTACAAGTCTCTATTTTCATTGGGATTAATTGCGTTGAAATTTTCCAATAAAGAATTCAATTAAAATAATTATGCACAGTATTTGACAAGGGCGACCGATCAATTGTTTTTTTTTCTGCTGTTTACTTGCGAATCCACTATTTATTTTGAGTGTGTACTGGGAGGGGTGACAGAAATAAAGAAACTTGACATTTATGTGTAACAAAATATGATTCATATTTGCATGTCCCATAAACCGTAATACTTGCCATCACACTAAATCGATAGTCACATCACATAGTGCACTTTCATAAAAATTATAAATTGAGGGTACCCAACTAAAAAATCCGTAACTTAAATCTAAGGTTCTTAAATTAAAAGTGATACTAAAATCAATAAGTTAGGGGTTTAAATTAAGAAATAAACTAATACTAATAAGTATCTGATTTAGATGGACGTTACTAAAATAAACGAAAATTTTGGAGGGTAGTTTCGAAAAAGTGCAATCGGTAACTTTCGGCTTTCTTCGAGATTCAAAATGGTGTCTAAAGACTATACAACTTTTTTAATTGCAAATTAAACAGAATCGTGATTATGTGGAAGGCACATTAAATTTAAAAGACAAAATGTATAATATTTTATGTAATTTCATGATAATGTATGCGATGTTACGATCTTCGAGAAAATAACAAAAATAATATTAGGTCTTTACCTATGAAATTGCCGTTCTGCAGTACTGGCCATTTCAAATCAAAATAATTTTTGTTTGGCTAAGAATTCTGATTTAAAATTAATTTTATTTTAAAAACATGGTTTTTTTTTTCCAAAAGTAGTCATTTGTTATTTTATTGTTATATATTTTATTTGTATTGTTATTGATTAGTGTTACATTTTCATCGCATTTCAATCTTTTTCGTCATCATGGATACGTTAAAAATTCGAGTAATTATGGAATACGAGTACCGTCGTGGCAGCAACGCGGCACAAGCGGCACGCAACATCAACGTCGTTTACGGAGGTAACACTACAAACCAACGCACCACCTGTTATTGGTTTGCTCGCTTCCGTTCTGGAAATTTCGACCTGAAAAATGAACCTCGCGGTCGTCCGAAGACTTTGATCCACAATGACGAATTAAAGGCGATTGTGGAAGCTGATGATACACAATCTACGGCTGAATTAGCAGCAGCTTTCGACGTTAGCGTCAAAACAATATTGGTCCATTTGCGTCAAATTGGCAAGGTAAAAAAGCTTGACAAATGGGTGCCCCACGAACTCAATGATCGCCAGCGCGAAGTACGCGTCGAGACGTGCCTTGCACTGCTCAACAGACACACAAATGAAGGAATTTTGAACCGCATTGTTACCTGCGATGAAAAATGGATTCTGTTTAATAACCGCAAGTGCTCAGCAAGTTGATTGGATCCTGGTTTAGCACCTAAACAATGCCCTAAACGAAAACTTACCCCTAGAAAAGGGATGGTCACTGTTTGGTGGTCTAGCGCCGGTGTGATTCATCACAGCTTCTTACCAAACGGGGTGAGCATTACTGCAGATGTGTACTGTGAAGAACTGAACACAATGATGAAGAAGCTGGCACATCTCCAACCAGCATTGGTCAATCGCTCGTCTCCGCTGCTCCTGCACGACAACGCGCGACCTCATACTGCACAGCAGATGGTCTCCAAGTTGCAAGAACTGGGGTTGAAAGCTCTCCGTCATCCGCCCTACTCACCAGACCTTGCGCCTACAGACTACTACTTTTTCCAGAATTTGGATAACTTCTGGGCGGGAAAAAAATTCAATACCCGAGAGGCAGTACAAAATGCCTTTGAAGAATTTGTTGCCTCCCGTCCAGCTGATTTCTTTAAGAAAGGCATCAATAAACTGCCACTGCGTTGGCAAAGATGCATTGATTGCATGGATGATTACTTCGATTAATACAAATAAAAAATACATGAAAAAAAATCGTTTAAATTTTTTCATACAAAACGGCAATTTCATAGGTAAAGACCTATTACATACATAACATAAATATTTTCTTATATAAATGAATATCCAAAGAAAGTTAATCAAAGAATCCATTGCTAACTACATTGGAAATGCTACAATTTTATTCTTATCCTACATAATTCGCTAAATTCTCAACAATAGAAATAAATAAACTTGTCATAATTCCGAGTCGGTACCGAGTGATTAGTCGATACCGAGCACAGTTGCCAATTTAGCGACCTTGACGCTAGAAATATATGACTTCTGCATACATTTCTAGCAACAAAGTCGCAAAATTGGCAACACTGATACCTAGTCTTCATACATTGCCGAACCCAGCGTCGATAAGAGCCGATCAGATCCGACAAGTTCCGAACTGCGCGAATAGTCGATTTCCTTGAGATTATTCCCTGCTTTTGCCAGCTTGCTTTATGTAGAGAGCATATAGAGCGCAGCCCCGGATCTTGAAATATTTCGAGGCGGGGCAAAAACTGAAAAATGCCGCCCCCACCCGACAATATTTTTCTTATCATCATCATAATTTCAGCCATAACACGCCCACTGATGCTGATGGACATAGGCCTTCCTCGAAGAACGCCACAACGACCGGTCTAGCGCTGCTCTTTGCGATTGCTACGCTTGGTAGACGAATACACTACTCTGTGTATTCGTCTACCAAGCTTGAATTTGCCGCCCTCTGAATTTTCCGCCCGGGGCACGGGCCCCGGCTAGCCCCCCCCTAGATCCGGGGCTGATAGAGCGTTTCACATCAGTACCCCGATCATGAGTTTTTTTGACGTGTAGTATCGTTAACGTAAGCATATTTTGAATTGAAAATAGACGTTTGTTACACAACATTTATATAAATTAAATACATAATTAATTTTTCTGTATTTTTTTAAAATGTGAAAATTTTATAAAATTTCATCAAAATGTTCCAGAACTGCTGTATTTTAAATTTAAAATATGCTTACGTTAACGAAACTATACGTCAAAAAAACTCATGATAGGGGTACAGAAGTCCTTTCGACGCTATTCTTCACAATGAATTTTGCTGTTTCCACAACCATTTAGAGAATTTATTCCGGAAGGTTTATATGTATAATACATTAATATTTTACTTGGATACAACTCAGAAATCTCGATGTTTTGACATATCGCCACATTAGGAGATTGCACCGATGCGAAGCAGGTGCGAAGCATCTCTAGTAAGATATAATTTACTAAAACTCATGAGTTATTAATACTAGGAGAAATAATTAACAATATAATATTATATTGAATTACTAATGGGAAACGAATTTAGCGTAAGGCACTGTAAAGGTGCACGTCCACTTATCTGACCCGGTCGCAAATCACGCACGGCTCGCAACGGATTTTGTTTTCTTTGCATGAATTAATTTACCTAGCACTACGTCTACTATCGGTATCGCGCGCACCGAGCGCAGTATACCGTAGCCGTTGCGTGCCATGCGTGCGTTGCGGCCGGCCATACCAATGGCCGTTCACCTTAAACTTAACATTTGCGTTGAAACAAACGTGTTTATAAAATTTATAGGAAGTGCATAAAGGTGTTTGCCCATTACACGGCCGTGCTTGATACGCCCATAGCACAATCATCGTCTCTTTGCAAAGACTTAAAACTAGGAGAAGGGTGAGGGGAACCCGGTACAATAGTAACAAAATCACATCACAGTAATATTATAAATGCGAAAGTTTGTGCGTGTGTGTGTGTGTATGTTTGTTACTTCTTCACGCTGAAACGCATGGACGGATTTTAATGAAATTTGGCACACAGATAGATTATAGTCTGGAATAACACATAGGTTACCTTTTAAGCCGCGGGCGGAAACTAGTTATAAATAATTCCGTAATACTTATGTCATACCTATTCGCCTATTTAAAATATGTAAATACAATGAATGAACGATAGGACCGACATAAGTAAAACTGAATTATTTATAATTTAGTAACTATTTTATTGTACCGGTTTCCTTTCACTCTTCGCCATTGGTACGGTGGGTATTGGTATTGGGTAGACAGCTTAATAATGTGTTTTTTTCACAACTGATTTGTGGTACGCACAGGGTACTATGCAATTGAAAGTGGAAAGGGACTGACCGGGACCATAATTACATAAAGATACATTAACGACGGATCACTATACGCTAGCTAGAGGGACGAGGAGGGTAGGTGCGGTCCGTACGATCTTACTTGACCAGGCAGAAGTTAGTCACAAGTGTCTGCTAATTTAAATGACTCATTAATATCTCTTTATACATAAATTAAGAAATAACTGAAAAAGCATATATGCATAATTCTAAGATGACTCAAATGAAGTTAGTTTGACAGGAAACGTCACAATATATCGATAGATCAATCCTATTCTTATTTCAACGGCATAGTAGGTATTTAATACAAAACATTTTTTTATTTTTAGTAATCAATAATAATTTATTTACCAAGTTTTGTTATTTCCATTGCTAAGACAAAATATACAGTCTAGTAACCATAGAGTACGACACGTAGAGTAGGCAGGCTTCCACAACAGAAAGAGATAGAGGATACCTTTTTTACCAATATTTAGCAGCCTTCTGTCTCTTTCTATTACCGTGACAATAAGCTTGCCAACTCTATTTCTCTATGCGTTCATCTGTTTCTCATATCAAAACGTCAAACGGCATTGTCAGGTGACATTTGACAACGTCAACTAGTGTACACAGATAATATATTTACAAATGTAACTACACAGATACCCGTAACACTGAAAGTATTTTATTTGTTTAATCAAATCGAAGGAAATGTAAGAAATGCTTATACAGTGGTTTATTCAAGGAAACTTGTGATTAGTGTAGATGTTAAAAGTTTAATACTTAGGGACCAGTCTCCTGTTTGGTGAGGAGTTTGTAAAGAGTGTTTGTAAACGCATCCACGATACAGGAGAAATTCCAAGAATAAAGCAAGCTAAACAACTTATAGGGGTAGTGAAAGCAGCCATAAATATACAGATTAGGAAAGAAGCCATACATATACGAATATTAAAAACAAAGACAGTAGAAACAGATAGAGTCAATGTATTTGTAAATGGTAATTGTGCATGTTATGTGAGGTAGTGTTGCCGTTCGATAGTATCGATTGGTATCAATTGGATTAGTATCAATACTATCGATTGTTTTGGACTTTCAATAGTATCGATAGTTTATAAAGCAATACTATCGATAGGACAATCGATAGAATCGATAAATTCGATGCTATCGATTGTAAGGCATTTTTTTAGATGAAAACTATCGACAGTGGAACTATCGATACTTTTGTTGCCATCAGAACTATCGATAGTGCCTATTAAAAAATGTCACGAATTTAGCGTCTATATGACTAGCCCCAAACGGCAGCAGACCGAGACACGTGCAAAGAAGAAAAGGAAGCTCTTGCCTAGAAATAAGACGCTATGGGCTATAAAACAATAACAAATGGGACATCAAGAGAATAACCGGATTTCTACAAAGGTATCACATATCGTATATCAAGGTGAACGTCCACTGGTCCGACCCGGCCGCAACGCACGCACGACACGCAACGGATTTTGGTTTGCTTTGTATGAATTCATGTAGTACTACGTCCACTATCAGCACCGCCCGCACCGAGCGCAGCACACCGTATCCGTTGCGTGCCGTGCGTGCGTTGCGGCTAGGTCGAACCACCACTGCTCTAAAAACGGTGAAGGAAAACATCGTGAGGAAACCGGCATGTCCTAGAACCAAAAAATCGAACACACGTGACGTCTGCCAACCCGCACTGGGCCCGCGTGGTGGACTACGGCCCACTCCCTCTCACAGAAAGGAGGGAAGAGTCCCAACAATGAGAACTTTGTAAGCTGATAAGTGATTATGTGTACAGTTATTTATATGATACAGACTTTTAACATTTACACTTATCCCAACAATAAAAGTAAATAGTTCTACACAGAAGAATTGCACAACAACTAGATATGTTATTTTTTTTGTTTTATGAATGTCTTAAAAACCTCTTCGAACATTTATTGGTATAATTTATTAATTATGAAAGTTTAATAAACATCAACAAGGTTCATTATGCAGAAAAAATGGGAAAAAAAGCAAAAAGAACAGTTCAAAATATAACGATTAATCAGTCTTGGAAGACAAGTCCCTTTCCGAACGAAAAAAATATTGCAACATTATTTGACTATTTTTTAAACATAAACACCGAATTACATTGTTATTATGTTGAAGGTTTTATCCATAAATAAGTTTTCATATAGACTAATGTCGATGGTTGTTTACTCAAAAAACTCGATCCTTGCAGCGTGTTAGAATCATACTCAAAATAATTAGGGACTCCGTTAGAGTCTGTAAGTAGTCGAGAAACCTCGAAATGCATTTCATTAAAATCGTAAACAATCATAAACATAGTCACGTATTGGTTAGGTTTTAAGATTCATTTTTGAAGTGAGGATCAAAGCTTTTTGTTATTTAACAATAAAAAAAATATAAATTTTAAAAGGTCAAATCGCACATCGGCAAGACGAGTGTCACAACACAATAAATGTAGTTTTTGGGAAATCACGATTTTCTTTTTTTTTAGATCATAGAATTCCATTAAAAAAAATCTGTATTAAATGCCCTCTCTTAGCGAGGAATCGCACTATAATTATGAAATTTTTTTAGCAGATCAAGTTTGTAATTGCCTTTCAGATGGCATACATAACTCAATTTCGATTATTCCCGATGTCCACCACTTGTCTGGCCACCACTGGGGGACAGCGAGACAACTTTAAAACATTATTCTCGTTGTCCACCACTGGGCGACAGCGTCACAACTTTTGTGATTATTCGGTTCCCAAAAATAACGCCGTTGGGAACCGGCGTAGCCTTGGAGTAGCAGTGATACCAGACGAAAATAATTGCAAACTACCGTAGCAGCAGATTAATGTTGCCGTGTTTTAAGTTAATAAAATAAAAAAAAAGTAAGAAGTAAATAACAGTGTCAATGTAAAACAAAATACTACTTTTTTGGACTTACAAGGGGGAGGGAGGTGGTCGACGGAGCCCCGCTACGCGGGGCTCCTATTTCTGTCTGCAAGGTTAAAAGTAACCTAACACGAAGCGGTTGACGGGGGCTTCGTTCGCTCGCTTTGCTCGCTCACTGAAGCCCCCGTCAACCCTTTCGAACCTAAATTGTCCGTGTCGGGGTGTCCAAGTTCCCGAGCTCGCTTCGCTCGCTCTTGGACCCTAATTTACAAAGTTGTGACGCTGTCCCCCAGTGGTGGACAACGAGAATAATGTTTTAAAGTTGTTTCGCTGTCCCCCAGTGGTGGCCAGACAAGTGGTGGACATCGGGAATAATCACTCAATTTCGTATTATTATGTGTTGTGACACCCTTCTTGCCGATGTGCGAAATACTCAACTTTAAAAAAGCAAATAAGTACGTGAAATATATTTATTTGAACTTCATGCGAAGTTTTTCTTTTTAATCAATGGGAGACATTTTTTTACATCTTAAAAAATCTTATCAATAAAGATTTTAATCACATGTAGCGTACAATACAGGAAACGATTTATGAAAGGAGCTTTTTCATAAATTCAAAAGATAGATCATTTTTATATAATTGGTACAGTTTTGTACAGTACGGACTAGATAGTACAGTCGTGGTCAGAAGCCAACCCATATCATGTTTAAATAATCAATTTAATTGCTAGTTAATATTTTTTACGCGACATAAATACATTTTGGTCATAAAGAAAAGATCGTGTGCCTATATTGAAGTACAAAATCACAAATTATAGTTTCTAAACAATAATTCTAGGTACACATATGTGGATAACACTTGATCTACTATACACATTGAGACTATTATCACGTTACAAGGCTTGTGACCGCGGCTGTACATTGTATATACTTATTGATTTGCAAGAGTGTTTTTACATACTTCAATCAGTTCCATTAGTTGTGAGAATTTTGCGTACGCCTCCTGAAGCATGTTTCTGCAAATAAATAATAACGTAATTTAATGTATTTATAACCAAGGACCGAAATCGGTATGACTAATACCTGTATTATTTCGGTTACAACCTTTATTATTTTTACAGGTATATTTAAAGGTAACCTTAATTTTTAAATTGAATACTACTACCAGTAAAATACCGGTTACCGAAATAAATATTACCTTTATCTTACACGTGCCGTCGGCATAAATCAAAGGGCGGATAGCGCTTGTGTGTATAAAACCGGTATTAAAATGGTAACCTAAACAGAGGTAATATGTTTATTTATCTTGGTTACCCATATAGCGGTAACTTTAATCTTAAAGGTAACCGAAATTGTTCGATTGCGGTTTTCGGTCCCTGTTTGTAACACATATTATACTAGCACTTGGTCCGCATGACATACACGTAGCGCCATCTAGCGTCCTAAAGCAATTGTGATCGTCGAAAGTTATTGTTCTTTTCTCGGGAACAGTACTTTTTTTCTGGATGAAAGGTATGGTATGTCCTTTTCTGTAGCTCTGACAAAGTAAGATAAAATATGAAAAATTTCATGATGATCAGCTCAGTGGTTTAGGCGTGAAAAGGTAACAAACAAACAAACTTTCGCATCCATAGTATTAATTAGTATTATCTATACATATTATAAAGCTGAAGAGTTTGTTTGTTTGAACGCGCTAATCTCTGGAACTACCAGTCGGATTCGAGAAAGTCTTTTTGTATATGATAGCCAGATTTATGAGGAATAGTATATGCTATTTAACTTCACGCTACGACCCTTAGGAGCCGAGCAACGGGGATAAAACCGCGGGGAACAGCTAGTAATTATCATCCTCATCACTACATAGTATAAAACAAAGCTTCCCGCTGTCTGTCTGTTCCTATGTATGCTTAGATCTTTAAAACTACGCAACGGATTTTGATGTAGTTTTTTTTATAGATAGAGTGATTCAAGAGAAAGGTTTATAGCAGCCGTGCGAAGCCGGGGCGGGTCGCTAGTCCTTCAACATATTATAAAATAGCTTCCGCCCGCGGCTTCGCCCGCGTTTTTGGGATAAAAAGTAGCCTATGTGTTATTCTAATGTATAAGCTATATTACTGTAAAGTTTCATCAAAATCCGTTCAGTAGTTTTTGCGTGAAAGAGTAACAAACATCCATACATCTTTACATCCTCACAAACTTTCACGTTTATAATATCAGTAGGAGGTACATACCTGCACTTGGTACAGAAGACGGCGAGCCGGCTCTTGTTGATGTACTCGTTGTCCATGCAGATGAGCGACAAACTGTCCCGGAACGCTCGCTCCAGGTCCTCCACACACGACTCCGGACTGTCCGAACTTAACACCCTGTGGGAAATATTTCAGTTATTGAGGAATATTTCTTAGATGGGTGCACAATGAGGTTTGTCATTCACCAGATCAACAGACATATATGTAAGAGTATACTTTGACTTATAAATAATTGTTTACAGTAACTTGACGTTGACAACTAGAGCCATACCACTTTTTAATAGAAACAAAAAGTAGAATGAACCAAATTGTTATGCACTTATGTAATGTACTTTTTTAGCAGTTTTATTTTTATTTTAGCAAGTGATCCAACACTATTAGTGTAAAATTAAATAAAGTATCATTATTTTGCTTTAAACCAGTGGTTCCCAACAATTTTATGTCCTGCCGGCCTAGCATGACCACGATAGAAACGGTTTTTGTCTGCATAGAAATAGACAAAGTGACAGATTGTAGAAACTTTTCTACGTTTTATGAATGAAACGGTAGAAATGTTTCTACAATCTGTCACTTTGTCTATTTCTATGTAGACAAAACCCGTTTCTATCGTGGTCATGCTAGGCCGGCAGGGGCTACTAGCACTTTTTTGTTCAGTATGGGCACCTAAATTCCAATATAAAAATTTAAGTATTATGTATATCCAAAGTAAATATGTATTAATATATTTATTCATTTCTCGCGGTTGGGTATCACTGCATTAGACTGTCAAGTTAATGTAAAAAATGATGGGTCCATGTACATAATTATTGTTAGTAAAACAAGCTCACCCTTTGATAGCGAGTGTGAAGGCGGTGATCTGGTTGGTGAAGAGCATCAGCTTGCTGGTGAGCGCTTCCAGCGGCTCGTCGCCGGGCCACTTGTCCTCGATGTTGTGCGGGACGCCGATGCGGGACGATAGTTTGGCACTGAAAAGACGAATATTATGATAACCATTATTATTTTATTAATTCCTAAATTGCTGAAGTATTGATGGTATGAGTTACAGAGACGATGCTCTACAAAGCGATGTGTAATATTTATTGCCGAGTACTGTATGTCGTCTTGACTTGTCAGTATAATAATTCAAAAAAAAAAACTTCATTTTGCCATCCATTGTCGGTTTTTTGAACTTTTTACATAACATCAAAGCAGAGGTGTATAGTACACCCACATTTCGCCAGTTATGTTTAAGTCTCAAGTTGTTTTATTTTTTTCACGAATTGGATATGAAAACTATGAAAAGTAGCCTATGCGGTTTTCCAGGCCCAAATTTAAAACAAAAATCATACAAATCCTTCCAGCCATTTCAGCGTGTAGGAGTAACAATTAAACACGTACACCAACAATCCCACACCCCACATCCCCCCACCAGACACACCCAAACTTTTGCATTCATAATATTGTGATTCTCACACCTATCAAGTGAATCTTGTCGCCACCCGGCTTCATCCAGCAAGTAACTCTTGAGTTTAAGGTGGATCCGTCAAGGTTGCGCGCGAAAAACATAATATCCTGGGTTTTTTACCATTTGCAGCGCTGTTTTACTTCGTATGTTGATCCAAATTCGATTCCAAAAATTCCAAAAAACCCAAGATATTTTGAATTTCTCACGCAACCTTGACAGATTCCTCTTAACCTCAGATCATAGAAACAAGGAGATGTGCCAAGGCGCTATCGAGCTTGATGCCTGATCTTGAGCAAATTGCTCATATTAAAAACGTACACACTGGCGACGAACCGAACACGATCGATGGTATAAATACAGTGTTTTAGTTTAGTGCTAGTGTTGAGTGACGATTAACAGTGTTAGATTGAGGGTGTGCGGAATGTTCAATGCGTGGGAGATCTTTTTATTCACAAGGAGCGCTTAATTATGCACGTAATTGTGTCGAAAAATTTACTAAAAGTGGCATCAGTTGTTCCCGTATTAATTTGCTATGATGGCATATCTCCTTGTTTCTATGATCTGAGCTCATAACCATGGTTAACTACAAAAACTCACCAAAAACTGGACATAACAGTCCAGACGTTCTCGAAGGCGTCGATGACCATGAGTTCCCCGTGCGTCTCGTCCGCGGCGTCGCAGGAGCGGTCGTTGAGCAGCCGCTCCACCGTGATCTTGGCCAGCTCCATGTACTCCGGGATGATCTGGCACTTCTTGGCCACGTCCAGACACAAGTCTTTGAAGTTCGACACCTCGGACTCTGATAATGATTTTGAATCTGAAAAAGGGAAGTAGAAAAAATGAAGTTTTTATTGGTAAAATATTTTGTGTTATCAAGATATTTATTTATTGTTTTAAAGCTCAGATATTTTTATTTATTTATATAATTTTTCAAATAAAAGTAACTGGCAGACAGAATCGTGTTGCTGCGGAGTTTGTTGCGCCGTTTCTTCTTCGCAGCTAAAACACTAGGAAGCGGTGAAGGGCAGGCGGTTTTGGGGGCTGTCTTAGGTATATTTTGACGTTTAAAAAATACTAATTGATTTTAGCCCAGTTTGAATAAATGACTTTTGAATTTGATGTTTGACACCGGTTGCGAAAGTACATAGTTACGATACCGTTATGCTACCGGTATTTCAAGCTTTGCCAATCGCACAATAACTTTGTATTTCATAATCATCATCATCATCATCATCATTAGCCCGTATTAGTCCACTGCTGAACAGAGGCCTCTCCAATCGCACGCCATTTAACTCGATCCTCGGCCACTCTCATCCAGCTGCCACTAGCCACCCGGCGAAGATCGTCGCTCAACCTAGCCTGAGGGCGCCCTACCCTACGTTTGCCGATTCGCGGTCTCCACTCGAGAACACGTCTACTCCAACGGTCGTCGGTTCTACGACTGATATGGCCGGCCCATTGCCACTTCAGATAGCTTATTCTGTCGGCTATGTCGACTACCTTTGTTCTCTGTCGGATCACCTCGTTCCGAAGTCGGTCCCTCAGAGAAACCCCAAGCATAGCCCTTTCCATAGCTCTCTGAGCGACTTTGAATTGATGGACCAGCCGTACCGTGAGTGTCCACGTCTCGGCTCCGTAAGTCATGACAGGTAGGACGCACTGATTGAAGACTTTAGTCTTTAGGCTCTGTGGAATAGGCGATGAGAAGACCCGACGTAATTTTCCAAATGCTGCCCAGCCAAGCTGTATTCTTCTATTAGCCTCCCTCCATAATATTATTATGAAATACAAACATAACAATTTGCACCTCCCTCACCTTTACTATCAACAGAAGTCAGCGCTTTCTTCAAGTCAGTGATGAGGTGCTCTATCCTCGGAAACACTTCGTTGAACACCGCTATCCAATGTTTTAGCAAACATTGGAGCACGTCCGCCAACGTCCAAGGCGGCGCTTTGAACAACACGTGTTCCCATAAATTGTTGTATTTCGCGCGCATTTCGTTCTGTAAACAAGGAAGGAAGAATATTTTATTAATAATGCATTCGAATTAATAATAGAAATCATTAATCATCACAGTTAAGATGTAAATATAGATGCGCTACTGTATACTTCTAGTGGCGCCATCTATGAGCAGATGGCTCATGGTCATGACAGACGGACAACAAAGTGATCCTAAAGGGTTCCATTTTTCCTTTAGAGCTACGGAACCCTAAAAATTTACAATCCAAATTCACAAACATCGTTAAATAAGTCTTTTGAGGATCATTTAATTCTTATTGTACATTTCTTCCAGAACAGACTGCGGATGTGAAATTTTGATCCTAATTAGTTTTGTGGAACTAAACTTTATGGCACTAATTTCTGTTTTTAAAATAATTTACAAAGGGACAAGGGCGCAGTTTGGATGCATGCCTTGGGCGCCGTTTTTCGTCGTTACGCCCCTGGCTCTAAGAGAGATTTTTCATTAAGAAATGTTCCAAAAGCACCACATACCTCCAAGATATTAGCCAGCAGCTGATAGATGGTGGCCTGGTAGTGCTTGAGGTTGTCGAACGCGTCAGGGTCCGACTCCTGCGGCGCGGACTCCAGCAGGCCCTTCAGCTCCGACAGGCCGAGGCTCTTGATGTTGTTGATGCTGGCCTTACTACATAGGTGCTTGTCGTTTGATAACAGGATCTGAGGAAGATTATTCTTCTAAGTTCCGATATTTTCCCTCTTAAATACGATGATTACATTAAACAGCTCTTATGTCAATTGTCATCTCTATTCATTGTCATGCAAATGACAAGGATAGTTGTATATTTAATCAGTGGTTAAAGTTATGAGGCGTCTCTAAGGGTGTTTGATTGGGTGTACGGAAGGCCCAATCCCGGACATAATTACAGTTCACACGATCTAACTTGGCTAACCGAGATATTCGCGCATGTACAGTCGCTAAGAAAACAGTTAAAATTGAATAATAAATTACAGTTTTTATAAAAATATACTACTTCAGTTATTTCTTGATTTATGGACGTGACAAACTTCTGCAAGGCCAAAAATATTTTTGCATATGATAGCCAGATTCATGAGAAATAGTATAGGCTATGTAACATCACGCTACGACCCTTAGGAGCCGAGCAACGGGGGTGACACCGCGGGGGACAGCTAGTTTTGTTATAAATTTTAATAGATTTTTTTTAACTTTTTTAAAGTTCCTAAATGTTCCTTTTTTAAATAAAATTTGTACATTTTTAATAGTGTCAACTACCGTATCATATCACTTGAGCTAGATTTAACAACAGATCAAATTGAACAGGATTTCGGAAATTAGGGGTAAATGTATTTAAAAGAAAATACGTCTAATACTAACATAACTAGACCGTATTTACGAGTACCTAAAGTTCAGTTTCCGCTGTTCCATTTTCCAGTGTTGTCAGAAGACATCTGTTGGTGACATCAGAGTATGATAGGATAGTTTCTTTCTGCGAGGGTAGTCTAAGTGCACATACGTTTTTGTAGAGCTCTCATAAAAAAAAACGATTGAATATAATTATTTATTGGATTTGATGCTATTTATGCAATAAAAGTTTAAGTTATCCTCGGATGCACATACTCCCTATATAATTTCACTTCTCACTTTTCACTTTTCCCGCAAAAACGAAACTTCACACAATGGACCTATATGCAAAGTTGTCGGACTGTATGGAGGAATTATCTGCCACCTTCTCTTCACGTATGGGCAAGTACGAAGAGGACCTCAAGAATGCCAGCAGTAATGAGGCCGCCCACAAGACGATCGCCAGTCTCTCCCGTGAGTTTACAGACTTCAAGTGCCTCATCTGGAAGACAATGAGTGCACTAAAAAATCAGATGGAGTTGTTAACTGTTGGCCTGGATCGACACGAGATGGCATCTCGAAGGCAGGTGCTGCTCGTACATGGTCTTCCCGAACAAAAGGATGAAGATCCCACTTCCCAGGCAGTCCTAACAATAACAGAAAAGATGAAGATTGCCAATGTGTCTTTATCTGACATCACAGCCTGCCATCGCCTAGGAGTTGTTTCAGGCAAGCCCCGTCCGCTTCTTGTTCGATTTCAGAGCCACAGTCTGCGCAGTGAGGTATGGCGCAGTAAGCCAATACTGAAGGGTTCGGGTCTGGTGCTCTCAGAATTCTTAACAAAGCCCAGACACGACACATTCCTGGACGCCCGCAAACACTTTGGGGTGAAGCAGTGCTGGACCTCCGAGGGCAAAATTATAATCCTGCTCCCTGACAAGTCGCGGCGTAAGATTGAATGTGCTAGTGATCTGCTACAACTTAAAGCGCAGTTCCCGACGGCTACATCGACAGCAGATGCCGAAGCTGCAAAAGGCACCCTCTCACCGACTGGCAGGCCAGCTCCAGATAAGAGATCGCGTAAGCAGGCAAAATAATTCACCCACAACGAAGTTTTGTCTTTAGTACCTACCTATTTCTATTATTTAATTAATTTGTGTCGGTCACTGAATATTTATTTTATTTTTGTTTGACACATTATTGACAACATTTAACCAACTGATTGATCCATGCTCGTTCGGAAACACTTTCTTTGTATTTATTGTAGCATGTTTTTTTTTTTGTGTTTTGGATAAGAGTCTTTTGATATACTGGCGAGTGCATCGAGGATTTAAGAAATTGCTGTTTGTTTTTTTTACATTTAGATAAATAAAATCGTATTTTTATTATTATATAAATATTTTATATATATATATATATATTTATGTATTATGTTAGATAACATTGACGATAGTTTTGTATCATGTTCTTCTTCTTGTTCATCTGATGAGAGCTACGCTAGTGCGTTCAGTGATGATTCTGTGCAACTGCGTGACCAACTTTCTTCATCCTTTTCCTGTTTTAAAAAGTTTTTCAATGTGGTCCACATAAATGCGCAAAGCATTCCCGCTCATCATGCTGACCTATTATCTTCTTTTGATTCCAACCTTATTCAAGCTGTCTGTGTTTCTGAAACTTTTCTCAAACCTGCACTCCCTTCTACACAGTATTCACTGCCCGGCTACAAGCTAGTGCGTAATGACAGAACTGGCAAGGGAGGCGGAGGGGTCGCCATCTATCTCCGCGGAGATATTACGTACAAAGTCGTTGATCAGTCTCCGAGTGATTATTCTAAATCTGCTGAGCACCTTTTTATAGAAATAGATTTTAATCACTCGAAATTACTTTTAGGTACGTATTATAGTCCCTCTTGTCATATAGATTATTTCTCGGCGTTTGAATCAAAACTTGAAAATTTATCTTCCCTATATGATCAGACTATCATCCTCGGAGACTTCAACACCTGCTTGATCAAGGACGATGCGCGCACCCGTAAACTCCGATCACTTGTCTCTTCTGTCAACATGCATATCCTTCAGCTAAACGCTACTCACCATGCCCCTCACTCTACTCCTTCTCTTCTTGACTTAATTCTTGTTTCTGACCCTAGCAAAGTAGCCACACATGGACAACTTCCAGCGTCCTTCTCATATCATGATCTTGTTTTTCTTTCGTATAAAATTCGCCCTCCTAAACGTAAATCTAAATTTCTTTTACTTCGCAGTTTCAAGAACATTGATCTGGAACGTTTGGGGGAGGATGCGGGTAATATTGACTGGTCTCCTGTTTATGATGGTATTGACATGGACACTAAAATATCTGCATTTAACACGATAATGCTAAACATCTATGAAGAACATGCTCCCCTTAAAAAGGTGAGGGTGAAGCATCTTCCAGCGCCATGGCTTTCGGATATTATTAAAAGCGCAATGTCGAAAAGGGACAAGGCCAAAAGACGGCACAAAAAGAACCCTACTGAAGAGAACTGGGCTATGTATAAAAAGATGCGTAATCGCTGCAGTCGCATGTGTAGGGATGCTAAAAGACGCCACATTCACGACTCCGTACAAAACTTCAACACAGCACAAGTATGGCAATTCCTTAAGTCCCTTGGTATCGGCAAAGTTGCGAACGACAGCACTCCCGATATGGACCTTAATGCAATTAATATACACTTCTCTAGATCGCCAGTTACTCTGGACGATAATATCAAATCTTCTACTCTTAACTATCTCTCTAATCTTTCTCTGCCACTATGTACTTCGTTTTCTTTTCAGCCAGTTACAGAACGTGATATTAGGAGGGCCATTTTATCCATTACCACGAAAGCGGTAGGTGATGATGGCCTTCAACTCCAGATGCTACTTCCTATCCTAAATGTACTCGCTCCCGTCATTCTACACATCATTAACTATTCCCTCGAAACTTCCTCCTTCCCTTCTGCGTGGAAGAAGGCCCATGTGATTCCTCTACCCAAAGTTTCCAACCCCTCCTCAGTATCCCAATTCCGTCCAATATCCATTCTCCCAATCCTATCCAAGGTACTCGAGAGTGTTGTTCATAATCAACTGTCTTCTTATCTCTCTTCTAATAGCCTGCTAAGTCCTTACCAATCTGGTTTCCGACCTGGCCATAGCACAGTATCGGCACTAGTCAAAGTAACTGATGACATCCGACTGGCCATGGAGAACAAGCTCCTAACAGTTTTGGTACTACTGGATTTTAGCAGTGCGTTTAATTCAGTTGATTATGACATCCTCTTGGGAATTTTATCCTCTCTGAATGTATCTCCTTCTGTAACTGCCTGGTTTAACTCTTATCTTAGGGGTCGCTCGCAGTCGGTTCGCTCTGCTGAGGCCTCCTCTGAGTGGTGTAATCTGACTGCGGGTGTGCCTCAGGGTGGCGTCCTTTCTCCACTTCTTTTCTCGGTTTTCATTAACGCCATCACTATTGTATTAGCTTCGTACTTCCATCTCTATGCAGACGACTTGCAGCTTTACCGCCATTTTAAACTAGAAGAGCTTTCAGAAGCTATTGACGCCATCAATAATGACCTTAATAACATCAGTCAGTGGGCTAAAAGGTTCGGCCTTTTAGTCAATCCTTTAAAATCACAAGCTCTCATTATTGGTGGCAGATATCTCCTTAATCTTTTGGATCACCAGTCTCTCCCGCCGGTCCTTTATGATGCTGTCCCTATAGCCTACTCCAAGAACGCTAAGAACCTGGGTGTCTTCATAGACTGCAATCTGTCCTGGAATGTGCACATTGCGGAAGTAAGCAGGAGGGTGTTTTGCTCGTTTCAGTCTCTCAAACGTCTCCAGAAGTTCCTGCCATTTCAAACTAAAATTACTCTTGCGCAATCTCTTCTTCTACCACTTCTGGACTACGCTGATGTCTGCTTTCTCGACGCAACTGAGGAACTTCTGGATAAGCTCGAACGCCTGCAGAATTTGTGTATCCGCTTCATTTTCGGCCTTCGGAAGTACGATCACGTGTCGGAATTCCGGACGCGACTGAGGTGGCTGCCTATTCGGCGGCGTCGTGATGCTCACATTCTATCTTTTCTCTTTTCTGTTCTTTATAATCCTCATTCTCCTATATATCTTCGGGAACGCTTTGAGTTTCTTATCCCTAGAGGAAAGCCCTGTCGCTCCTCTTCATCTCTTCTCCTTCGGACTCCTCGTCATACCTCTGCCCGTTACGATGGATCTTTCACTATTCGTGCAGTTCGCCTTTGGAATTCACTGCCACACTCCATACGTGATAGCCCCTCTTTAGATGTTTTCAAGAGAAGAATTAAAGAACATTTCCTATTACCATGATCTATAAATGTATGTATTATTTTATTTTATATAGATATATATGTTTATGTATTATGTTTATGTACGGTGCAATTTGCACATATTTGTTTAGTTTATTTAAGTAAGTATGTATGTTTATAATTGGTATATTATAGCCTATTGTGCACTTATCTCTATTCTCATGCTCTCAAATCTCTCTATCACTCTAAGGTTTGCTGTAAGAAAACTCAATGTTGAGTTAAGCTCGCCTCTGTACATAAAATCTCCATATAAAAGTTGTATTTAATATTTGTGTGTACAATAAAGAATATGAATGAATAGGATCGTCTTACCACTGACTTCCCTCTCTCGGCCTGCTGGAGGGCGCAGTTTAGGATCTCGTCATCCGGAGACTCGCACGGGTATATGTGCGAGTTTGCGTCGCGGAGCGGTTGACCTGGACATGACATAGTACGATTTTTGTTTAATTTTATTGAGTGGTAAAAAAGCTGACGGCCCATCTGATTGTAAGTTGTCAACGTCACCTATGGACAATGACAATATCAAAGGCATCGCATATGGGTTGTCCTATAGATATTCTATCTCACGAACAAATCATATTTCTTTTTGTCTGCCTGTTCGTTCGGGCTAATATCCGAAACGGCTGGACCGATTTTGACGGGACTTTCACTGGCAGATAGCTGATATTATAGGGAGTAACTGAGGCTACTTTATTTCGAATTCCACGCGGGCAAAGTCGTGATAAAACCATGTACACAGGATTAAACCTCACCTCTTATCCTGCTGTTCTCAGGTATGGACTTGTATAGGTAGTCCATGGCCGACTTGGCCCGCTTCCATATCGCGCCGTTGCAGTTGTTGTTGTCCTTGAGCCGGTCCAGCTCGTTGACCACCCGCCACGGGACCAGCAGCGTCGGCTGCTCGGCGTAGCCTGAAGGTAGACACAAGGTAGGAAATTATTACGAAGATCAAGGCACGAAAAATGCCTACATAGACTTATAAATTAGAATACCTAACCATACATTATTCAAATAACTGCAATTCAACAACAATAGATGGGTTGTTATAGCTAGCGTGCTGGCGAGCATTTCAGTATATGATTTGCTCGTCCTTCGTATTGATAAGCATTAAAATTCGGATCAATACGACAAAATTTTCTTATATTATAAAGAAATAGTTACCTTTAATATTAGAATTGAGCACATCCTTGATCATGTCCAACTCGTGTATAAAAATATTTGTATCCACAACTAAAACCACATTGCTACTAATGTTATCTTTTGTACAATTCACTAGAGGTGCTACTTGCTTTATCTGAAAGAAAAAAGACAAAAGATTTAAGACTGTACCATTGATTTTGTGGTTGATAGCGCGATGTCTGAACGTGAGTTTATAGTTTCGATTCCCAGGTTGGGCAAATAGGCTTCTTAGTAGGCTTCTTTCTAGGCGTTATGTGTTTAACGATGATGGAGACAAACAGATTTACAGCTCGCCTGATGGTAAGCGTTACCGTAGCCTATGAAACATGTGCGTTGCCAACCTTATAAAACCGGTCAAGTGCGAGTCGTACTCGCGCACCGAGGATTCCGTATCATTTTTGGACGTATAAAGTGAAAAAATCCTGACCGCATAACTAAGTTTGTTTGTGAAGAACTTTTGATGATTTTGAAAAAACTGTACTAGTTAGGAACATCGTTGTATTTTTGGTGCCATATTTGGGTCAATTGCTATCAACTCTAATTATTTCAGATTTTTCGCCCCGCAAACTTCGGAGATAAGGCGGGGGGAAAGGTATTTTTTTGGACATTATTCATCATATGTCGAAAACTGTGAGACATAAAATAAAATAAAAATATATTTTGAAATGTGCGAATCAAGCCCTTTCATATGATATGTCACTTGACCTAGTAACCCCACTTTAAAATTTCGGACCCCCACTCCGGCCCCTTTTGCAATGAAAATATAAATATTTTTTAATATTTTTCATTTGCAATATAGTTGAACAAGCATTCTTTATAACTGTTCCAAATTTCAAGTCGATAGCAGTAGTAGTTGCTGAAATAAGCAGGTGTGACAGACAGACAGACAGACAGACAGACAGACAGACAGACAGACAGACGAAGTCGCACCATAAGGGTTCCTTTTTTACCATTTTGGTACGGAACCCTAAAAATGAGGGTTTGCTGTACTGACAGCTTAAGGAACAAGGGCGACCTTAAAATGAGGGTTTGCTGTACTGACAGCTTAAGGAACAAGGGCGGCCTTAAAATGAGGGTTTGCTGTACTGACAGCTTAAGGAACAAGGGCGACCTTAAAATGCGGGTTTGCTGTACTGACAGCTTAAGGAACAAGGGCGACCTTAAAATGAGGGTTTGCTGTACTGACAGCTTAAGGAACAAGGGCGACCTTAAAATGCGGGTTTGCTGTACTGACAGCTTAAGGAACAAGGGCGACCTTAAAATGAGGGTTTGCTGTACTGACAGCTTTTAAGGAACAAGGGCGACCTTAAAATGAGGGTTTGCTGTACTGACAGCTTAAGGAACAAGGGCGACCTTAAAATGAGGGTTTGCTGTACTGACAGCTTAAGGAACAAGGGCGACCTTAAAATGAGGGTTTGCTGTACTGACAGCTTAAGGAACAAGGGCGACCTTAAAATGAGGGTTTGCTGTACTGACAGCTTAAGGAACAAGGGCGACCTTACCACAGGAACACGACACTACCGAAGAGTAGCCCGGTTATTTGTGGTATTCATCCATAAGGTAGGAGGTACGAGGTACTTCTCCCGCTGTGCCATCCATCCATCAGGACATCCTTGGTAGCAGCCCAGACTCTGGACTAGGCATGCCCCATATTACATAGTGCTTATAACTGACGAAATGTCGGTGTACCTACTTAAACACCTCTGCCTATACCTTGGCAAAATATAGGCGTGACTTTAATGTTTACGCTATAATAATTTATAGAATATTAACAATTTAGCGGCTCTAGATAACATCAATAGTGTATCAGTCAGCTTTTTAAATTAATTCTACCCACAATTGGTCTATATTTAAAAACAAGGTTATACTATACTTCATGTCTTTTGAGTTCACTATTCTTTTGTATCTAAACTTTGCTAACAGTAGCTCATCTGCATAATAAATATGTACTTGAGGATTATTACTACTTAATTACTTATAAGAAAAAGAAAAGGAATTATTGCAATTAGTTTAAGTCAGTGCTAGGTAATTTCCTTGATTGCCTTTCTATGAGATCAGATTTAATTCGCTGTTTGTTACTTAAAAGGATTATCCTATCCATCTAGATCTAAAAAAAAAACAAATAACAAACCTCCTTACAATCCACATCCATGGCTTCAGTCGCACATTTTGTTTCTTTGCTTAAACTATTGCTTAATACTACAGATTCACCCTCAGTTTCCATCAAATCAGTCCTCAAAGTGCTCCGTAAAGCCTCCATTCGTTCACTAGCGGACGCAAAAGTCTTTAAATTCCCATCCTTACAAGCCACTTTAGTCAATTTCGATTTAATAGCGGACACAAGCTTACTGGCTTCTGAAAACTGAGGTGGGGTAGCCGGATGCTTCATGTATGGATATTCAGAGGTCTGGTTACATATCCCATGCTCGATATCCGCAAATGTGTCTTTTGGCTTCAATTTATCACAGTATTCCTCAGGCAGTTGAGCCTTCATTGAGGAGATTATTTTATTTGCCGCAAAGAACTGAGACGGAGATGGCATTGACTGCAAGCTGTCACTGCTCGGTGACTGTGATGTTGTGCATCTGTTATCGTTCACCGTTGGACTCTTGGCTTCTGTCTTCGTCGTTTTCGTTTCTGTGGCGGCAGCTTTGGGGCTAATTTTCTGTTTTGGTTTAACAGGTGATTTGTCATTACTGTTACTGCTGTCATCTTGAGCTTCAGCCGATAACCGTGTTCTCAGCTGCGTAAGTCTTTGATTTGCTGCATTTTTGACTGGAGTCTGTTTCTCTGGTGTGTCTTTCGGAACTGTAGCCGGTTTCTGTGGTGTTTCATTTTTAACTCTCTGCCTAGGTGGTGGGGCGCCTTCTGTGTAGATATTGTTAGTGTTAATTGTATGATTTATTGTACAGTCTGCAACGAAAGTTGGTTTGCACTTTTACATCTTTTATTTATATAAAAATTAATGTTTATTCTACATATAAGCATTTTTATATCATTCGGATTGACTTGAAACTTTGTACAGTCGTCGTGGGAAAGCCAAGGAAGGTTTCTGATAAAAACAACTGGGCATTGCAACTCATGGCCAGCACAGCTAATATCAAATAAAAGTGACTCAAAATCATTAAATAAAATAAAAAAATTAAAGAAATCCCTAACACATAACCCCCCTTGCTCAAAGACGATGATTAAATTAAACAGCTCTTATGTCAATTGTCATCTTTATCAGTGGCGAAGGGTCAGTTTTTGTAAGAGGTAAGTCAGAGCTACAAGTGCTTACCTGGCCACGAAAAACGAATTAGTAAAAGAAGGCAATACTGCCTGAGCTATTTTTCAAAGGGAAGCCGGTAGGAATCGTATTGTAGGGACCAGTGGCGAAGGGTCCGTTTTTGTAAGAGGTAAGCCGGACCTACAAATGCTTACCTGGCCACGAAAAGCTAATTCATAAAAGTAGGCAATACTGCCTGTGCTATTTTTCAAAGGGAAGCCAGTAGGAATCGTACTGTAGGGACCCTTCGCCACTGGTAGGGACCCTTCGCCACTGATCTTTATTCACTGTCACACAAATGACAAGGATAGTTGTATATTTAATCAGTGGTTAAAGTTAAGAGGCGTCAATAAGTAAAGGGGAAAAAGTATAAAATAATAGTTTCAAATAATTATTGTTGACCATTAAATGCATTGTATCAAAGTCAGGGAATACTTTTAAATAACATCAGGAAATCAGGACTAATAGCTCAAAACAAACTTACAAATTAATTTGACTTTAGTTTTATACTTTTATCAGTTGTATTGTTTACAAGGAATAAAAATTATGTATGAGGGTACTTTCAAATACATTACAATTAATTGTTACTTTGATCTGTCAAATAATAGTTTAGCATCTACCTCATAAAACAAAATCTTATGTTACATGACATACCTACTTATTTTATTAATACAATTTCGCGATTTCGTGAAATTTGCGAAAAATGGGAAAACTGCGCGGGAGGCCTGTGCGGGGGGCCTGCGCGGGGCCAAATCGCGCGAATTTCGCGAATTCTGTTCTGGCTGATGTAGGGTTATTGAACATTTGAAATGTATGGAATTAGGTGAACATGGAAGAGCAGTTTTTTTTTTCACATATTTGGGGATGGTCCTATTAAAGTAAAAGTTACTCATAATAATGAGTATACTACAAGCTCATAATAATTAGATATTATATTGCTTACTCTTTGGCATGGTGTATACTTTACATGAAATAAAAGCAATGAAACATATTTTACTTTTAAATAATATGTATGTTGTTGTTTAAGCTAGCTGATACTTGCAGTTCCACTCCCATTCTGGGGAAACTGCTGCATGTATTCATAAAACAATGAACAGCCTAGGTCAATCCCTGAGTTGAAGCTATCTCCAATCCAAATTTAATCAAAATCGGTTCAGGGGTTTTACTTTATAAACGTAACAAACAAACCAACAGACTTTCGCATTTATTATATGTTTGGATTACCAGATAGATAGTTTGGAAAACCTTTGTATAATTTGAATCTATGGTTTAATAACCATAGATTAAAATTACTCAAAGGTTTTATTTCAGTAGTGTGGTGTGGAGACATCAGCAAGCTTGCTTGTCCATAATTACCTAATAATACTCTTTACATACATCTAGGAAAGGATGAATATTTCAAGTACATTAATACATACATCGTAATAAATGTGTGAATAAGGTAGTCACTGTCAAATCATGATGAGCCAATCATAGATAAATGATTGTGTTCAGACACAGTATAATTATAGCATTTTTGAAAAGGTATTAGATTAAAGAGAAAGTTAATATACCCTCAATATATTAAAGCCATCCTGGGACTGAAACACTATTTACAATACAGTACATTACTTTGAGCAAAGAAAAATATGTAAATAACATGACATACCCTTTTTATGCTTTTTCTTAGCAGAGTCCGGCGCTTCGTGGTTATCGCTTTTTCTCTTTAAATTATTCTTCGGTGTTTCTTCTTTTTTGCTCTTCTCTCTGTTTACTTTCTCTTTCCTGTTTTTGTGTTTCCTATCAGACTTTTCAGTAGCCTTGAAATATAAGAATTAAAATGATAACATTAACACCGAATTTCGATCTAAATAATCAATGGAGGCATCCTAAAATTACCCCTAATCGTTTTAGAAACCAGTTTTGTAGTAATAATGTATGAATGTTTATAAAAAATACGAAATTCACCTGAGGTTGGGTCCATGACGATTTTCCTGTCCTCTTATTGAAATAATACTTTCTGCCGGGATTTGATTTGGATGTGCAAAGCACCCAGCCGTCGGACAATTTGACGACTCCCTTTTTATCAGAACTCATGATGAATTCCTGAAGAAATTAATTAAATATCATTTACACATCACAAAACGAAAATATAGATATTTATTTGACAAATCAATTTGAGTTTTCTCTATGATTTTACTTGAAAACCAAACCTTAGTATAATTATACAAATATACACTGTATTTGCTACAAAATACAGATAATTTTACGATGTACTTAAAATTTATACCAAAGACAACTTTTTTCTACTTTTTAGAACCAGCGCTGTTAGTTTCATTAAATAAATTGTTAATAAACTTAAACCATTGGTTAAAGTCCGATATTTTTTTTTTTTACTCGTCTGATAACTGCGCTGCGAGTTCGTCGGTGTATTTGTCTAAGCACTCTTTTTTGGTCTTATGGAACGCTGAGTGCCGGCCGCTCGTGACTCCCCCCCAAGAACCTGTGCCACTCGCGGCGTTATTACTTTTTAACTGGTACACTTTGATTATTTATTTGACTAAATAATCAAAGCTGGTACATAGGCTGGTAGAACAAGATTAATTTTCCCTCAAGAAATAATTTAAGCAGAGATGATGTCCATCATTCAGTACAAAGGCGGTGGCGATGGTGATTGGAAATAAGTTCTCTGTGCACTGGAACCATGGGGACATTGTGAGGCATACGCGATGCCTGACAATGTCCCCATGGTTCCAGTTTATTCGCAACAAGATTATAATGAACGCATTGCTAATATATATTGCTATGCATGAACGCGATGCTCAAACTTCAAATAGGTAGTTCAAATGACAGATGACATTATTTTTTGACACACACAACAGCTGATTAACCAAACTAACCTCAATTCTACAACTTTACTCGATATTTTATTTATTAAAATTCGATATTTATTATGGAAAAGATCATAAAATTCAATAAAATCATACGGAATAATTGGAAAAAGTCTGTTTTGGGTGCCATTGCTTTGTGTTATGGCGCTATGAAAGCTAAAGAAAAATATGAGTAAGTAACATTTTAGTGGTATTAAAATGTATTGATATTGCGTTTTCTGAACTTACATAATATTATTCCAGTTGGATTATTTAAACTATAGTATTAAGAATTTAATTCCCAATATAGAATCAATAATTTCCCTGGGATATAAAAGAATATCCCTTAAAGTGATGGGATATTCTTTTTAGAATATTGAAAAAATACTACATACCTATCTAGTCTAATTAAATTCTTTAAAATTCACTTTGTAGAATTAACTTACTCATGCGAGCAGCATGCAAGGAGGCATCAAAATATGGGGACGACACCATTACTATGGACCAAAACCCTACCCATGTAACAGTCATACTCAACCCTGTTGCAAATAAGAGGAGTGCAAAGCAAGACTTTGAGAAGTACTGTGAACCACTCCTGCATCTAGCTGGGTTGCAGGTGGATGTTATACAGACAACCAGTGAAGGGAATGCCAAGGAACTAGTGGAGACTTTGAAGGGAACCCAGGCTATTGTTGTGGCTGGGGGAGACGGCACTGTGTCTGAAAGTGTTACAGGTACTGTTACTAATCATTTAGTCATCTCATTTTATCTGTACCTCAGAGGCAAACATTAATAGCTCCACTTTTTGCAAAATTTACCTCTGGAGGTACCAGATATGTTATAAAAATATTTTTAAATCAAATAAAAATGAAAAATATTGTAACAATCTGCATTGGGATGCTGTAGGCTAAAGTAATCAGGAACAGGATCTAAGCTTGTAACATTTAATTACTGGACTAAGGTCTCTCTCTTTTGCGGTCTCCAGGGTACTACTATGAATGTTTTTGTTACTGCTACTGTACAAAACTTTATGCTGAAGCCAAAAGTTCAGCTACCCCATCCCTTGTCAACTACTCCGATTAACTGATCTTCACAGAAGCTATTATGCCTTGAACTTCTCTAGGTGGGCAAGAGTGCATGATCAAAATGATTTTTTAGGTATATTACCATTTTACATTCACCCACTCATCATAATATTGTATTGTTAAAGGTTTACTACGCAGAAATGATGACGCAAACCGTTTCCCACTTGGCATTCTACCACTTGGACGCACAAACACTATTGGGAACACTCTATTTTCTACGGGCCCTGGTTTACTAAGGGTTAAGCAACTTATCGAAGCTTCCATGGCCATAATCAAGGGTAATACTGTGTGGAAAGATGCCATGAAAGTCGAACCCTTAGAACCAGAGGAGGATTCGCCCGGAAAGCCAATATATGCATTGTGTTCTCTAGAATGGGGAGCTTTCAGAGATGTTCTGTCGAAACAACACAAGTACTGGCTCTATGGATCATTCAGAGAATATGCATCTTACGTCTTTAATGGGTACAAACAAGCTCTCAACTGGCATTGTAAAGGCGTTATCAAATACAGTCCACCCTGTGATGGATGTAGCAATTGCCTGAAAAAGCGGCCGCAAATAAAGAGGAAATGGTCGTTTTTCGTGCCCAGTACATCATATGCCGAAACCAATGATCCTTCAGATATAATCAACAGCCAATGTGACTCTACAGAGGAACTTTGCTTCCAAACTAGTGATTTCAGGATTGTTACTCCCAACTTACAGAATACTCAAAGCACTCCCGCTTTAAGTATAGGTATAGGGAAATATAACTACAAATATACTGAATTTGTGTCGGATGGCTGGGATCGAGTGCGCGACAATAGTATTAGAAACGCTATTCTTGCCAGGAGTGTTATGCTGTTCCCGAAGGAACACTTGGGTGCCACAGTGATTGATATCGACAGGGAGGAGTATGAAGCGAAGCCTATCAAAATAACACTATTGCCAAAAGTTGTAAAATTGTTCTGTAAACACTACGATAAATAAACACAAACTTTCGACATAGTGATATCTCAAAAACCCCTTGATTTATTAGTTTTTCTCAGTATCAGGAATTTGCTATCAGAAAAAATGTAAATATTCCACATACATAACATAACACAATTTAGGCAACTAATAGTTGGTTGCATCTGTCAGTAAAATCAAATAAGAAAAAAAAAACCGGGCAAGAGCGTGTCGAACCACGCACAGTCTAGGGTTCCGCAGGAAGAAGTATTTCAGTCTTCCAACCGCAAACATAAATTAGTCATTCATCTGCCTAGCCTTTTCCCAAATTATATTGTGGTTGGCATCCAGTCTAACTAGTTTTGGCTGAATATCAATATTTAGCAAACATAAGTTAGTATTTCCTAATATTATAATGAAATACAAAGTAATTTTTGCGGTCAAACCTGAAAATAGTGAATATTTCAAAAAGTTATTAACGTATCTTGTTCAAACCAATCTTAATCGAGAGTATTTATTAGATTCCATAAACTTGAATTTTCAGATTTTTCGATAACGCGGATGGAAAATTACAGGGGGGGGGACTTTCGGAGCTCCTAGTTCGCTAAATATGCACTTAAATAAAAAAGTCATTTAAAAACCTTTGTTATTTTCAAAGACCTATCCAACGATACCCCTCATGAAGGGGTGCGCGAAAATATTTTTCTTCATCCCTCAGTTTCATGTATGGGGCCCCTCCCCCTAATTATTTTATTCTTGTTCAAACCAATTTTAATCATAATTATTTATTAGATGCTATTAACTTGATTTTTTTGAGATTTTTTGACAACGCGGTTGGAAAATTACAGGGTTACACACACATTGTTAACGACTTTTGAAGCTTCTAGTTCACTAAATATGCGCTTAAATAAATAATTTAGAAACCTTGATCTTATTTTTAAAGCCCTATCCAACGATACCCTACATGAAGGGGTGCGCGAAAATATTTTTTTTCATCCTTCAGTTTCATGTATGCCCCCCCCCCCCCTAATTATTTTATTTTTTATAATTTCGCTACAGGTCTTTATGGCGGCTTACAGGCGACATCTACCTGTGAAGTTTCATACACATTGGTTATGAACTGTAGATTTTACGAGGGTGTGACAGACGGACAGACAGACAGACAGATAGACGGACAGACGGACATGACGAAACTATAAGTGTTCCTAGTTTTACTACGGAACCCTAAAAAATAACAAGTCAAAGATTTTTATGAAACTTTATTTTAAAAAATGCTGCAAAATATAATCTTTACCACTAGTTTAATTCTCATATTAACATACTTTTAAAACAGTCGTAGGTTTTTAACGGTCTAAGGACATTTCCAATTTAGACGTTTAGTGTCGGACTGCTGCCGTGCGACGCCCGCACGGCTGCCGCACGACAGCCGGACGGCGCGCTCGACGCGTCATCTGTATGAAAAAAAAAAAACTTTTTTAACAAAAAATAACCGACTTCAAAAATCCACTACAAAGAAAATAATAATTTTGGTTTCGGAAGTCGGTGGCTTTGGTTTTTGTTTGCTTTTTTTTGCCACCGACTTCCGAAACCAAAATTATTATTTTCTTTGTAGTGGATTTTTGAAGTCGGTTATTTTTTGTTAAAAGTTTGTTATTTTTCCCTTTTTAGTTCTTTATCCCATGTTAGATTACTTTCACGAATTCGTTCAACAGTAAATCTTCTACGGAGTGCGTACATTTATGCAAATAACTTTGTACATAATGATTACATAATGTATTATATACTAAAACCTTCCTGAAAGTATGTAGATTACGTTAGTGAAAACCCCATCCAAATCGAACCAGTAGTTTTTGAGAAAATCGCGCACATACAAACATACATACATACGGGACGAATACAGAACCTCCTTTTTTGAAGTCGGTTAAAAACAGCCGACGTGCGTCAGTACGATACACGCACGGCTACCGCACGGCAGCAGTCCGACACCAAACGTCTAAATTAAAAGAGCCCTAAGAATCCTACACTGTTTATGGTTTAATAAAGTCCCATGTTCAGCTATTCCAACACGTTTTGTCTGGCATACTCCCAAACAAAGATGGCGGCTGTGACGTGTACGTTCAGTGATCTGACGTAGCCTTGCTGCGGGATTTCGACGCAGTGGTCCATCAGGGGTAGCAGGTCGCATGGGACGCCTTCTTTCTCGTGGCTGTAATGAAGTGGTTCATCTTACTAAAATGCTATAGAATGCCACGGTACGGCAAAAGTTGTGGGTTCGAGTTCTGCTTGTGTCGCTCGTTGTTATATCTCTTATATGTATAGGTTAATTTTAAAAAAATACCCGAAACTTCTTAGCACTAGCTTTGTATTATGACCCTGAACAACCTATGTTCTATAAACGACTTTTCATAGTTGGAAACTTTATTTTACATATATACACAAATATGAATTTCTCTCTTTAAGGTTAAAAAAGGGTCCTGGAATAAAGTATCCTTCTTAGAATAAATAATCCTTCTTAGAATCATTTTATTTTTATAATATTCACAGAGAAGATCTCGTCGTATTTTGCGCCTACATGATTAGACAATAAAATCAAATTACCCCAGCAACAGCAGTGTCTTCTTAGGAAACTTGAAGGCCTGAAGCTTGGCGCTGGTGGAGGTCTGCTCCGCGGCCACCACGGCATAGCCCTCCTCTTTCTTCCTCATCAGGTACTCCTTGAGGGGACGGCCTGGACGGACTTCCTCCACGTTAATCCATCTTTCCGCTGAGACGCTAGGGAAATGATCAGAGATATTATTTGTCTGATGAGGATATCTAGTTTTTGCTGGATATTCAGGTCATAATTTTACCAAACTTAGATACTAAACTTATATTCTTAAGCACCACGCGTAGCATAAGCACCATGGGGGTTTTTGTCGACGGAAGAATAGACAAAATGACTGAATGTGACATAGTTAACTGTCTACATACATGGGCGTAGCCAGGTACAGACAGGGAGGGACAGCAGTCCCCTAGCAACTCCCGAACCGAAAAAAAATTTTTAGAAAGAACAAAAGCATTTTATATCATTCATAAATTCGTCAAATTGAATATAGTTTGAACTACGACCATCTCCCTAAGGAGAGATTCTCTCGTAAACCTTTCCTCTAAGTATGTTTTCCTTGCCTGCTACACCTGCTGATCCTGGCTACGCCCTTGTCTACATACCTGAGCCCTTGGAACTGCTTGTCCTGCAAGTGCCTCAAACTATCCACCACGTATGTCTGCACCCCAAACACTTCGCTGGTTCGCGCCATTCCGCCCAAGTTCGGCAGCTTGTCGATCAGTGATGCTACTACGATTAATTTGCTGGGGCTTTCTCTCTGGGAAAAGGAAATATAGACTGGTTTACTTATGTTTCTCATGTTAATCAATTTTAAACATGCAAGCTCATTGAATTAATCGTCGAAAGCGTGTCGAGCGTTAGGTTTTGAGTCAATTTCAAAATTAAGCAGTGAGTTTGAAATTTTGTTCACTATTTAGGTAAATGTGGTTGCAACATACACCCGTATTTACATACAACTACTAATGGAAAATCTAAAAACACTGCCCGACCCGGAGATCGAACCTAGGACATCACGCTCAGCAGTCGCGTATTTGTTTATAAAGCAAAAAAAGACAAATAGACACACCTTCTTCCCAACAGCGTACACATTGACATCGCTCATATTCCGCCAAGGAATGTATTTCTTCTGAATGGTCCCCATGGACTCTGAATCTTCAGTAATTTTGCTATCAACATCTTTATTCATTTGCAACTCAATAAACTCCTCATCTGCCTTTCTACAAACTTTCCATTCGTTAATAAAATTGTCATTATCATCTCTGCCTATGCTCTCATTGATTTCCTTCATAATGTTTTTAATAAAATGTAAATCAATATTTTCATTGTTATCAATATCGCAATATCTCGGCAGCAAATAATAAACGAAATAAGGAGTCAGATTGGCGATGATGTCAAAATCGTTGGTGAAATAATCGCTCCTGAGCTTTAAAAAGTTTTTGTCGCTCTTACTTTCAGCAAACGTTTTTTCAATAATACCAATCGTGTATTGGTATTTTGTTGTTTTGTTAGCCAGTTTATATAGAGTTGTGGCTAAATATTGCGCATTTAGTCTAACGTTGAACATTTGGCCCATTGTATGTGAAAGTAGGAAGTCCATAACAAAATTATATTCGTTTTCTGTGTAAGTATTATTGGATATTTTATGTTTCAACAGCCAATACAAAATGAAGAACTGTGATATCAAAGGTAAATTCTTTGATTTTAAAATCTGTAGTATTTCTTCACTTAGGTTGATTTTCTGGAAATGAATATAATGGTCTGAATTATTTAGTTAACCTCAATAAAAATATACGCTTTATTGATTTGATTTCCAACTTTTAGCTTCGCCTAAAAATAATGTCTGGATGAACCCTTGGCCTCCCTTCTTTTAAAACTAATGTCTAGATCCGCCATTGGCATTTAATTATTAGATTAATTAACATACTTAGAAGTAAATATTCAAACTGACCTGAATATAAAAATACAGCGAAATAAACCACTCGAAGCAGATCCTGACGCTCGGCTGATGAGGCAATTTCACCAGCATATCCAAGCACCAAATTAATATATTTTTTAAATCTCCATTTTTTAACACCAGGATCAAAATATGTTGGAGTGTAGTTTGCAATACTCTGTGAAGGTGCGAGTTACCGTGGTACCTCTGTTTATTTTTGAAAGTATTGTCTATTCGAATTGTGATGAAATTGGTGATCATACGATAAGTATCTGTGTCATTGATGCTGCATAGAGTAGCTATGGATAAGTACTGGATTTCGTAGTTGAAGTGAACGTCGACACTGGAAATTAATATCATCATTTTATATCAATTCATAGTGATAAAATTAGGTATTTATTCATTTGAAAAAACGATACATACTTATAGTGTACATGGGTTTAGTAGTTTCTGCACTTAGCTCAGCTTGTATCGAAGAGTGAGTCAATAAGCAGTGACAAAAAGGCTTCACGCACAACAGAAAAAAAATGAAAAATAAAGTTGCTTCATACCTTTCTCTATTTATTCCATATTTTGGGTTTTCCAGTACTTCCAGAGTTACATTATCAGCAATCCTGAAATAAGAAAGTAGATAATTAATTAAAAATAGGTTTAAATTTTATTAAAATTATTTTAGTTTTAACAAAATATTATACAAAGATATGAAACACATCTTTGTTCTAGTATAGGTGTGCGTTACCCCAGCAGGAAAGTAGCTCCTAGGGAGATATGAGTGGGACGAATAATTAGTGCCTAATCTGCTGTAAATGTGCGCCAAATAAAAAAATTGTGCGCCTTGTAGTTTTGGAGAAAAACAGAAAAAACGATTCCTGCTGGGGTAACGTTCTTCCAGCAGGAAAATTCTAAACGAATGATCGGAGAGAGAAATATTGTGCATGGGCAGAGAGCTTATATTTGTGCATAAATGTGCGCCAAAAATATAATTTGTGCGTCTTCAGGTTTTCGAGATATTTCATTTCCTGCTGGGGTAACGTTTTGCAGAATCGTGTTTCTCTAAAACCATTGTATGTGCGCTTGTAGAATAAACATACACGAATAGCCCTTAATTTGTGCGTATTTGTGACAGAATTAGATTTAAGAAAATATTTATATTTTTCAAGTAATCGCGCTTTTTCGAAAAACCGAAAAAAAATCGCAGCGCCTAAATAAGACAACGTAGAAGCTCGCTGAAAACTGTATTCGGTCCTTCTTGACTCTTATAATAAACATAAAAAGTTTCAATAGTGTACATGCATGCGTTATTGAATAATATTGCTGAAAGTCAAAACGACGGTGTCATAACTTTGACGAAAAAATACAAGAAATCGGCTCAACCGAAGACGTGTAAGTGTAAACCAAAAATTAGTGCTTTTAGTCAAAAATATATAGTAAAAATATTCAGCTTGGAATATTTCGCATTAAGTAGATATAAACAAAAAATTAAATACGTAAACAACTGCTGGCTATCCGACCAAATTCGAATGACTACAAAAAAGCGACGGATTCATACATATCGATGACCTTCTTTATTGGACGTACGGCTTAGGCTTACCGTTGTCCGTACAGTCGCGTTCAGACGTTTGTTGGAAGGAAATTATATTGATCTAGTTTTGGGGGCTAATTAAAAAATACATTAAATTAAGGTAGGTAGGTACATTTAATATATTTTGTGACCATATTATTATGAAATGAAAGAGCTTGTTGATGTGGAAATTATAATTTTTACTCTCTTAATTTTTATTCTTACATGCCTATATAATATATTAGAACACAAATAAGTAGTTCAATCAAATTATTTGTACCTTGTGTAGTCGTTATAATTTAAAATCACAGATTGTTTCTTTGTTGTTTCTCCTATTATTTTATAAGTACCTAGATATACAAACAGTAAATTCGTAACTGTCGTAACTTCTTTATTGGCGGGGGTACCAATTTTTTTTTACTTAACCCTGTATAATTTGTCTATTCTACCAACTAGGACGTAGACATGTGGCATAATATTATACAGCGTGAAATTTAAGTCAGTAGCAATACGAAAAGAGGTCATTGTACTCATCATTATGAACAACTTTTACTATGGGACCAACCCTGAAATCGCGTAAAAAAAACAGCTGTTCCATACATTTTGTTGAGTTTTTAGCAACTTTTTGACTCCCCCCTCGCCCCTGGTGATACGTGGTGAGGTTTTTAACTAACCCCTCCCCCCAAGATCACCCAATAAATACACGTGATATCTCACTACACCCCCCCTCCCCGCTTGTGATATTTCGTGATTTTTTCCGAACCCCCTCCCCCCCTTTCGAGCCTCACGTGATTAATGGACGGCCCTTATGCAATGTGAACGTCCATCCGTCATGATTATGACGTAGGTTTGTATCGTGTTTTCTGACGAATCGTCAATGACGAAACCTGAGCCGACTGTTATCTTGTCGATGAACCTGACCCTTAGTACATTATTATTGATTAAAAAAAACAAAGTCGGTACCTACCTACTGAAAAAAATCAAGTACCTAGGTATTGGTACGTCTATTTGCTGAGTATAAGTTTTAAGTATGCGATCGCGATAAGAATAGGAACATCAACTGTCAACTATCACTTCAAAAGTAAGTACCTTCAATTAGCTCTAAATTAAAGCAATTTTGGGTTTCCGGTAAGCTTTTTCGTATGTTAACAAACTGTCAACATTCGTAAAGTTAATTGTTGAATATTGACCAATTAACTGCATGTTACTTGTCATAGTTTTATTAAAAATGCAAAATCTATGTGAATAACAGTTCACAGGTGTAGGAGAAAACTAAAGGTAATGCAATTTAAGATAAAATACGATATTATATACAATTTTATGCCGATTACCAAAATACATTTTGAACTTACCGCCTTTACATACCCCGTTCCTCTTGACAACATATCTCGTCAAAATTGACGTTTGACGTATTCTGTCAGACGAAAGAGACAACGTTTTAGACAGAATAAGAAAGACCTCTAAGTTGAATGAATGAATGAATTTCGTCGGGGTGGCGAGACGAATAAATAAATCATCGTAATTTTGTCAATCAGATAATTTGGAGAAAAATTGCTTTTCGGAAACTCAATAATTGTAACAGACTATTGACTGACTGTTAATTGTGACAGTGTGTTAGCCAGTTTGGCATGTGACACGCCTTTTCAGAAACCGGCGGTAAGTCTTACAAAGAAAATTAATTTGCGAAACAATAACGTTATTTTCTTTTTCACTTTATATAACCGAGTCTTGGATTTACCAAATCTATTAGATTTTTTACAAAACAGCTCATTTTTCAATACAAAACGTCACAATATGGCGCAAGGTCGGCCCTATTCTTATTTTGATCGCATTAGTACGTACTTTTATATATGAGTCTAAACAATGGCATTAAATACTTACCATCGCAGATGGTGCCATCATAGTAAACCGTTGTTAAATGTCCGAACTCCGAATATGCTTACTAATACTTCACTTTCAACCAACTTAAAAAAATATAAGTAAACAAACAATAACAATAAAGTGTAACAGTGCAACCGCACCACGCGTGACTCAACGCAACAGTGTCCTTGGTACTTAGTGTTGCCAACCATAATAATCGTATCCTACTTTATTTTCGATAAAATAAGTATTCTTTATACTTTTGCTTAAAACTAAAGTATTATATATGAAACAGATCGTCCATAAATTAATCAAAATACGAGTTATTTATTTAAATCTAAATTTCGATTGTAAAACTGGCCTTAAAATTTTCAAAGATAACCAAAAATTGTTAGTGTGTGCAAAAAAATTGGTACCTACTTATTCAAAAATATTTTAAAAGGGTATAATAAAATACATAGGCCTACTATTTTTTTTTCTAGGTAAATATCTATATGTATGTCCATAAAATCTCTAGATTATAATAATAATATTATTATTCCATTTATTTCAATCTAAGTATAATCAACTCTTCGTTAGGTTTTTTTTTTCGTATTATTAACTAATAAGTTTATTTTTTCCATCTTTTCTACTTCAGTGTACTCGGGCACAACACGTTGCCACCGGTTCGTGAGTAAAGTTAAGAAGGTTATCGATATGTATGAATACGTCGCTTTTTTGTAGTCATTCGAATTTGGTCGGATAGCCAGCCGTTGTTTACGTATTTAATTTTTTGTTTATATCTACTTAATGCGAAATATTCCAAGCTGAATATTTTTACTATATATTTTTGACTAAAAGCACTAATTTTTGGTTCACACTTACACGTCTTCGGTTGAGCCGATTTCTTGTATTTTTTCGTCAAAGTTATGACACCGTCGTTTTGACTTTCAGCAATATTATTCAATAACGCATGCATGTACACTATTGAAACTTTTTATGGTTATTATAAGAGTCAAGAAGGACCGAATACAGTTTTCAGCGAGCTTCTACGTTGTCTTATTTAGGCGCTGCGATTTTTTTTCGGTTTTTCGAAAAAGCGCGATTACTTGAAAATTATAAATATTTTCTTAAATCTAATTCTGTCACAAATACGCACAAATTAAGGGCTATTCGTGTATGTTTATTCTACAAGCGCACATACAATGGTTTTAGAGAAACACGATTCTGCAAAACGTTACCCCAGCAAGAAATGGAATATCTCGAAAACCTGACGACGCACAAATTATATTTTTGGCGCACATTTATGCACAAATATAAGCTCTCTGCCCATGCATAATATTTCTCTCTCCGATCATTCGTTTAGAATTTTCCTGCTGGAAGAACGTTACCCCAGCAGGAATCGTTTTTTCTGTTTTTCTCCAAAACTACAAGGCGCACAAATTTTTTATTTGGCGCACATTTACAGCAGATTAGGCACTAATTATTCGTCCCACTCATATCTCCCTAGGAGCTACTTTCCTGCTGGGGTAACGCTCACCTAGTATAGGACCTATTTTTAACTATCTGTGGAGCACCTAGAATTTATTAAATAACATTATTTTAATGGTAAATTATAGAGTAGGAAAGAGTGTGTTAGAGATATGGGAATGTCATAAACTTAGGATTACATGAGGAGTCCCACCCAGAAGTCCATGGCATACCTATATACGGGCTGAAATAAAATTAGGCTAGAATTTAAACTCTACCTCTGGTCTTTCCTGGGCACAGGACAGTATAGCATAATCTCGCATAAAACATAAATCAAGTGCCCATAATCCTTAACATCCTTGCTGTTCAGATTCCTTATCAAATAATACAGAGGGTTTGTTTTAACAGGACCATACTCTATGATCTTGTTACAGTATGAAATTACTATGTTGTTATACATTGATTTCTTTAGAAGTGCATCTTGAGTTATAAGTTCAACAAACTGTTCAATGCAAGGTGAATATTGATTGTTTGACTTTAGTTCTTCTATTTCGTTCCATACTCTGTTTATGAATTGAGTCATGTTGAAATTAGTTTCATCTTTAGTAAGTGGATTGATAATTTTGTTGGATATCTTTAAGATCCACTTCAGGCATCCATAACCCCCACATTCTAACACATTTTCAATGTAATTTATAACTTCTGTAAGACATGAATCAACATCTTTTTCTTCTTTAATCAAAATGTAGATTGCCTCACAAGATTTTTCGTAAAACACGTTTTTCGATCTACCCACACTTTCATTTTGGGCATCTTTAAATTCTAGGGTAGAAATTATTTCTATAAATCTTTTTAGATTTAGCATTTCATGCTCATAACTGGTCAACATCACAGGATTTTTGAGTAACATTTGTAGGATAAATATGCTGAAGACAGCTTTATCTAATTCAGGGCTATCCTTTAGAAACAGTATAGCTGTTTTATAAATTTGTAACAGTATCTCTCCTGAGTCTTTGTCTTCAAAATCAACATTATGGTTTTCACACAATGCTGCAACTTCTTCTATTGTTAAAATGACTTCATTGGAAAACAGACTTAGTATATACTGCAGTATAGTCTTATTTTGTCTAAAAATTATTTTATTTATATTGTGTAGAAAAGAGTCTTTATCCTTTGACTTGCCTAAGAAATTTACTAAAAATACTGCATCATTTAGATATTCCTTTTTATCTGAGTATTGCCTGTTTACACCTTCTTGCAATTTGTTTAGTTTTTCATGGACTATATCAATAAATATGTTTATATCTTCTTCATGACTATGCAAGTACAGTATAATTAAATCTATATTATTATAATGTTCTGACATTGTTTTAAGATTAATTATTTTATCTTTATCTGTTAGTGAAACTTTTTTGACTATGGAAGCAAATGGGTTTTCTTTTAAATCTGTGTCTAAATGTATGAGAGAATAGATATTTGCCATATCTTTGCAATTTAGGTTCTGACAGCAGTTCTTGATAAAATACACTATATTGATTTGTACTGCTTTTCTAAGCACCACATTATTACAAGGTATTTTTAAAATATCTATAATAATTTTTGATATATAATTATTTCCATAAATTGCCAATATTTCTTTATTCAAATTAGCTAGAATATCAGTTATATGGTATAATGGTACAGGTGACCATTTAATACTAGTTATTGTTTTAAATATTTCCATAAAAGAGTGATCATCTGCAAGTAACTCTGTTAATTGACTTTTAAGTACTTCAAAGGTTGAGTTCTGATCATAAATGTTTATGTCATTTAGGGCTTCTAGTAATATTTGAGCCTCTGATTGGTTCCTTATTTTAGTTTTAAGTTTATACTCAATACACTTCAATCTTACTTGAGTATTCTCATGTTTCAGGCCAATATTAAATGCGGAGTTCAACCAACAGTCTCCAACAATTATGCTTTCAAATAATCTTAGTGATGGCAACACTATATTTCCTTGTTTCTCTTCTAAACTATCTATGAGCACAAATAAATTGTCCCACATGCATTTTAAAACTTTAGCATTATTGTTTTTCCATTGAAATATTGTTTTATTATTAGATTTTACATTGATATCTTTTTTGGTGGTCATAACACAGTCTATAGCTTTTTTAGTAAGATAAACTGATATTTTTCTTATTGCTACATTATCAGATGTTATACCAAATAGTATAATTTCCCAAAAATTATATTGAAATATGATATCTGATACAAATTTAGTATCGCCTTTAGCATCTGGTGTAGGTAGGTAGTAATCTGAAAGGCAGCTGAGTACTTTCAAAGCATTTTCTTTTTGGTCTGCTTTCAGAGACTGGATATAGACCCATATTCTATCTAGAATATTGTAGCCAACAACTCCATACACTAACGTAGGAACTGTGTTGGTTAAAAAATATAACTTGAGTGCTTCATCTGTGGAATCAAGTATATTTTCTAACGGTGTCTCTAAGAACAACAGAGACACCTTATCTCCTATTTTTATTGTTGCATGTAGTATACTATCAGTTGCTTTTAAAAATAGTAATGTGTTTATACCTGTGTCTTTGTCTAATAAGCTTGATGATGATGCTTCTGACCGGAATTCGATGTTAGACAGTATTTGTTGTAACAAATGTTCTGCTTTACTAACAATATTGCTAGGTTTAAGACAAAGTACAATGTTGATGATTTTACACACATAATCAACATTATCACTGGTCAGGTTTTTTAGTAATTTAACTATGAAGTCAAATTCTTCATCATTATCACATTCTGTGCGTTCTTGGACGTTTATTAGGAGTTTATATCGCAGTAATTCTATCGCACTTCTCAAATGTTTATTCGAATGGTTACTTCTTGCCATGAGCTGTTTCAACGGTGTATTTATGACTTCCTCGTCCAAATCCAATAGGTCGAAAAGGGTTATCAACTCTTCTTGAGCATCCATTGTGTAAGTTACAAGTCTGTTAATCAAAAGTTATTGTTGTTTCTAAGTTCAGGTTCTTTCATAATATTTTAAAGTGTGAACCATTATTTAAAATGCGGCATTTTTATCATTAAATTACAGTGATAAACTTCAGTTTGCATAAACGCAATTAATTCATTAGTTGCGTTATTTAGCTTTATTTCACTTGCACGTGTGTTACTTTCTAAATCTTGGCTTTTTACAAAGTTTTTGGCGTTTATAATTCAGATAGTGAACGATTTTCCTGCATGCATGGCATTGTTGACAAATGAAAATGACAAATGTCAGACAGACTCAGGGTTGCCAACTCAATGCCACGGTTGGGTGCTAAGTAACATCTCAAATAGTGCTAAATTGCTAGAAAGTTTCAAAAATAGTGCCAAATATATGAATTTAATAAAAACATCCATTTTCGTCTCACTGTCACCGAACACAAAGCAAATTTAAGTTAATAAAATGATTAATATACTAATAATCAGATAATTATGTCGCACAAAAACACGATGAATGAAAAACTAGCAAGGTTAGACAAAGAAGGAGTTATCTTAGAGAAAAAGACAAACATAGCACTGTTCGCCTCATCTGCCATACACGCCTTTATTTTCACGTTCACGGGAATCCCCTTAACGAAGTGCCGCAGATTACAGACTACACTAGTTTGCGTTTTGTTACTTCAGCCACAGCTGCATTTTGTGAGCAAACAAACAACATCAAAATTAGTGCTAGATTTAGTGCTGGGTGCTGTTTCTTAAATTTCAGTGCTAGGCACATGAAAATAGTGCTAAATCTAGCACTCAAAGTGCTGAGTTGGCATCACTGGACAGACTGACATGACCTATGACAGAACAAATGATTTAAATAAATGTTTGCCATTTATATTCTCGTATGTTGTACCACAAAAATGAAATTAAAAGTGATGTCCGTATTTTTAGTTAAAATTATTAATAATTGACTAGGTTAGGAATTAGATATCTAAAGGTAATCCTTCAACGTATGTACTAAAATAGATGTAAATAAAAACTTTTTAGTGGCATATGCAGTACTTAATACCATTTTTTTTTTATTATTTTATTAACGTTTTGAACGTTGAAATGAATAAAGTATTCTTTTTTCAGGCAGGCAACATCAATATTTTTGTCCTTGTTCTTGTTGCCAAAATCACTAAAATTTAGGAAAAAATCCTCCATTGAATACTCAGACAGAATCCGTTTCAGTTTATTCTTAAAAATTAACTCTTTAGATTAGCTGGAATTCTATTGCGTTGCAATTATCCTTTTCAAGATTTCTATAGTTTCATTGTAGAATAAAATTTCAACGTAAGCAGCGATGGAAGATAATTCTTCGAGCGATGACGAAATTCCATATTCTCCTACGAGTCCCAAATTGGGTGGAAAAAAGCTGAAATTAAACGATGGAAGTTCACAGGATAGCTTCAAAGAAACAGGTAAAACTTTGCCTTTGTATCGAGTATAAAAAAATTGTGACGTAAAAACTTCGTGTCCATTTTGATGTTTTTTTTTAGTTGGTTCGGCGAGTAAAGATGAGAATGTGGACAGTGGAGTGTCTGCAGATAAGTCTGAGAGCACCAGTAGTGAGGACCGTGGTCAGGCAGCGACGGAGGGGCCTTCCAACGAGGTCGTGAACGTGGCGCCGTCAGGCAGCAACGTTCGGGCGATACTATTAAACCTTAGGCGTCCGAAATGGGGCAGAAACTACAGGAAACGGAAGACTCCTGATAGGGACACAGACAGTAATGGATCCTCGAGGGATTCCGACGATTTATCCGCAGACGAGCCATCAGCTTCAAATGGAGATGAACACAATTCTAATTCAGAGTCAGATACAGAGAGTGGTGATTTGAGAAGGTTGGCTGATTTCCTTACTCCTGATTCTGATGAGGTTTCCCATACTGGGTGAGTACCCTAACTTCTTCATCTAATAGCATTAATTATAACTTAAACAGGGGGACCTATCACATATTTCTCTACTGAACATTTAAATGTAGACATAGAAATGTTTTTTATAATTTGTGGTATTAAATACTTCTGACCGGCCGGCCTAGCATGACCACGATAGAAACGGGTTTTGTCTACATAGAAATAGACAAAGTGACAGATTGTAGAAACATTTCTACGTTTTATGAATGAAATCTGTCACTTTGTCTATTTCTATGTAGACAAAACCCGTTTCTATCGTGGTCATGCTAGGCCGGCTGGTTAATAATGATACTACTTATAGATAATATTGATTTCATCAGTAATGGTAATTATGTGACATTTAAGCCTTCCTGTATCCTCATTGAACACTGTGTGTTAATATTGGACAGGCGCACACTCTGTGCAATTTGTTTCATCACTAGGTACTGCTCTAAAAATGGTGAAGGAAAACATTGTCAGGAAACCGGCATGCCCTAGAACCATGAATTCAAAAACATGTTACTTCTACCAACCCACAATGGGCCTGCATGGTAGAGGACAGCCCATTCCCTCTCAAATGAAGCCTGAGTCTCAGCAGTGGAAAGATTATAGAGTCACTGCTGTGTGATGCAATTTTAATCCTTATTACCTTTAGGATAATGTATCAAAAACCTATAATCGAAAAAAATAACAGCAATTTTGGCAGGCACAGCAGTGGTAGGCCGATTATGATGATTATGATAAGTGATGAGCAAATGTCTCCTGCATATTATTCCACACCTTCCCATGCTCATATTATTCCAATCAGCCGGCCTAGCATGACCACGATAGAAACGGGTTTTGTCTACATAGAAATCGACAAAGTGACAGATTGTAGAAACATTTCTACCGTTTCATTCATAAAACGTAGATATGTTTCTACAATCTGTCACTTTGTCTATTTCTATGTAGACAAAACCCGTTTCTATCGTGGTCATGCTAGGCCGGCTGGAAGGTAAACTTTATTCAGGTGCCAAAAGATTTAAGTTTCAAGTTTCCACATACAAAATATTTATTTGTTGAAACATGAGCATACATACAAAACATGTATTGTACTCATAGATAGGTTGGTTAAATTCATAAAAAAAAGATCAATCATGTTTGGCCTTTGTGGCATACAAATACAGAAGTCTTACCATTGAAACTACAATAAACATGAATTATTATGAATAAATCTAAATGATAAATTGCCAATTTTTAAATTAAATGATCAATGTTTGGTTATATTAATTGCTAATAAATAAACATACATTATGTATACATTTATTATAATTATTATCTTCTTATAATAAACAATGTGAGTGGTAGTTTTACTAGTACCATTATTTTCAATTTTATCATTTAACAATTCTACCAAACTATAGTAAGTATGAGTCCCTTGTAGTTATATTTTTAGCTTCTTTTTAATATTATGGGCATTCTGCTCCTTGTTATTAATAAAGAGGCCATGCAGTAAAAACAAAACAAAAAATAAATAAACTATTCACAAATAACAGCAACTCATTAAATAATTCCTCTGTAAACAGGTGTGTTGGTGTTTGATAAAATACTTTTTAACTGTCGGCCATCATGTCAGTCATCAATTAACATTGTGATGACTATCTTATCATGTTGCATAACAATTTTATTAATGTGGCAACTTGTCTGAGTGGAACAATAATGTTTTATAAACTATACAAACCAAACATCAATAAATGCATTTACTAGCATAGATAAAATCCTACTCCTACCAATATTATAAACGCGAAAGTTTGTGAGGATGTATGGATGTTTGTTACTCTTTCACGCAAAAACTACTGGATGGATTTTGATTGAAACTTTACTGTAATATAGCTTATACATCAGAATAATACATCCTTAATCCTCCTTCAGTGTTTAATAACTGTTTGTTTGTTACCTTTAAATACAATTTTATCAATAGTAATAGCTTTTATATGCAAGTATGAAGTTGATAAAACATCACCTTAAAATGGGGTCAGATGATAATATTATAATATTGACAATAATGACACAGTATAAAGAAACATACAGTAGGACGACGCCTTTGATCTTGCGGTAAATGCCGACAACGTCTAGACAGTTTCGCGACAGCGTCTGGAGGCTAGGGTTGTCACAAGTATTTATTAAATTATTTATTTGAAATAAATAAATAATTATTATTAAAAACAATAATTAACAATAATTTATTAAATAATAACTTGCTGAGGTACAATTCGAATTATATGTATAATAATTATAAAAATGCAACTAACAAATATTTTCGGTTTCTAGATTTATTAGATTTGAAAATGGATCCCATTTTCGTAATCATCACCCCAATAAAGCTCGAAATTGACACCCATAACATTTTACGAAAAAAATATGTAGGTACGCCGTCTTGGATTCGAAAATGCATTCTTAATTAGTAACCCGAGAAACTTCCAACTACTTCCAATCACTCAATGCCCTATGATAAGTATTTCTTACCGTCCGCCATTTTGTTTACTTTGGTAATTTGACATGACAAATTATATGTATAATATACCTAATGTTATATTTTAGTGAAATTCATTGCTCCTTTCCACCCCACTTATCATCGTCATCACCATCATCATCATTATCATCATCATCATCACCATCATCATCGCCATCATCATCATAATCATCCATCATCATCATCATCATCATTTATGCGAGATGATGACTTACTATCTGTCACAACAGCACACGTTGCCATGGTATGCACCATTTTAATTAGGCCCAAATTAAATAATAATAACAAAACCAAACACGCGTTAACCCTGAAAGTAGTGTCCCGAACTGCTAACATTTTGATGTTAGCAGTTCGGGACAGCCCTTCCCGCGTCTCGTCCCTCACGCCCCGCACGATTGATCTGTCTAGACGGCTTCGTCGAACGACTGTATGGATTTATAGACTGTGATAATGATTTCTTATTGACAATTCAATTGTTTTGTCTATTAATATTTATTTGAGTGAATAATATATACTAATATAATAAATCTGAAAAGTTTTTTTTGTTTGATTGTATGTAAACGCGCTAATCTTTGGAGCTACCAGTCGGATTTGAAAAAATCTTTTTGAATTTGATAGCCCAATTGTCGAGGAAGGTTATAGGCTATTTAACATCACGCTACGACCTTTAGGAGCCGAACAACAGCGGGTGAAACTGCATGACACAGCTGGTTTTAAATAATTGTAGAACTGGACACTAATACCTGATGATGCAATTCATCCTGTATAGCTCCGTTTTTCTCTCTACATACGAACAATGATGGCAATCACACGTTTTCTTTATTGACTCTTTGTGTATTAGGAGTTGGACCAAATGGGGCGTGTGGGGATTTCGTTCGTGCGAGTCCGCGCGATAGTTTTATCAGTCAGCCCTTGCCACGCCCCGCTTTCTCTTTGCCCAAGATTTTTGCCCGTACCTTTCCAAAATTTTCTTTTTTTCTCTTTTAACAGTTCAACAAGTACATCAGGAAGTATTGAGAGTTATGAGTCGGACAACATGATAGAACTTCAGTCGGGCGACACAGACTCGGATGATGAGCCACAGTTGCACAGGACTACGGCAAGCAAGGATGAAACTGATGAGAGTAAGGACAAGCTACCTGCAGTGCTGCTCAAGACGAGGCCCAAGCACGGCTATTTGTTGCTTAGAGGTAATTATTGTAGACATGTTGTCAGACATAAACCTCCTTACTTATTGATTAAATTAAACAGCTCTTATGTCAATTGTCATCTCTATTGATTGTCGTATAACCCGCGCCTATAAAGAAGCGAATCTAAAATGGCGGCACTCATCATTCCCTCTCACTCCCACGGTATTGCTGTCTTTACTCACACCCGACATGTGTGACTAAACAAAGCAAGAAAAGACAGCAATAACGTGGAAGTTTAATTCGTTTATTGGCGCGGGTTATACAAATGACAAGGATAGTTGTATATTTAATCAGTGGTTAAAGTTAAGAGGCGTCTATAAGTAAGGGGGAAAATGCTTTGCAGTATTTGAGCCTTATCAGCGACAATAATCAAATTATATTGATGTATGGCATGATACAAGGTGATATATTTTATTACGGATGCTCAAGATTACCTACAAATGTAGGTCATGTCTACTTTGACCACTTCTTTGTCACATGGTTTCGGATGTCGCTAGCCCCGGATCCAGATATATTTTTGGGAGGGTGGAGGGTCTATTCAGATAACATTTTTGGGGCTAAGGGTTGGAAATCAAAATACTACATCACTCAGCACTTCTGGCTCCCTACCTGGATCCATCCACCATCTCAAAAACTCGAGCCTGTATCAGTGGCATGACTACAACACGTGGGACCCTTGGCGAATTTTGTGACTGGTGCCCGTCCTTACTTAATTCCGATTTCCGAATTTGAAAAACTGATGGGGAATCGTTTTGCTCTTTCCCTGTTTCCAAGTCAGGCAGGCGTTAACCACGGGAATAAAAATCCTATAACATGTTGTCGCGATCTCTCGGGGCTCCCTAGGGACTGTGGCATTTTGCAAGCCAGTAGCCCCGTAGTTATGCCACTGACATGTATAATGGTGCCGATTCAGTTGTTTACAAACTAAACTAATTTAGTCTTATTATGTCTCTTTCTAATAAAAAACATGAGAGAGCAATTGCAGATATTTAATCCTGTCAAGTTAGCCCACTTGAATATTTGTAATGTCAATTTAAGCGAATCGCAAAAGGTCACGACTATTTTTAACCGACTTCATTAACCGACTTCAAAAAAGGAGGTTCTGTATTCGTCCCGTATGTATGTATGTAAGTATGTATGTATGTAAGTATGTATGTAAGTATGTATGTATGTATGTTTGTATGTGCGCGATTTTCTCAAAAATTACTGATTCGATTTGAATGGGGTTTTCACTAGCGTAATCTACATATTTTCAGGAAGGTTTTAGTATATAATAAATTATGTAATCATTCCTATGTAAAAAGTTATAGGCATAAATGTACACACTCCGTAGAAGATTTACTGTTGAACGAATTCGTGAAAGTAATCTAACACGGGATAAAGAACTAAAAAGGGAAAAATAAAAAACTTTTTTAACAAAAAATAACCGACTTCAAAAATCCACTACAAAGAAAATAATAATTTTGGTTTCGGAAGTCGGTGGCAAAAAAGCAAACAAAAACCAAAGCCACCGACTTCCGAAACCAAAATTATTATTTTCTTTGTAGTGGATTTTTGAAGTCGGTTATTTATTGTTAAAAAAGTTTTTTTCCCGTAAATTACAAGGGTGTAGATAATTTTGAAAGTTCTTAATATTTTCTGCCCTTTTTCAATGATATTTGTAAGAAAGAGATACTTAAAGTGTGATTAAAATTAGTTTAGTGCGATGTTCAACAGAGTCAGCACCAATGTCTTACGTCTTACATATTTTATAATTGACATATTAATTAGTGGTTCACTGTTGACAGAAATAATAAACCGCGAGATGGGGCTGACATTTCCCTGCGGCAAGGTCGCGCAAGACGACCTCGTGTTCGAACGCAGGTTCTACGGATCCTTACACGCGATCTACAGACTGAAGAAGTTACACACGCTCAACAAACACAGAGGCTGCGTCAATTCCATAAATTTTCACCCGGAAGGTAAGAAATATTGTTAACTAGCAACCCGCCCCGGCTTCGCACGGGTGCTATAAACCTTGCTCTTGAATCCCTCTTTCTATTAAAAAAAACCGCATCAAAATCCGTTGCGTAGTTTTAAAGATCTAAGCATACATAGGGACAGACAGCGGGAAGCGACTTTAATTTATACCATGTAGTGATAAACTACTACGAGGGGCTCGTGGCTAAATGACAGCCGCGCTGATCGATCGATCTGCAAGGTTAAGCTGCGCTTGCCGCGGTCAGTCCTTGGATGGGTGACCGTTCTTTACACATCGAGACCCCTCCGTGCCTCGGACAGCACGTTAAGCAGTCGGTCCCGGTTGTCACAGAAATATCTTTGACAATCGTTACGGGTAGTCAGGAGCCTGAAAGTCTGACAAACTGGTCTAACATTCGAATACCAGTATTACCCAATAATTGGGTTGTGTAGGTCAGATGGCAGTCGCTCCATGTAAAATATTGATATTCAGCCGCAACTAGTTAGACTGGAAGCCGACCCGCGAGCTACGTGTAGTCACCGAGTGGTCCACTCGCCGTTCGCCCGTGGTCAGCCCGTGGACGAGGCTCTGAAGTTGATGTAGTGAGCCATACCCATAGTACTCCTTACAAAGAATACTAACCGATTGAGGCGAGGCGGTGCTAGTCGGGTGGCTCTAATGAGCTTTGACCTTTATAAATGAAGCCCCAGTTAAGGCGGGTCTCCTGGGATGTGTTTGAGTGTTCACTAAACATCGAACATGTTTAATGAACAAAAAAGGGGCGTGGCCTACGCGTTTTGTTTGGCAAAATCACACGACCACGTGACGGAAAACATGTTCGATGTTTAATGAACACTGAAACACGTCGCAGGAGACCCGCCTTTATGGTCACTGGCTACATTTATCTCTTGGCACATAATTCCGTTGTATTTTATGTACAGGAATTCATCCACAGGTGGTTCTCGTTTACGATGTGTTTTGATTTGCGTTTAAATGTTGTTTACTTTATCGATTTAATATTTATAGAAATTCTATGTCGACTTGAGGTCAAACAGGCGAATCGGTTGAATATCTTACTAATATTATAAAGGCGAAAGTTTGTGTTAGTGGCACTGTTGCCAATTTTGCGATTTTTCCGCTAGACATTTAAGACTTTTGCGCTAAAATTGGCGAAAAAGTCGCAAAATTGGCAACAGTAGTCTCTTCTAGAGAGTCTCTGGAAGAGACCACTGTTGCCCATTTTGCGACTTTTGTGCTAGAAATTTATGCAAAAGTCATAAATGTCTAGCGGAACTATCGCAAAATTGGCAACAGTGGTGTGTGGGTGTGTATAATTATGTTTGTTACTTCATGCTGAAACGGCTGGACGGATTTGGATGAAATTTGGCAAAGATGTAGCCTGGAATCTGGAGAAGCACATTGGCTATTTTTCATCCATTTTCACGCCGACGAAGTCGCGGGCAACAGCTAGTCTGTACTTATATTAAAAAGCTGAAAAGTTATTTGTTTGAACGCGCCAATCTCTGGAACTACCAGTCGGATTCGAAAAAATCCTTTTGTATATGATAGCCAGCGTCATGAGGAATAGTATAGGCTATTTAACATCACGCTACGACACTTAGGAGCCGAGCAACGGGGGTGAAACCGCGGGGAACAGCTAGTAAGGAAATAATTAGGGCCCATTCACACGTACCACAAGCACACCACATCGCAGCGACAAAAAGTGGGTACGTATTGGTAACGTGTGAATAGTCTGTGGTCGTTGTGGCTAGTGTTTCAAGTGATATACGGACTTGATGGTTGCGTTGTGGCTGCGATGTGGTCGGTATCGTTCACACGGTTGACTCGGCAAATGTGGTCCGTGTGAATAAAACTGCATTTTCTTATTATTGTGTGGCAAACAATCAAGCTGCCCACCTCATAGTAAGTGGTCAGATCACCGGCGTATCAGAGGCATCGCAGATGCGTTGTTCACCCTAGAGTAATTACGCAGGCATCAATGTTGTATAGATAATGGTACGGAAGCCTTCGTGCGCGAGTCCGCCTCACACTTGGCCGGTTTTTTTGTGTATAAAGGGGTTATTTCCAACGCACTATTTTCCCAGGGAACCTCCTAGCGTCGGGGTCGGACGACACGAACGTGGTGGTGTGGGACTGGGCCCGCAACACAGCCCTGCAGACCATCAAGACGGGCCACAAGTCGAATGTCTTCCAGAGCAAGTTCCTGTACCTGAACGCTAGGAGTCAGTTGAATATTGTCACGTGCGCTAGAGATGGACAGGTGAGAAATCTGTACAATTATAAAATTGTAAAAAAACCGTATCTGTATCATTGAAGATATTCCAGAAAAAAACAGTCGGTATAGGGTACTGAGACCATGACCAATTTTTTTCTGAGCAAGTTTTTTTCTGTGCTGCGGATGATTTCTAAATTTCCTTAGTCAAAGTGCGTGACAGTAGCACTTCGCGGGCGCGGATTGTCACCACTTAGAGCTTGGCACCCGGTTCGGACCGCCCTTATCGCTCCTTCTTCGTCGTTCTTTACCTGTCTCTCCTCCGTCCGCAGGTCCGTCTCCTACAGTGCCACCCTAGCGGCGGCTCCACAGTGTCCCGCCGGAGGCTCGCGTCCCACTCGCGCGCCGCCCACAAGCTGCACGTGTGCGCGTCCGAGCCGCACGTCGTCATCTCCGCGGGAGAGGACGGGCTCGTGATGCAGTGCGACGTCAGAGCCGAGCATGCGTCCAGGTAAAAATGGTCCTTCGAGCCGGATCGCATGTATCGTAAGGTCGCGATGTAAGCGAACTTCCTGTACGTGAACCGCACGACGGGCATCATCGTGAACTCCCGTGTGCCCGCAGACTGTTCCAAGTGAAGGAGCGCGGCGTGGTGGTGCCGCTGTACAGCGTGAGCGGGCACCCGGCGGACGCGCGCCGGCTGGTGGTGGCGGGGCGCGACAAGTTCGTGCGCCTGTACGACCGCCGCAAGTCCACCAAGCCGCTCGCGCTCTACTCGCCCACCTCCTTCAACGAGAGCGCCGTAAGTCTGTTCATACTTTAAAAAAAACCGCCCAAGTGCGAGTCGTACTCGCGCACCGAGGGTTCCGTATCATTTTTGGACGTATAAAGTGAAAAAAACCGGACCGCATAAGTAAGTTTGTTTGTGAAGGAATTTTGACGATTTTGAAAAAACTGTACTAGTTAGGAACATCTTTTTATTTTTGGTGCAATATTTGGGTCAATTCCTATCAGCTCTAATTATTTCAGATTTTTCGCTCCGCAAACTTCGGAGATAAAGGGGGGGGGGGAATGGTATTTTTTCAGTCATTTTTCATCGTATGTCGAAAACTGTGAGACATAAAATAAAATAAAAATATATTTTGAAATGTGCAGATCAAGCCCTTTCATATGATATGCCACTTGACCTAGTAACTCCACTTTAAAATTTCGGACCCCCACTCCGGCCCCTTTTACAATGAAAATAAAAATGTTTTTTGACTTTTTTCATTTGCAATAAAGTTAGGCAAGCATTTTTTATAACTATTCCAAATTTCAAGTCGATAGCATTAGTAATTGCTGAAATAAGCAAGTGTGACAGACAGACAGACGAAGTGGCACCATAAGGGTACCTTTTTTACCATTTTGGTACGGAACCCTAATTACTTATTGTTACGCCGTTTCTTATTCGCAGCAAAAACAGGAAGCAGCGAAGGGCAGGCGTTTTTGGGGGCTGTCTTGCTCAAATTTTTTAGCCCACTGAATAAATGATTTTTGAATTTGAATACCATTACACTTTTTGACATCTGGATTTTACCAGTAAGATTGCTTCATTTTGGCAGTTCTAGTAGAACAGGGTCAATGAAGCGAGGTTTTCAAATAACGCCAAGGCAAGGCATTCCAACTATGTAGTTACTGAGTAGATGACGCGGTTGTACTACAAGACACATCGTTTCACAGCTTAGCTTCATTTGCACACAGCATTGGTGGCAACTGGCAACCCTTATATGTCAAAGACATTTCAGACATGTGAAAAACATTATTATTAATTGACATTAACACCAAACATTAACATTTCATACTAATTCTAAAGGCGTGTCTCCTGCGCCAAATTTTGAACAAAACATTGTTTTACGAACATGTTCACGAACTTAATTCATAAACATACCCGTCCGCCGCGACGTTCGCTGTTTTTGTTTTGCTAAACAAAAACGTCGAACAATGTATGACGGGTATGCCTTTTCAAAATGATTTCCGACGTGGAAGAAGTCTACACTTGTTGAATTCTAAACACAAAATAAATGACCTCACCCCCCGCAGGCAAACGCGGGGATATTTTCCGCCAGTCTCGGCAAACACGTTTGAGTGTTTTTGTTCAACAAAATATTTTTGTTTATTAAACATGTTCGATGTTCAATGAACACTCAAACACGTCGCAGGAGACGCGGTTTTACAGAACATTAGACTTCTACTTTTATAACATTTTAATAGACTAGTTTAACTTGAACATTGACTTTTATTTAACAAACTTTCCAACACTAGAAGACCTCGCACCGCACATTTTAGTCCTTCGAGCCGGATGTGAACCAGCGACCTATGGATTTTAATTACCATAATTGATGATTAAATGCAACAACATAAGTGTATTACTTACGTTTGAACTAGTTTTCTCGTGTTATAGGGTACGGTGAAGAGGAAAATGCGTCTGTCGATGATGCACCTCACGTGCGCGGTGTACAACCACGACGGCTCCGAGATCCTCGGCTCCTACAACGACGAGGACATATACCTGTTTGACGTCAAAAACGACGTGTACAATAAGTACGTATAGTCAGGTATTTGGTGAATCATTTGTGGGATATCCTACTATCCTACTAAATGCGAAAGTTTGTGCCTGTGTGTGTATGTTTGTTACTCTTTCACGCAACAACGACTGAACTGATTTTGATGAAACTTTACAGTAATATAGCTCATACATCCGATTAACACATAGGCTACTTTTAATTGCGAAAAACGCGAGCGAAGCCGCGGGCGGATGCTATAGTAACATTAACATCAATAACATCATGGCGCCTTTATTGCCACTAAGGGTTAAGCAGAGTTGTGTAGTACACCCACATTTCGCCTTGTAATAGGGGAAGAGCTTATTGTCATCAATCGGGCACAAGTCCAGACTCCGGGCTACTATTAAAAATTTCCTAATGGAAAAACCCAATGACATTGCCCGACCCGGGATTGAAACCCATGACCCCACTCTCAAGTTATCTTTCATACAAAATCAAATCACTCACACTAATTAGAAATGCGAAAAGAACAATGGCCATTTTGGCCTCGGAAAAAACATTAATTCTTATAGAGATAGTAATGTTAGCAAAATGTAGTACATTGTTAATGTAATTAATGGATGGCATCAGTTTATTTTTAAAAGCCGGGAAATAATAGATAAACGTCTTCAAAATTATACCATAATGCTTGAAACAAAACGCAGGATAAAATATTTATTTATTTATGAACACATCCACATTTAATTACGTCCCTAGGGACGACCATACATTTTTAAAATCCAAATTGATTTTATTTCTGAATCTTAATTAAATCCCAGGCTGTATTCAACTGGATAAAATCATGATAATTATTTAACCCAAGGTTTAACTTAACTTAAATTAGACCTCAATGTGAAAAACCTCTCAATTCAAAATGCTACAGATTAATAAATATACCGCATAAACTCAAAAAACATTATACGTAATTTCTTGATTCTCCGTGCTTTAAAAAATATATTGAATGCCGAAAGTAGTTACATATAAATAGGCAAATAAAATGACAAATGTTTCATCGTTATAACTTTTATAAGATTTTCCGAGTCCAAGCATGTTAGGAAAGTGGCCACTGTTCTTTGTGTGGGTTACTCCATCATGCTGAAATGGCTGAATGTATTTGGATGAAATTTGACAAAGAGGTAGCCTGAGAAGACCTGAGGAAGCGCATAGGCTACTATTCATCTGTCAGTCCATGCAGACAAAGTCGTAGCCAACAGTTAGTGGCCCCATAAATGTTGAATTAAAAACAGGACAAGTGCGAGTACGGCTCGCGCCCTGAGGTTTTCGAAATATGCAATAGCGCCATCTATGCCGCTATTACATCATAGTAGATATATATCATATCTTCATCATAGATGGCGCTATTGCATATTTGTAGTGGCGACATTATGAGCAGATGGCTCCACTCATGGTGATGACAGACGGGCAATAAAGTGATCCTATACGGCCTCCGTTTTTCTTTTGGAGGTACGGAACCCTAAAACAGATCATTATCTTCCAGAGACGCAAGCGATTTAAAAGAGGGCTACACACACCGATACAGCGGTCACCGCAACAGCGCTACGTTTAAAGGCGTTGCTTTCTTCGGCCCGAAGAGCGAGTTCGTGGTTTCGGGGTCAGATTGCTCCTACATCTATGTGTGGGACAAGAAGTCCGAGGCAATCGTGCAATGGCTGCAGGGAGACATGAACGGGGTAGTAAGTTCTAATGGCAATGTTTATGCAATCGCAATTTCAGCAGTACTAAACTTTGACCCATAATTGTTTGCAGTAACTTGACAGTTTAGAGCAGCGTTTCCCAATCTTATTTTTGCCCTGGCCCGGTTATTTTTATACCTCCCATTCGTGACCCACTAAGTGACCCAGTACCGGGTCGCGACCCGGCAATTGGGAAACGCTGGTTTAGAGCATAATCTCATATCCTACTAATATTATAAATGTGAAAGTTTATGAGGATGGATGGATGGATGTTTTTTACTCTTTCACACAAAAACTACCGAAGGGATTTTTATGAAACTTTACAGCAATATAGCTTAAACACCGGAATAGCACATAGGCTACCTTTTATCCCGAAAAACGCGGGCGAAGCCGCGGGCGGAAGCTAGTTTACAATAATAGTGTTAGGGCACCAAACGAATTTGCGAAAAGAATGAATGATAATAATAGTTGAATAAATCTTATTAAATCAATTTTTCCCGCAAGTCTTAAGCCGTGTCTCCTGCGCCCTGTTTTCGTGTTCGACGAACATCGAACAGTGAACAGTGAACGATGGTCTACGTGTTTTGAGTGTTTTTATTCGTCAAAACACGTAGACCACGCCCCTTTCTCGTTCACTGTTCACTGTTCGATGTTCGTCGAACACGAAAACAGGGCGCAGGAGACACGGCTTTATACTCTTAGGAAGTCTTATTGGTCGATGACCGTGTTGAAATCGCCATGATTGGTTCACAGGAACCATACAAGCCCCTAACAGGTCACTCAAATTGGTCCTTTACACGTGTCATTCTGGTTCCAGGTCAATTGTATAGAAGCTCACCCGCGATGCCCGGTGCTGGCTACCAGCGGACTAGACAAAGACATTAAGATCTGGGTACCTAAGAGTCAAAATGACCCCAAGTACGATGGACTAGAAAAGGTAACAATACTAAAATACATTTTATATTTTTAGGGTTCCGTACCTCAAAAGGAAAAACGGAACTCTTATAGGATCACTTTGTTGTCCATCTGTTAACGGGTGGAGGCATCTGCTCATAGATGGCGTCACTAGAAGTATGACTAATAGTGGCACCTTGCTCATAGATAGCGCTGTTGTATATTTCTAGGGGAATATTTTATTTTATTTATTATTTCGATTGCCGAGATAGATGAACTATCCACACACATAACGGAACCCTCAGGACGCAAGTCTCACTCGCACTTGTCCGGTCTTTTTAGGGTTCCGTACCAAAATGGTAAAAAAGGAACCCTTATGGTGCGACTTCGTCTGTCTGTCTGTCACACCTGCTTATTTCAGCAACTACTTATGCTATCGACTTGAAAGGAGGTCAACAATATTTGGCTAAATGAAGTACCGAGGTACACTCAGTTGAATAAAATACCCTAAATTATACTGAATAATGATGTGTTTTTATTTCTTTTTTATCGTCACCTGGAGACGAGAAAAAAATACTTTTTATTTCAATAAAAAGCACTCCAACCAATATGGCGCTCAAGCGCTCTATCAGTCAACTACCTAATGCCGTATCCACACTTAGGTCAAACCATAGACATAGAATACTATAGACGTAGCCTAAGAGATAAAGCCGCTGGCCGTTTCTTGTTTGTGTGCGGTTCTGAATTTGTATTAGTGTGCGTGACGAGTTGACTGGTTGACGCTTCAGTGACGTCACTGTATCAAACCATTGCGCCAATGCGCGGTGAACTTTACAGTGACGTCACTGTATCACTGTCAACGAGAAATGACAGGCTTCACACAGTACCTATACAGACATGGTTAGACTAACTCCAGTATATTCTTCCTCCAAGGGTCAAACCTTGACAAACCCACAGACATCTAATATTACTAGACAAAACAACTGCCTGGCTTGGCTTGCGTGGGTTTGCCGTTTATGGTTTTGTACACAAATCAAAAGAAGCTTGCAAAAAACGCTTGCAATGATCCACACGTTCAGTCCATTTGTCGAGATTTGTAGTTTACGGCAAATGTCAAGTGTGTAAAACCGGCTTAACACAATTTTAAAACAAACAATAATGTTAATAGATTATCTATGGTTATGTTATTTTGTCATTATAAGTGATGTGCAAAGATAACACTGAGTGGAAAGGACTTTTTAGTAACTTAATCGATTAGGTAACATTTGTTACTAATGTCAACATTTTCAACTGCAGATTAACAGAAAAATAGTTGTGTTTGTAGTTATTTAATCATTACTTTAAAAAATACGATGTTTAGTAATAAATAGTAATACAATTGCGACCAGTAAACATTGAATTAAATAATTACTAAAAACAGTAACACAGTAAATAATCGAGAGCTAAATCGAGATGCACTTCACCATGCTTGCACGTGCTTATGCGATGTTGCCATATGATTTAATTGTGTTACAAGTTTTTTAAACTTTAAATTACTTATTATATGGTATATAGTGAATTATTGAATAAAGTACAGTGATATTCTAATTCCTCTATTTTTTCTCTACGTTTTGGTGTATGTGTACCTTGCGGTACAAGTTTAGCCAAAATTGTTTGGAAGATTGGTGACCTCCTTTGGAACAATTATAAAGAATGCTTGTTCAACTTTATTGCAAATGAAAAAAGTCCAAAAATATTTTTATTTAATAATGTCTTAGGTTTTCGCGATTATTACACATTATAATAAAACAAGTTTAAACGGATTAAATCGCGTATATTACAGATTTTTACAGAGTTTTCCTGACGTTTCGAACACTTTGCAGCGTTCGTGGTCGCAGGACGACTGAGGTGGTAGGCGTCATGACAGCTAATTTATAGAAAAATTATTCTCGATCTACCCGCACAATCGATTCAATCGATATTATTCGAATCGTACTCGTTTCTATGCACACAATAATCGCTCACGGTGTCTCGATGTTTTGTAGTCCGGTGTGAAGTTTGGGACTTGATTATTTTAAGAACTGGATTCCAAACAGGTGGTAATTGCCAACCATCCTCTCTATTGAAATTAGGATGTTTTTTAATTTCAATAGCCTCGCGAAGCATTCTAGATTCAATAAAAATAAAAATATTTTTATTTTTATTGCAAAAGGGGCCGGAGTGGGGGTCCGAAATTTTAAAGTGGGGTTACTAGGTCAAGTGACATACACAATGACAAATGACAAGTGACATACAAGTGACAGTATCATATGAAAGGGCTCGATCTGCACATTTCAAAATATATTTTTATTTTATTTTATGTCTCACAGTTTTCGACATATGATGAGAAATGTCCAGAAAAATACCATTCCCCCCCCCCTTATCTCCGAAGATTGCGGGGCGAAAAATCTGAAATAGAGTTGATAGGAATTGACCCAAATATGGCACCAAAAATAAAACGATGTTCCTAACTAGTACAGTTTTTTCAAAATCATCAAAATTCCTTCACAAACAAACTTAGCTATGCGGTCCGGATTTTTTCACTTTATACGTCCAAAAATGATACGGAACCCTCGGTGCGCGAGTACGACTCGCACTTGGCCGGTTTTTTTTATGCGGCGATGGTGAAAAACTGGCGTCCGGCTCGCCCAATAGGAAGCGGTTACCGTAGCCTATAAAACGCTTGCAACACCGAGTATCACATGCACGTTGCCGACCCTTTAATATGAGGATTCGCTGTACAGACAGCTAGAAGCAGGTCCGCCGGTGTCAACACAGTGCATCCTGAAGAGCTCTGGCGACTTTACTCACCACAGGGGGGTGATTCTCGCGGGTTCGATATTGATATCGCTTTCGATATATATTACAACAACTGTCAAAATCCCTACCATTTTGACATTCCTTGCAATATATATCGAAGGCGATATCAATATCGAACCCGCGAGAATCACCCCCCAGGAACGCAACACTACCGAAGAGTAGCGTTATTTGGCTGTGGTATTCTGTAAGGGGGAAGTTCTTCCCTTACTACAGATTTGAGCGAGATACCCCGCTATTCCCTACCTTATGCCGGCTGTACACACTCGCCGAGACAGTCCGAGCTAACATACTGTCCTTTGCTATTTAATTTAAATAACAAAAATATTTTTAGAAAAATATTTTTCACCGCACCATCTCGGAAAGAGTATTTTTGCTCTTCGATATCTGAGTGCAAAAGCCGTTTTTATTCTCTAGAGGATAAAGTAAATTGAATTTAGAACAATTTAGAACATCGTGTGCACTAAGTTTGTGAATTCAAAACATCATTAAACCTATTTACTTCTACCTCCATAGTGCCGAATTTATAATATCTACAGCCTTTTTTTCCTCGCTGAGGTGGGATGAAAAGCTACGTGTTGCACTCGAGTGCAAAGATTTTTCACCTCGTGCTCTTTTGATTCCCTCGCTAACGCTCAGGATTCTAATTATTGAATCACTCGCTGTGCTCGTGCGCACGTGCGCACGCGGTTAAAAAGCAACTTTGCACTCTTGTATAACGACTTGTATTAATTTGTAACGGGAGACTCGTGCTGCTCCGCAGCGTTGTGTTAATTTAATTCAAATATAACGCTCTCATGAGTAATTGTAACCAATTTGAAACGCATATTGAAAGTCAAGTTAATTGTACACACCTAGCTCCCCTCCAACTCAACCAATTTAAGTGGGCAAAGGCTCAAATGAAAGGCTCCTTCCAGCGAATGTTCTTAGACCGAAAACTTAAACGAACTGCGTACCTTAATCAGAACCAAAGCTATAGAGAAAGAAATTGCGTTTGAGTATAACTTGAGAAAGGTGAAAGTTTGGTGATTTCCATTGTTTGATGATAAATCTGTGCATCAATACCTTTAATTTAAAAAAAAATGACTTTTCGGCTGGAAGAACTCGTAATAGATTTTATAAGTTCTTTTAACCATTATATAGCCTGCAGTGGCGAAGGGTCCCTACAATACGATTCCTACCGGCTTCCCTTTGAAAAATAGCACAGCCCTACTTTTATTAAGTAGCTTTTCGTGGCCAGCCGGCCTAGCATGACCACGATAGAAACAGGTTTTGTCTACATAGAAATAGACAAAGTGACAGATTTCATTCATAAAACGTAGAAATGTTTCTACAATCTGTCACTTTGTCTATTTCTATGTAGACAAAACCCGTTTCTATCGTGGTCATGTTAGGCCGGCAGGTAAGCATTTGTAGCTCCGGCTTACCTCTTACAAAAGCTGACCCTTCGCCACTGATATCCTGTATACGCAATGTGTATCACACAATCTATGAATTGTAGATACAACAGCTCTGCCTCAAGATTACAGGCATGAGTGCCATATTATAAATTCCAGCATATTATCAACTTATCATTTAACAAAAATCGTCAAAGTTAACTGTTAGATAAGATATAATAGTGCTTCTGATAATGTTATCTAACAAGTGGGAGTCTCTTGTCGTTTTGTTAACTATCGCACCTAGCACAGCGGTACCCCGATCATGAGTTTTTTTGACGTATAGTATCGTTAACGTAAGCATATTTTGAATTGAAAATATACGTTTGTTACACAATGTTTAAATAAATTAAATACTTAATCAATTTCTCTGTATTTTTTAAAATGTGCAAATTGTATAAAATTTCATCAAAATGTTCCAGGACTGCTGTATTTTAGATTCAAAATATGCTTACATTAACGTAACTATACGTCAAAAAAACTCATGATAAGGGTACGGTTACGCCAACGTCGTAAGTTGTCTATGGGCTATGCTACACGGGCGATTCTCTCAAACCGCTGCCGACACAATTTAACTTATCTGTACTAATATTATAGAGCTAAAGAGTTTGTTTGAACGCGCTGATCTCTGGAACTACCAGTCGGATTCGAAAAAATCTTTTTGCATATGATAGCCAGATTCATGCGGAATAGTATAGGCTATTTAACATCACACTACGACCCTTAGGAGCTGAGCAACGGGGGTGAAACCACGGGGAACAGTTAGTCATCTAATATACTAAAACTAAAGAGTTTTTTTTATGTTTGATTGTTTGTTCAAACGCGCTAATCTCTGGAACTGCCATTCTGATATGAAAAAATATCTGTGCCTTTGATAGCCCATTTCTCGAAGAAGGGTATAGGTTATTTAACATCACGCTACCATTCTTAGGAGCTGAGCAACAGTGGGTGAAACCGTGGGGCATAGCTAGTAAGTTATACGGTACGCACGGCTACAGATCAAGCTATACATTTCCAGTATAAGCTGATCTCGCATTGTATAGGATTTCCTTACAGTGAGAGGTTAGTGTAAACTGGGAATGTATAGCTTGATGTGTAGCCGTGTGTACAATAAGTTCTTACAAGCGGTTTCCCGCCGCGGTTCACGGGCGGAAGCAAATTGACCGCCCCCCGACAACTTAAACCGCAGATTATCTAGTACACCCACATTTCGCCAGTTATGTCCCATTTAATAGGGGGCGAACCTATTGTCAACAATCGGGCAAAAATTCAGACTCAGGGCTGTTATTGGAAAATCTGAAAACACATGAAATTAACACACCTCCGTACGATAGAAATCGCGGGGTCGGCTCTCGCTCGTGTTAGTTATTTTTATATATTTTATAACAATAAGATAAGCTCTAACATGTACAAAATTAATAAAATATACATTTATCAACACACAATTTTAAAATTGCAGGTAGTTCGCGACAACAGTGCATCTCAGCTCCGGAGTCCACTGTTCAACGATTTTTTACCTACACTATATAGTGCGTGGCGGGGCGAGAACAGACTGTTCAGTGACGACGACTCCGCACCCACCTTAGGGGGGAACATTGAGTTCGACGGCAATGTATGCACTACCTTCTAGTGTGGTCGTCCCGGAGGCCCTAGCCAAGTTGCTTTTCTGTTAGCGTTCACGCCAAGCGATAAGCACAAAATGTATGGCAACGACATTACCTGCGGAAAAGTCACGTGACTCACAAATGTCACTTCCATACATTTTATCCGTAGCGTTTGACGTTAACGCTAACAGAAAAGTAACTTGGCTAGGGGGGCGGCTCCGTTGGACAGTGGCGTGCCTAGAGGGCAAGCCCGACACATTTTTAGGGTTCCGTGCCTCAAAAGGAAAAACGGAACTCTTCTAGGATCACTTTGTGGTCCGCCTGTCACTGGAAAGTGGAGCCATCCATGGCGCCACTAGAAGTATGCAGTAGCGCCATCTATGATCAAGATATGATACATCTACTATGATGTAATAGCGGCATAGATGGCGCTATTGCATATTTCGGAACCCTTAGGGCGCGAGTAGTACTCGCACTTGTCCGGTTTTTGGTTTAGAGGGTCTAATTTATGTTATTTTTTATGAATTTATGTGAGTCAATGTCGTTATTAAAGCAATACGTACATTAAAAATCACTTACATTCATGAAAAATTAACATAAATACTCCCTAAAATGAGAAAAATGCGTCGGGACTTGCCCTCTAGGCACGCCACTGCCGTTGGGTATAGATTTAAACGCAGCTAAACATGTTGATACGATTTTCGTTGTTATTTTTTGTTTTGTTGTTTTGTTAAATTGATTGGTTGGTTAGTGTTGTAAGTTAAAATTGTGGGAAGTGGTTAATTAAACACACAATTATCGTTTAATGGTCGCATTGATTTTGAATGTGCTCTACTATTGAACGTTTGGTGTAAGCATTAGATGTGCTACTGGGTCAAGATTAAGGGGGAAAACAAATTTTTGGGGTAAACCGTTACTTGGTTCAACAATTTGTGTACTCGGGAATTGGATGGATATTGTAAGTCACAACTTATTGTTCATAATTATAATATGTTCACATGAATAGTGTAATTTAATCTCATCGAGCATCTGAAAAACTGTCGAGTTGAGCATTAGTAGTCAGATTGAAGAGTAATTTAAACAACAACAGAGTGGGTCCTTTTAGGCAACTAAATTACAATAATGTATGCACTGATTTAATAACCTCTCGTGCGTTTATTAGCTAGGAATGCTAATCATATCTTTATAGCTAATTGATTTTGTAAATAAAAGAAACGAAGGCGACAGTCGACTTACAAATAACGATATTTCGTCAAGTAGCCTTCTTACAATTTGATAATAGGCGTGTGAAATCGAACTACTTTCTCTCCGATAAAATGCGATAACGCCGCCTCGCGTACCTATACAGGGTGGCAGGTTAGACAGTGGAAATATTTTAAGGAGTCATTGTGAACATCATTATGAACAACTTTTACTATGGGACCAATCCTGAAATCGCGAAAAAAAAATCGGCTATTCCATACATTTATGTTCACATAGCTCAACAAAATGTATGGAACAGCTAATTTTTTTTTCCGCGATTTCAGGGTTGGTCCCATAGTAAAAGGAGATATTTCAAAACCGGCTAGGTTTTGTACACTTGCTCAAAAAATGTACGAAATCCACGAAACTCGGGAAAAATACTAATAATTGGTTTAATTAGCATTATCATACCGTTCAAGAATAATTTGTGAATCATATAATGCATTGATTTGGCAACAGAATGGCGACTCGCTTATGATACTAAGGCCATGTTGTTTCATCTTACAGTTACGTATATGTAACCGTCAAATATGGCGGCTTGTACGACAATTTCATACTGACTTAACGATTACGTACTGACTTACGAATACAGATGGTTTGAAGCAACCCGCCCTAAGTGTACTTTGTTTTAATGTCACTGTCAGTTTGCAGCTGGTCAGACTTGTCAGTTGCGTTTCGTTAACTTTTACGTCGGTTGTGATTGCGTTCGTTTGTTTGGATTTTGATTTCGTTTTTATAAGATTCTTGTCTTTTTAACAACCCGGCTTTCTTTTGTTGGATTTTGGAGCGTTTCTCTCACTGTTTTACTTGGCTTTCGTTTTTGGACTGTTATACACGAAAAACATTTATCGAAACGTCAAACGACAGAAACGTCAAGTTGAACAAAATATGACAGCTGCCGCCATGATGGTTCTTATTGTTTTGTGTTGCAATTCTAAGTGTAAATTCTTCTTTTAAACCAAGTATTAAAGCTTACGTACAGAAAATGGACAGTTAGAAACTGTTTTATTTATTTTTGCCTATATTTGAGTATACTGTACAGGAACCTAGCATTGACTCCATACATTTTGAAACATCTCTTTTGTTCATAATGATGAGTACAATGACCCCTTAAAATATTTCCACTGTCTAACCTACCACCCTGTATAAGTCACTTACCGCCTTTAAGTTTTTGTTGGTTTGGTTATGTAAAATATGAATGCTACACGCTGCATTTAAATCTAGGCTTAAGAAACCTATTTAACTAGAAATTTAAGTTTTGTCTTCTAACAACATTTTCATTCACGATTTAGTTAAAATATTGTAAATGTAATGCCAAACATACACATGTTAATATTAGTCGTTTTTTTATAGTCGAAGGACGCTTGTGGTTTTTAAATGAATATAAACGGGAAAGATAAAAAGTTATAAATAATCTGTTATCTTTAAATTCTAAATGTCGTTGACATTGCACCAATTTACCCATTTTTAAAATATTAAAATGGCTACCGACTCATAGCTGCATCCGGTTCTAGTACGCAAGGCACTTGGCTAACCAATAAACACATTGTAACTAATATCACGATGACCTGCTGATATAAATAATATTTTAAGTTTCCGAATTAGTTATAATAAAACAAGTTTAAACGGATTAAATCGCGTATATTGCAGATTTTTCCTGACGTTTCGAACACTTTGCAGCGTTCGTGGTCGCAGGACGACTGAATTCCGAATTAGTCTTGGAATTATTCTAAAATCGTCACACATGTAACAAAATATTCATATTGAGGCAAATATTTTGAAATTCGCTCCAAAATGTGATTGCCAGTAACAATATTTCCAAGCTGGCAATAAAATCATCGTTATGAATGATTGAATAAAGGTCATGTGTAATCTCCGCACGTATTACGGGACGCTACGCTGACGCAACTATGACTGGCGTGTTAGTCATGATGTATTTAAAATATCTATTTACAAATGACCTGTACTATGTACTAGATTTAGTCTGTGTACGCGTGTTTGCTTATTTTCCGTTACGGGCACCGCGAGTTATGCGTTTTTACCTACTTAATCTCATGACATGACTAAGTGATACATGGTGTTTATAGATGTTAGTAGTATTCGATGTTATGGGTCTATGTAAAAATAATAAGAAACGTTTTACACTCTGTTCTTGTATTTATTGATGTCGTGCAGAATTAAATACATGACTGCTATGGTTATTATTATAAAGGTGAGTATACACTAGAGCATTTACTTGTAACAGAACAACGAGTCGCTCTATGATATGTTCTAATTTATCACCCTTCACGAACCAGACGTCGAGCACGCTCGCCGTTTTGTTACACAGAAATGCGAGAAAATGCTCTAGTCTATACTCACCATAAGATTAATATATTAGATCAACTTTTTATAATAATGTTAATAGTTCATGTAAATATAAATAGTCACCAAGCATTTCTTACTAACTATATATTTCTACATAGAGCAAAAGAAATATACGACGGCACCAATAATTTGGCGCTGAATAAAACTTAAACGCATTGGAATATTGAATAGAAACGTTCATTCTGTAAATAATGCTTGAATTGAATTAAGCTTATCATGCTTCAACTTCAAATGTTCAAAAGTTGCATAATTAAGGAAAAAAACTACACGTTTCCTGGTTACGCAAACGCGAATGAAAATTAAGTTTAAACAGTGATCTGATAAAAATGTTTAAAATCCATTTTCAAAACTAGGCTGTATTAAATAATGATGTCGCTCTGCACATTATAATTTAAAGTTTTCTAGTAGAAAATCTAATGCTAAGATTAATGTATAATACCGTTAGTAAAATTTAAGAAAAATAATTATTTGAAATCTCTATAAATAAAATATATAAAAACCACAAGTGTCCATAGTTTGATAGTTTTAAAATTGTAAACGGAAAAAAAACAATTTTATATTATATAAATAATATGTATATGCCTGTGATATACTGATTTGATGGATATTTTGATTCATAAATTAGAAAATATTTTGTTTTTAATTAGTTTTGAAAAAAAAATCATACTAAGCTAGTGGATGTAACGGATAGTTAATTATTTAAATTGAACTTCGCATTTTATGTGAATAATATTAAATATGAATAATATCCGAAAAAGTCTCCATTCTCAATTTTTTTTCTTTTTAGTAACAGAATTAACGCCATAAATAAATATTTATTACTGAAGGAATATTCTGGAATTACCCAGAGTTTGAGTTTCTAAATCTAATATGGCCGAAAGTACGCTAGGGCTTTATCTGATTCTTCCTATATTCTCTAATTATATTTATTTGTAGGCATGTATAAACAATTTGCACATACAACAGGATTCCCACTTGATTTAACAATATTTGTCCTGTAATCAAATTCTAGTGTAATTTCTTATCTCTCTAGGGTAAATAGAAGGATGGTGTACGGCCGTTCCCAATAACCAACCTATCGGCTCTACCTTACTACGAGTCTATGGGTCAGTTGCAGAAAGATAATTAAATTTTAAAGGAGGCATTAACCATACAATTTCTGTCGTTAAAGTCTCCTTTAAAACTTAATGACCTTTTCTGCAACTCACGCTGTAGGTTTTTAACATTACTTCTATAGAGCTTAATATGTTAAAAATCTATCTATAGAGGGGAAAGGTTATTGGGAACGGTCATTAGAGATTAAAAATTACCGATTTCATAGTTTAACAGGGTAACTCCCGGTCTGTATAAATCAAGCTGTACCATCGTGTTTTGTGCTATAAATAAGCTTTTCAATAAGTAGAAATAAAATTACAAAGAAAAGTAGCTTGAATATTAATTTGTAATAATATGAATACTGATTTTCAGTCAATAAGAACTGAAGACGTAATCGATGTCAGAAAGCAGCGAGTATAAAAATATGATGCAATTTAAGGCTTTTAACTAGCACAGAGCACGACATCCGTCTACACCTGCGTATTACTAAAAAAAACACCTTTTCATGTAACTCTTGTTTTTTATTGTAATAATGTTATGTATTTTTCAATAACTATTTTAGACGTGACGTATTCAAGTAATTCAGTGCCATTGGGCATGCAAAAAATAGTAGACAAATTGTCTTGTCGAATAGATTAATACAAAACAACTTGTTTGACTATGTAACAAGTTGTTGTTTGTTTACAAATCGAATTGAGTTTTCCATATAAATGTAAATCTTACTGTTGCGTCTAAAATAAATATTTTAGCGGGATTTAAAAAGAATAACCTTTTTCTTTACTACGTTTGCCACCGCTCATCTAGGTCATATGATTATTTTAGTTGGAGTGTATTTTATTTATCGTTTATTATCGTCTCCCAATGTGTGTGGAGTTAAAAAATGTAAGGTTAGTCCCAATGTGTAAATAAATGATGATTTTAAAAACGTTTCCTCTTTATTTTTCATAAATTGACATCAGTAATACGCCCCGAAATTAATTACCCAAATCTATTCCGTAAATGACGGTTCAGAAAAACACCGTCGTAATCAATTTTAAATATGGCGGCAAATATATAATTTTTGTAGAGAAGTACATAAACTTCGTGTTTATAATTTTAACAATAAACTGACAGGGATAATTTTTAAGGGCAATTAAAGTTACATTTAAATGTATCGTATTCAACACAAAATTATTAATGATACTCAAATAGTAGGTATAGATAGGAAATCATAAAATCAATAAAATCATCACGCATTGTGCCACTATCGAAAGTAGTCTTTGCTTTCATTTAAATTAATCATAGTGGATTAAAATGTAATGGTCGATAAATGCAAAATATTCATTCAATAACACGATTTTGCTGGCAAATTATATTCCAATCGGCAATACTGTATTTTATCACAATTAACTTTTTATTTTCCCGCTTTTCTATGATGGATGTCAGCGCTTCATTGCGTCGAAATTTGGAACTAACTGAAGCCGACGCGATCCTATTTCTTATTATTTCTCTGAATCAAAACCGTCAGGAGTAAAATCAATTTTGAAAACAAGATCAAAATTAGTTTTAACACCGATTTAACTTAACATTTGGGAACTCAATGGTAAAACAACGAAAATGTAATTCAACATTTTTGCCCACATGCTAGTCATAGCTTGTTAATGGCGGACGTTTTCAACCAATCAGCGTCGAGGCGTGCAGAAGCCCGCGCCATCTTCGTTTTCAAACTCATCTGGCCGCTCGCTCACTCGCTCAGTCAGTCGCGCGTCGGATCCGGGCAGCCGTACAACTTAACTTACTAATTCTAGTAATTAACACCAAAATCAGAACAATCATGAGCACCAATGAAAATAACAGTGAAGTGGCCGTCGACAAGGTCGGCGATGAGAAGAAAGGTGACGCCAAAAGTGACCTAAAAGGAGCCAAAAGGGCAGCAGAGGTGAGTGCACATGTCAAACAAATGTATTCGTTATAATCGCTCGCCATTTTATTGAACGCTATTATAAAGGCTGCATTACACTAATTTTCTTTATCGTCATTGCCCTCGTACCTTCATCATTCCACGTGGTAAATAGAGATCTATGTGTGTAGACACGGAAACGATGCTGACTCTTACCGGCGTATTTTTGGATGTCATTTCTGTCGAGTTATGCATTTTAGCGTGTGTGGGGAAATCGATGAGCCAATAACACGATGCCCTCGGAAGTAACAAACATGTAAATTTTACCAGAGGTGTGATATTTTCGCGGGGTACGATTTTTTTAGCTTTTGTTTACTCGTTTTCGATACAGAGGCATGACCTTGGCGGAAAAAAAAACATGGCGCGGGAACGTACGCTGTCCTCATTGATGTGGTTAATATAGAAGATGTATGGATATAGGTGTTGTAAGGCCTACACGGAGTTTAGTATCGATTATATTGCGTGGAAATAGTTATTTTAGACTTTCTCAGGGCTTGCGTTCATCGTAGCGTGACGCTGGATGGATGAGTAACATGGCCGGCGCGAATGTCAGTGTTTGAGTCGGATGGACTGACACAACCGCCGGGCAAATGTTCACCTCGCTTATCTACTCTCAATAATTCTTATTATTATCCAATGCAAAATTCTAGTCAGCAATGAGTTAGTCACGCTTAAAAAACCCATTTGCACAATTAGTTATTTTATTTCGGCGCTTACACCGAGAAGTAGTCAATGACCCGGCATTATTTGCATGTAGGTGTACATTATGTGTAGTACGTACCTATCCTTTGTTCTAGTAAGCACTTGTTCATAGCACGCAGTCGTGTAAACATTCATCGAAAGCACTAATTAAGCGGAAATATTGAAGATTCTATAATTTCGCTAAAAATGGACATATTTTATATCTTCTGTCCTTTTCCCTCTAAATATAATGCGTGCACGAGGACGCATGGCGTTTACGGCTTGATTGTAGACAAGCGTTTGTATAGGTTATCCTCATCGTAATTCAGCCATCTAAAACGTGTATGATAATGAACGACGCTACGAGACTCTGCTTCATCATTATTTTGACGGTTTTTAGTTGTTTCTTTGGTATACGGCGTCGCTTTGCGAACGGTTAGGTAGGTATGCGCGGTGACCGCGTTCCGCTCAACTTTGCCACAGGAAAAAGGGCCGTATGGCGCCGGCCCCGCTCTACGTCGCTCTTTCCCCCACACAACAACTAATGACCCACGCTTCTTTATCGTTACGAATCTTTGTCACCTGCGTCTCATTATTATGCAGGTAACTTGCATCGTTTTCCCACAAAATCATCCATATACAGATCTCTCGGTGCATTCAAAATTGAAACAATATTGGCTAATAGCCAGTTATTACTTGTTTGATCTTGAGTCAAGGCGCACCGCATACTGTGGTATACGGTACGTAAACAATTAAAAATACGGGTTCCCGCCAATAATTTTGTACGTTTTTAGGAGAAAACGACAGAAGCAAAAAAGGCGCGAAAGGAGGAGAATGGCGGAGGTGGTGATGATGAGCCCCACAGTGACGAGGAAGACTTAGAAGGAGAGGGCGAGGGCGACGATGATGACGACGAAGAAGTGGAAGGAGAAGATGACGATGAAATAATCGGAGAGGGAGAGGACGACGATCTCGACGGCGAGGGTGAGTAGATATTTATCTCATTCGCTTATTTATTTTATGCGTATAATTACGCATAAAATGCAATTTTGCAATTTCTAGGGTCGCATTATGTTTTAGCGTATAATCATAAGCTAAACATTACACGTGCATAACATTAATAACATACACGAGCCAGTGAGGTTATCAATTACCTATGCGATCATCTTTAAATTCAAAATAAAGATAGTAAGAGGTGATTAGACGAAATGGTCATTGACACGAGATTTCGGAAAGGCTTATGATATTTTCCATTCTTAGAGAAAAGTAATATTAAGAACCTTTTTCTTTTTGAAGCCAGCTAGTAATTAGTACACAGTACTAATACAAAGTAGGTAATGGAAGTTCCGAATAAAAAAACGAAATGAAGAAGTTGTCTAGGTATAAAAAGTAGCGTTCGATAGTGTTGTGGCGCGTGCCTGCGACGCTAATATCACGTGTTGGTTGTTACAGACGAGGAGGTGGAAGAGGAGCTACTCGGCGAGGAGGAGGAGGAGGACGCGTAATACGCCTCGTGCCTCTTTATGGACAATGTCACAGTGATGTGTTAGTGCTCGTGACGCCCCGGACCGGCGCGGCCTCGCCTCGCCTCAACTGTCCACACACAGCGACAGCCCCAACTACAGGACACTAACAACAGTTGGGAACACGCGGGGCCGGCAACGCTCCCACCTAAAACGGGTGCAGTTCTATTTAAATGACAAATGTAATTAATTAAGTCAAATTCAATGCAGATTTTCATTTTTTTACAATGTTTAAGTTCGGTACTGAAAGCTGTATCTTTACTTTTTCGGTTCGTTAGCGAGCGTGTAATTAAGACTTAGTAGAATGCTGTTGAATTTTGTCATGAAATGTACAAATGTGTTTTTCGGAAGTAAACTTTATTCTAAGTGAAATCCGCTCTATATTCTAGGTCTACCTGTGAGCCCGTTGAATGGTGAAGTTGTGATATTTTTCTAACAGTAAGAAACCTGTCCGTATAGAAGTAAGCCAGATTTGGCGCGTTATAGTAAATAAGCTATAAGTCACAAAGCTCAATTCTTCATTTTCTTGTTGTCGATGAGAGTTTGTGTGTACATATTTAGCATAAGTGAAGCCTGTGATTTTTATAATCAGTAATGTAACATAGTATGAACGTTGCATTCAGGTTAATAGTTTTCTTTTATTCAGTATATCCACAGTCGTGTTTCGATTACACAATCGTTTCCTCGTTCGACTCGATCGCGTATTGGATCGAGTGATAAAGTATGATAACGAAATAAAACTTAGAAAATTAGTCATTTAGCGATAGAATCGGTACGGATGGGTACCGTCCAGGGCTACCGAGTCAGGACGAGGAACGTTACCTTAGGCCGGCTAGGTCCGCCGTCGGACGAGACGCGGTCGTTTTCCACACGTCAGTTTACTAGAAAAACATCACAATTTTGCCATTATCTCGCACCCATCGCGCGCCGGCCGCCCGCTCTCTGTACGACCGATAAAGAGAGCGCGACGGTCGCCGCAGCGCGATAGCGAATAATAAAAATATATCAAACCGGCCTGTAATTTTTGTCCATAACACTGTTAATTAGGATAGAACCTCCAGCTCGGTACTCCAGTGTCTCACGGTGTGGAATAAGAGATTCCTAGGTTAAAGTGATTTAGTATGTAGGATGTACGTCATTTTTTATGAAAGGACGCCACGGGCGAGGCGGGGCGGCGGCGCGTGGCCTCGTTCGATTTGCCGGCGCGGTGGCCCTCCGCCGCTCCGCGCCCGCTAGCCGCGCGCCCCGCACCACTACGCGGCGACGCGCTCTCTCGCGTGGAAAATCACCCGTTGTGCGCTGTACATCGCTGCTCGGACTCACCACCGACCCGCCAGCGATGTATTCGCACCGGCGGCCGCCTAGACGCCGATCGTCACATGAGCGTTTTTGATACTTCTTGTTGAATCCGTTTTCACTCCGTTCAGTCTTTCGCGGGGCGTCGGTGTGCCGACACCTAGCTCAGATGACTTATGATTTTTACGCAGCCGGCCCCCGGCGGAGACGGCGAGATGTTTTGAGAAGCATTTAGCTAATAAATTGTTCCATTCGCGATCGAATACCAAAAGGAGCAAAGATGTTTTCATTAGAGAAAATTGACATGGAAATCAATAAAATTATCTTATGAGTAAATCTTATTGTCCCGCCTTTTCATTTTTTGTGTGGTAAGAATGAGCTGTCGCATATTTGTACTATGTACGACTTATGTGAATACTGAATACCTTAGTACGATTTTATTTATTTGTGATGTTGAACACTATTGATTTTCTACAATGGACGAAATGTAAATACAACCGATTTTAAGTAAAAAGTTATTTTGTTTTTAAGCTTATTTATTTGTCCCACAGTATCGGATTGAATATTCCATTCCATTATGTGAAATTCTCAATTTCGAGAAGTGATTATGATGACGTTAAAGATAGCGTTATAAAAATAAATATGGCGCATGTCTTGAGAAGCGCAATTAATTGAGCTGTGTCCATACTGCAGCAAATACATTTAGTTCAGGATATCAATTTTGTTCTTCCGAGGTGAATAAATTAACGAGGGGTGACCGAATTTCCCTTTATATTCCCCTTTCAAAAAAGAAACCCTACCGATAGGAGGGTCTCGCCCACTGAGCTTCCAGCTGGTTGCGCAAGACTGGTAGGTAGCTAGTAGCTACCTACCGATGTTGAAATGCTAGTAGGTAGGTACCTCGCTGGTATATAGGTACCTAAATCAAAATTCCCAATGTCAAAACTTGCTTTGAGAGACTTATCAAAATGTGGAAATAGGTAAGTTTATAAGCGTAGGTATCCGGCATAGAGATAACGGTAGTTGGCTATCGTGTGAATACAGCCTTGGAACTGTGGGAACGTTCTACTAGCGACATCTATCGCGAGGTATTTCTAACAAATTTATTTGAATTAATGATAGATGGCGACATTGTCTTGCTTTCCATTACGAGGGTCACTGATCTTTTACTACTGGTCAACAAAATAGATGGCACTAGTGAGCCAAAGTTGGCGCCATTTTTAAACCTTTTGTGAACATACCGTACGGTACTTGATAATAGTTATAAGCTTGTATTGTACACAAAATGCGAATCGGTACTCGGTACCTATGATGCCAATTTGCAACGCAGAAAACTGCGATGCAATTTCGTGCGGCAAGATTCCCTTTCAATCGCAGGAATGTGCGATGCGTAACAATTCGTAAGTTCTTGCGATGCGTCGTGCGAGGTCGCAGATTTGTGCGATGCGACGTCCGCGTCGCATCGCAGTTTAGTGTACAAGCCCTGATATGACGACCCAGAGCAATTTATATCGCACTTGCTGGTGTGTCCCTTGTGCAATGAATACCTGCGAATGCGCTTTTCAGGTGGCCACATTATTATAAAAAAATATTTTATTGAAGAACCATTCACACGTTAAAAGATGGACAACGTTTTTTAACGCCTGTGAAATTAAATTTTGATCATAGATAGGTATTTAACATTTGTGAAAGGTTTTATTTAATTTACGTTACGCACCCAAGAACACTGGATAAACCAACTTAAAAAAAATATAGCTATGTATTTTCAAACTATGATTAGGTACCTATACGTTTTCTTTTAGTACAGATTTATAGGTACCTACGTGCTTTTATATGTTTACCTTAGTACCTAGGTAGTACTATTTTGTTCACTTAGTTTAAAAAGGAATGTTCAAGTACCTATTTAATGTTAAGTTACGAAAGAAGATGAAACATTTCTTACCTTTCCAGTTATATTCCAGCTTTCCAGAGTTTGACGATGATTTCTTTTCAATTCAAAACACTGAAATTCACATAATTTAGCAGACTGATTTACCTACCTATCCTTCTGTTAAATAAAAAATCAAAGGGAAATGACGAATCTTAGTAGGTAACTTTGGGATAACAAAACAACTGAAAAACTGTTTTAGTTAGTGATGATTTTGAAAACAGAATTTTGTTAAAACTTTGGATTTGAATTTGACGTTTTAAAAAATCACAGAGAATAAAGAATAGAGAAATAGTTTTTTTAACCTTACTACTATATTTTTAGGCAAAGGGACAGATCATACAGCCAAATATTTTAATAAATCACTCACTGAATACAAAAGAGCCACAAATCAAAATAAATGATGGGTAGGTATGTACCTATACCTATGTAGTTTTTTTTAGCTTAAAAATTTTGTCGATTTAGGCCTCATTTTTGCAATAAAATCATTTAAATTTTATTTGTGGCCCTTTTGCATTGTGTTAGCGAAATGTCTCAAGTTTAAAACGTTTCATTAATTAATTTTCCTTTCATCCTGTCTTGAATCTTGATTGAATATTGCTCTACACACATTTTTTTTTGTTATTATTTATAATTATTTTACCTACCGACGAATAAGTTGCTGTCAATTTACACTTTAAGACTGACTTAAAATTAAAGAAGAAAAAATTTTTTCTTTGTATTTTTGCTTAAATTAATAACATGAAATTAAACAACCAGAACATTTTATAAAAAGCAGTACCTATAGCAGCAGGCTAACTAGGTATATCAGTTTTGTCATAATTGAGCTATGTTATGCAATAACATGTCAACCCCACAAACCTTTTACTGTGAGTAATAATAAGTTGAATATTATTCTCAACTATAAAATTATAACCAGTTTATTTCGCAATCTGTTTCTGTTAACATAATAATACGAGAATAATACATATAATACGAGATAATTAACAGAAACAGATTGCGAAATAAACTGGCTATAATTTTATAGTTGAGAATAATATTCAACTTATACTCACAGTAAAAGGTTTGTGGGGTTGACATGTTATTGCATAACATAGCTCAATATTATGTTCTAAACAATTAGTGCTGTCACCAAATACGGGTCACACGTTGCCCGGTTAGTAGGTACATAACAAAGGATACTCTGTATTACACAGTTAAATTATGAAACACTTTTATCAGTTCAAATGTTTACTGAAAAGATGACATCTGTAACGAGTCGATTAATATGTTGGCCCACGGGCCCAAACGTTTGTGACAGATACGTATACGTGCGGATTTGGCTTTGATTCAGCGCAGTACAATAATTTAGTGCGTTTTACGCCGCGAGAGAGGGCTTACGTGTATACAATTCGTCCTTGTGAGGGGCATTCACTTTTCGTGTGTATATTTTTAAATTAAACTGACTTTTGTGCAAATAGTTTTATTGTCGAATTGACAGAAGTATAGGTTTCGTGTATCCGAACGCGACAATAGGGGATCTATGAAATTTTTTTGCGGCAAAATGTGAATGGATTTGTGAAAATAAAGTAAAGTTTTTAGGTGCCGATTAAAAGGTAAATACATTAATTTTATTAAAATAAATATGCCACATTTCTATTTTAATCAGTTTTAAGAGTACCTAAGAAAAATATTTGCACAATTAGGTACCTACTATAGGTACGGTACGATCTTAGACGTGTATAATTTTGGCTTAAAATTTTATTAGTCTTGGGCTACCTATTTTTAGTAATTGTACAACTATTTTCCGAGGGAAAAAAATGCCTTTATTAAAATGTTGTACAGTACCTAGTTTTTCTGTTTATTCTTTAGAGATTATAGAAACCAAGATAGGCACAAACTTTTTCCGATTGATGAAAAAGCTATCGTTATTAGGTATTTCCGCAGAAACTACGGCACCGGTTGTGGTGTTTACAAACTAAACTAGGTATATTTTAGGCTCACTATTTTTTACTAACAGAAAATTTATTTAGTCTGACAGGACTAAATAATTATGTTTTTGTGAATTAGGTACCGCCTACAAATTAGCAAACATCGCCCTAAGTCGCAACGCTACATCTATGGTTGCGACTATTTTCCTGTAGGTAAATAATAGAACAATTCGATACTACCTAGTTCATAACTTCATAAATTTTCTCTTTGTAGATTTTACACATAAGAGGTCTTAAACTTGCGACTGTAAGACCTCTTAGGTGTACCTATATTAATTAAATACACATAAGAGGTCTTAAAGTCGCAATCGCAACGACCAAATATTGTAATTTGCAATAGACCGCAAATATTAAGTAAGATTGCTAACCAGCTTATGGAAAGGTAGGTACCTACTATGAGTCAATCCACGCAGGTGATTGTACCTACCTAATCGACCTATGTATACCTAGCTTCCGTGATAAACTGGAACAAATAGCATTTTGTTTTCATTTAACTTCGATGAAAATGTATAGATCTAGGTACCTACCTACGTAGCTAAGCTCTTTCTGCCTCATCCTATTTCATGAGCATATTGGTAGATTGAAAGTTCTTGAGGTACCAAACTGATCGGACCTTTAGGATTTTCTCTTCATCTCATTATTTTAAGGGAAGCAAGATTTTCGCAGATTCATGTTATGCACCTACTTACGTGAGTAAACCTGTATGTTGTTGTCTTGTATTTGTAGGAGTCCTTTGTTGGAGGTTCATAGTTCATAGACCTCTATACCTACCGGAGGGCGAGTGAAATTTGCAGCCTAGGAATTAGGAACCTAATCAATATCACCATGGCCAAAGCTTGAAACAAACAATTATGAGATTCATAGATAAATATTATTGAAGTTTTCTAAGAACTTAACTATAAGCAATATATTCAGATATCCATCCGTAGACTTGGACAGGATAAATAATAACAGAACAGAAGAATATAAACAGTATCAATTTCCCTTGCTGTCTTGCTGACTTAACTCACTAGTAGGTACCTACCTACCAGCCTAACCGGTACCTATCCTTGAAGACACCAGAGGTTGATAGTGCCAATCCTAAACCAAGACTGATCAGAAAATGCCCAGATTAAACGACACTGGACTATATTCAGACTGGACGTGACCAAATATGCGATTTTACTTTCATAGAATATCAGTGCCGGTGCTCTCGGCAATATTGGACTCGGCTTACTATTTCCGAAGGTTATGTTTGCGGTGGCTGACTGGTTGTCCTTTAGCATTTTCGACTGTCGATTTCGTAGATAGTGTAAAATTTATTAAAATAAAGAAGTCAATTAACATTCACTTGGAGATAAAAAGACAAGAGTTGAGCTAGAGCGAGATTAAGATAAGCAAGGTCCCATATTCAAATCCCATATTACAGCAGCATATCTAAGTACATTTTAGGGCAAAAAATCGCATTAGCAAAAACGATTATCTTGACAGCTCTTTGTTACCAGCTTATCAAGATAATGCCGTTATCGGATATTGACTAGATAGATATCCAAATTATTCGATACGGTGACAAAGGAAATTTAATTAGTTTTATCGTAAGTAGGTATATCACAGTGTCATAGGTATATCCCACGTAATGGCTTCTGTTTGCAGTGACAAGTTATGGTCTTGCTCTAATAACCCTGACTCTTCATGGACTTCTTCAGCCAAAAATTTACTATTAGTATTTTTTAAGTAGCTTTCTAGCAAAACCTTGAAAGCGTGAAGTTTGATAGCATATCCTACTCGGAAACCTCATAAATTAATGTCATTGACCTCGGAAGAAGATACGTCACGAATAGCTTAGCCATCAACGATACAGAGCTTACCTAATAACGTTCGATCGATTTTAACAAGGCCGCACCTATCCGCACCTATTTCTAACGTGTTTGGCCCATTATTCCTTTTGTATCATCCTTTCACCAACTAAGTAGTAATTTTACAATAATGTCAATGCTGAATGCCTTCTATGAAACTGGATCATGCTACACTAATATTTCCCAGACTTCTGTCTAATCCGTAAGATCCTCAGGCGCGGATTCCATTTTTGTGTGAAATTCGTTCTAAACAAATTATTTGTTGTTCAAATATAATTTTTGTTAGTTGTCCATGATTCGCCCCCCTGTGTATCCGCGCCTCAAGATTTTTATGAGAGAAGATCTTCTGAGAGAGGTAGGCCACAGCACACCGGGATATCTGCCTCAATTGGAGCAGCCCGACTAGGGATAGGGAAGTTCCTCCACCATACAGAATACCACAGCCAAATAACGCTGTTCTTCGGTATAGTTGTGTTCCCTTGGTAAGTTCGCCAGAGCTGAGGATGCGCTTCTTGACACCAGGGGAACCACCACCAGGGGAGCACTGTTCCTGGGTTCAATTTCGTGTTATTGGATTTTCACTTAGCAAATTTTTGGTAGCAGCCTGGAGTCTGGACTTATGCCCGATTCGATTAATGGCAATGGCAATAGGCTTGCCCCCTATTACCTACATGGGACCTCTGCCTAACCCTTTCTGGGCAGAGGTCCGGCGTGATCTTACACTACCCCCATTTATTTTCCTATTTTCACTAAGTACCTACTTACGCTGAATTTCTTCCGTAGTAGGTAATGAGATGACTAATGCCATCACGTGAATGCTATAGATGTTATGTTCTCACGACGTTGCATATGTTTTGATTACCTTTAACGTGGCTAATGTAGCTTGGTATTATTTAAATGTGAAACAAGCAGGCGCCCCCCGTGATGGTTAGTGCCTAGTGGTGCTCATCGCCGCTCTTAGGGACATCTGCAATACCCAGCAATACCTACCAGCCTAAAGGAATCTCGCTCGTTTAGTGACGTAGCTTGCATTTCTTTTTGTTATAGGCCTACCTAGTTAGTGAAGTATCTATTTTTGATTTTTCTATCCGCTAGTCCACGATCACTTTACACCTTATAAGTCTTTGATTCAGCATTGTTATTATTATTGCTCAAAGGCTGACTAATGATAACATCACGGTTCTTATTTTACGCTGAGTGAGCAAAATGTCAAGAACTAGCCTTGACGTTACAATTATTAAAGGTTTCAATCGTGCGATCGTCCTAATTTTTGATATAACTATAGATTGCCTAAGCTACCTACTTATCATTTTGTTCCAGCCCTTCAACGTAAAAAGCAATTGAATCAAATTCATCATAAAATATGTGGCTCACACATGGCAGACATCAGCATCACACACAACTCACGACCACGGCAAAGAAATAAATAGGTAGTACGCTAACTTTTGACTTTTTGAGTACTTATTATTAGATGATTGTCTAGGTCAGCAGCGTCAATTTGTATGCGTAGAGCATAGGTATTAAATAGTCAATTTTATAATGTTTAATAACTACATAATATGTACATAAGTTGCTCGCATTATGGACAAGGTATATTTTTGTAACCGGGTCAAAGTCATATTGCACAATTTTGCTTACTAGTGATTTTTCGTCTCATATCCTTCTTTTATTTTGCCCACTCTTTTTAGCATTTTTTATCGGTTGGTAATGTTGGTATAACAACTTACTCCTAATAAGTATGTTATCGGTCTTTGCCCACATCATATTTTAGCTTACATAAGTACAATAACTTCCTAGAAAAATGTGTCACTCATATTTCACTCGAGGTTCGCGATTCTGCGAAATTATGATATTGATGTCAAAAGTTATCGCATTTACTTATTTAAATTGCAAGGAATCTTCTTGGCCTAGAGATAGCTAGCTTCAATAAAAATCCGTGCCATTTGACCTAGAACAAGTAGGTAACTAGTTTAAGTCTACTTAGTCGTGATGAGCAGTGAAGAAATAGCTAAGTATTCTGATAGCTCTAGGATTGCTGTTATTCCTATAAGAGATTTAGAAATAACTGACACGAGCGAGGCTTGAATCCGCGACCCCTGCCGAACCGTGGCATCGCTCTTACCACTGAGTTACCTACCGTGTCACATCCGCATGAGTTGAAATTTTTTATCTCTTTTATAGCTACGTCTCGGGCTCTCTGTTATTGCCTTTGATATAGTAGTTTCCAAACTGCACGAATTGCACATGTTTTTAGTCAAAGTTGGTCCAACATTGGGTCCATCGCAAAACCAGTCAAATCAGTTGCGCATAGTGAGAAGTTTATTTACCGACGAAATTAACATAACTGTGCAAACAGTTATAATTTGACCATTTCAAGAGCATGTCCTTCACACCTTGGTACTTCTTCCACTTACAAAAATGAATCTCTTCTTATACTTAATTATTATCTTTACAAAATTGCAAAATTTCAGCCTTCTAGGTCCAAGGGTTTGGGCTGGTATGGGCGGTTGATGAGTCAGTGAGTCAGGATTTTTCTTTTTATACATATAATATTTCATAATATATGCTACATAAAGCAGCATTTGGATCTTCGAATTTGAGGTTTCTCGATTAAATAGATATCTGGAACTAGTAGATAGATGAACGGAAGTTGATAGCTTCGAAGATCCTGTAGACAGACATCAGAAGTTTCAGCTATGCGTTAGGATCAAAAGGATTAATGACAAATAAACCTACTCTGTGTATAATATGGACTGTATAACCGACATGACAAAATCGTATTTGTTTGTTAACCTTTTTACGGCATCGAAACCAGGATCGCACGCCCAGCAGTTGCGCATGCGACCACTAAACGAACGTGGCATACCTATATTCTCTGTGAGAATACGTTTTAATTTATCTATCGTCTTCTCCAAAAGTATTTGAAGGGTAGGTACAGGAAAAGTAGAGTTACTGTTAGTCCTTTAAATTAATGTTAACTATCTAATAGGTAGGTATGTTTAAAAATTAATCTTATTTAGGTTTAAGTGACAGGTACACTGGTATACACGCCTACTGTCGTTTTTGTATTGCATTCATAATGTAGTTTTAAGATAATGTTTGAATTTTAAAATTAATTGCTTCGTCAAGTACCTACCTAAGTATTAAAGTTTATAATAAAATTGTCTCACAAACGATTACATTATGACAATGATACTTATTTCTTTCCCAGTATCCTTCAAATTATGTAGGTAGTTAAAATTAACGGTAAGAGTTATATTTCTGCAGGTTTATCATGTTGCTAGTCTCAATTTTCCTAGTGACATTAGTTACAATAACTGTGAATGCTAGTGATGTTCCGAAGTCGACAATCCCTGTCGATGTATATTAATACTTTACTTTTAAGACTAAAAATACTAAGTTGGCCTTTGGCCATTTCCATATTTATTTATCACACGACAGTAAATGCAATATGTGATGAAAAAAATGTTTTTTAACTCGTATCAAACGAGTCTAGATTACGAAATGCTGTTCCAAAATCCTTGTGATGTTGAATATAAACATAGCACATTCATAATTAACCCCATACACCTCTGCCTAAACCCTTCGGGGAGTACAGACGTTGTGTTATGTTAGCAGGCTAGTTTTGGACTTGAAAAGAGCGCATAATCATAAACTGGTGACGCAGAAAAAAAAATCGAATGCGGACAGATAGATTCTTGCGCAGTGTGTATAATTAAAACTTCATAATAGACATAATATAAGCCGGTATTCAATAAAATTGTGTCAATATAATTCAATTATTCAATGTCGCATATAGTAATAAATACGACATCTAATTAAATATTTATGTTATTTAGGCGTGGCGTAGGTATTCAAAGTTTATATCTGACCTCTAGTGCTTGTGAAGACTAATAATGTCGTAAAATTATTGTTGCAACATAAGGATGCAGATAAACTTAAGCATTCACTTGTAAAGAGCATTCTAATGAATGTTACTTTACAGGTAGATAAATGCTCACATGATACTAACATTTGGTCAAACAGAAGGATTGTAGCGAATCAACAAAAGTTTCGAACTTTTGGCCGAGCTGAGCAATTCTCATTGTTCCACCCCCGGCCCTAGACGACAAGCTCTTGGTGATGAGCATTTACAAGATTGAGCGTTCGCTAGAATGATCGACGATATGTTCGTTTGTTTGGCTCTATTCGTTGTTCAGTTCGACAAAATTTAAAAACAGCGAATGCTCAAATCAATACAACTGAATTCTCAGGTATATCAGCACTGTTAGAATGTATCATCAGACATCTTGTAAACTCAGAAAACATCATTGACAGCCGACCCCAAGCGTATTAAATTGCCCGAATTGGGACGTCTTTAACACCACTTTAGGAAAGCTGGTAATAAATAAGTCATAGGGTTAACCCTCGTCGCGTGCCGTGTCACATGGCCTTAATCAACCTAATTCCCATCAATAGCCTCTATGAATAAATTGAGCTACCTGTACCCTTATTCCGAGTTAAATAGAAATCTATACTCGACGCGTAAACCATAACTCGACCAAATTAAGTTTACATTATTATAATTGATTTTACTACATTCGAGCTATCACTGTCATTTGGTCGCATTATAAACGCAGACGCTAGCGAGCCTCGTAATATTATAACGCGACCAAAGAGCAGTGTCATCTTGAAATGAGTATAAAAAGTATGTAGCAAGGAGTTTATATACCCATCTAATACGCTTATATACGCTTTCTGCTAATTCCGCGGGGTGGCCGTGCTAGTGCAAAAGAGGTTTTGCTAGACTAGTTCAAAGACAATAAAGTAAAGCCTGTGTCGTGCCACGGCGATGGGTTCAGTAAGGATTTTAATTTCTGCGTAGGTACATCTAAATTATTGTGTTCACATTTGTGAAACCAAAAATTGTTTGAATGACTTGTTTTGCCATTTCGTAAAAAAACCGGATTTTTTTTAGGGTTCCGTAATAAGAAGTATTTTAGTTTTATGATCGCAAATATTTATTTTTAAAACACAAAACACTACCAGTAAGTAACAATAATATAGGTAATATAAGTTTGTATTGTACAAAGCATTGTTGCGGTTGTCAAACTCAAAACTCAAAATAGCAAATTATTATTTATTTGAGAGTGAATTGGTTTCATCTAGGCAAGCGTGCTCCATCGTAGACCGCATCATCGCTTAACATCAGGCGAGATGGCGATCAAACGCAAGCCTATTATTTAATTTAAAATACCTATAATATGATTTCAAAAACTTAGTACCTACTGTATCTTGTTATTTATTGGATGCTATGAGGTTGATTTTTTCCTGATTTTTTGATAACGCGGTTGGAAAGTTAGAGCGGGGTACATAATATTGTTAACATTCGTCGTAACGAACAGTTGATTTTTGATTTCATGATTTCAAGGTTGGTCTCGTAGTTAATCGCACTAGTATTGAAAACTGAACACCATCCTTCACTATGTCCCACGTTTAACCTATCACCCAGTTTAAGATCGTTTCAATTTTGGTTACGTTCGTTTATAGTCGGGTTTAAGGTTTTAAACATAAATTATTGATGTATTGAACCCTAAATGAAAGCCATTAAAACTTCTTAAAAATGTTATTATGTCAAAACAATACGTCAATCAAAGAGATAATTCGTTAAAAACTTATACTTTCCTATGTTATTTTTGGACCTTGATATTTACTGTTTCTAGCAGTGAGGCAGTGTTTAAATGCAATCAACGCCATTTTATTTAGTTGCGACTACTTCAAGGATATCTAAGTGTAGGAAGAAAACATTGATCTAACATGTCATGTTTATGAATCAATATCCTACTCAAAACTAAATACCTACCTATTTAACTTTTAGAGCTATTTTCATTTGAATAATAATAAACGAATAAAGTGCTTGGAGTTTCCCTGCGTGAATGAATCAGAAATAAGATTTTCAGGGAAACCAAGGTAAGCGACACAGCCAGAAGAAATGCCAAACCTAAATGGGGTACATAGCTCGTAGAACGGGTGGCTGGTGGAGCCGAAAAGATTTTAAGTGGCCGCGCACGGCGCGGATGGATAGAAATGAATGAAAGGGTAGACCTAACAAGGTGGACTAACAACTTGGTGAAGGTGGCGAGAAACTATTGGATGTGGGCAGCACAAGAGCAGTTTTTGTGGCGATGCTTGGGAAAAGCCAGCATTAAGGTGCCTTTCCAACAGAGATGTGCTATGCAGCTATGCTACGAAAATATAAAAGCTAGGCTGCAAATCTATGTGACCGTTTCCACTGATGTTATGCTATGTAGGTAGCCGTGCAAGGAAGATGCGCAGCTCGAGCTATGTGACGTATCGACAATACACATAGCTACTCCATTCTCGACCACACATCTAGCACGCATCCATAGCTCGCATCGCATCCATAGCGCGCATCTACAGCACGCATCCTTCCATATAAAAAACCTAGCTTAGCTGAATCGGTTTCCACCAGTGCTATGCTATGTGAACCAATGAATATGATTGGTTGATATCAAACGCATCCATAGCAACGTTGCATAGCACATCTGTAGTGGAAAATCACCCTTAGACGCCTGTCGGCTGATAAGATGATGATCATAACATTGACAGGAACTGCACGTCTTGGAAAAAAGGCAACACTTGATTGTATTCATTATTTAATTATAATATAATAAAAATTTAAAGTTTGTTTTTTTTTCATTCAAATGCTAAAAATTCACTAAGTGCTCATTCACACGTACCATAACCACACCACGTCGCAACGACAAAATGCTGTCAAGCAGTGGTTACGTGTGAATAGCTTTTTGTAGCTTTGCGTTGTGGTACCGGCAAAATGTCGATGTGTCGTTCGCAAAAATATGTGATGTGTTCGCAGTGTCGCTGATGGTTGTGGTTGCGATGTTGTCGGTATCACACACACGGTCGAATAACGACTGCAAAATGTGGTACGTGTGAATAGTCGTACCTATTCATTTTTAATACGAAATATACGCCCGGCCACGTGGTGTGGTTGAGGTGTGGTTATGGTTTGAGGTACGTGTGAAGAAGCCCTAACAGGAAAAAAAATGAGTTGATCAAAAAACCCGACTGCAAGAAAATAACTAAAAAGTTCAAAACAAGATCACTTTTCAAGCAATCTGAGATCTTTACAGAATAAGTTTGTTACTTCTTCACGCAAAAACTAATGAACCGATTGTAATGAAACTTTATAGGTACTTACAATGCCATAATTGTTACTTACAGCTGTACTTTTTATCCCAATATTACCACGGAATCGAAATTTACGCCGGTGAAACCGCGGGGCGTAGCTAGATACATACGTGTCGAATTGATAACCTCCTTTTTTGAAGTCGGTTAACAATTATTATTTGTAAGTTTTGTAAGAGAAAAAACTAACGGTTACTTATGGATCAGAAAGAATATAATAATATTAATACACTACAAATACTACAAGACAATACACTCTTTTTTTGCGGGCGTGTCGGGACAGTATTCTGTTCTATGTAATAATAGTAATAATGCAGTCTAGTCGGTGGAGACCACTTCAAATTGTTGGATTTTGAATTTTTGACACAATGAGAATAGAAATAGGATCATTCTCTAAAAAAATGTACATTTTGAATTTTTTATTTGGAACTAAACTGACAACGTAACGGACCTGACAGTTGGTGTAACGAAACTGATGTCATAAAACGTAGTTCACATTACACACGTAGGTAGGTAAGTACCTACACTCAAATATTAATAAAACACTGCCTTTAGATATATTTAGGAAATTCATTTGCAAGGCTTTAGCTCATCAGCCTAAGGCCTAAGGTATAACAGTGTATTTTTTAACAAGTAATAATTCTCTCTTTGAATGGCAATTTTCTTAAATAATAAATGTAAAGTTTAATTTAAAATAACTATGTACTTATAAATATGTCAGTCTGGTAGTTTTTATTTTATGCATTAAGCTTTACAATTTCACAGTTTCGTAACGTAACGCAATGTAACGAAACTAAAGCCTTGCAAATGAATTTCCTAAATATCTAAAAGCAGTGTTTTATTAATATTTGAGTATACTTACCTACCTACGTGTGTAATGTGAATTATGTTTTATGTCATCAGTTTCGTTACACCAACTCTCAGATTCTATCCGTTACGTTGTCAGTTTAGTTCCAAATTCAAAATTCAAAATGTACATTTTTTCAGAGAATAATCCTATTTCTATTCTCATTGTGTCAAAATTCAACATTTCGATAGGGTGAATGAGCCAGTTACAGGCAGTTATTTCATTTATTTATTTAGAACAGTCCCTTCGACGCGATGTTAGCTCTGAATGTCAATATATTACAACTTTTTAGACGGTGTTGCTAGTTTTATTTTAGCACCAATGCTCTTTTACCACTTTTTAGTGTCCCAGGCAGCAACAGATAGGGGTGCCAATATAGCATCAAAGTTACGAACGACTCTTCGTAGAACAAGAGCATTCGTTCTCGATCTTTTAGTGTAAACGAGCGAAAAATCAACGAGCAAAAATGAGAACCAAGAACTAGAATTCTTGCACAATAGATGTTTAAATCGGCCGAACGAATCGCTGGAACACAAGAACGCTTCACGTCCGAACATGCAAGAACGCTCTAAGCAACTGTTCGCATGCTCTAGTGCCGTTTACATCAAGCGTGCGAGCATTTTTGGAATATTCTATAGAATTTCTGAATGCAGACAGAATAATGCTCTACGTCTGTTTACACTAAAAGAATTTAATAAAGAGCGTACTTAGCGAATGGAGCATTCGCTCGTCTGATGTAAATCGGCCTTCTTGCGAAACGCTCTTTAAGTACGCTCTTTATGTAACTTTTCCATGTTCTAAATAAATAAATAAAATAACTGACCATAACTAGCTCATAGACCCTATAATTGTTGGAACTATCGAAAACTCAACGAGGTCGCTGCCCACTAGACTGCATTATTATTGTTATTTTCTTTATTCATTTTAAGGTTCCGTATATAGATGCAAAGCCAGTTGTCATCGTTTTCAACGAAACGGTTGTCAATGGTTACTTTCGTTAACAACCGATGTCAACCACTAAAGATGGCTTAAAACGTATAAAAACATATTTTTTTAGCGGAATCAGTTTTTTCTCCTAGGTAATGGATAGACATGGATAGACCAGTTTTATGTAATCAATTGTTTTTTTTTAAAAATTAAATACAGATACTTTATACGTAAAATAACCTTCATGAGAGACTTCTCTTCAGCGTAGGTACTTTTATATTGAAATTATTACTTCCGAATTGAGTAATTAGTTAGGCAAGTACCGAGGTTGGTAGGTCCGATTGCGTATTGGAAGTTGGAGCGCACATCACGCACGACGCGACATTGCCACATCGTGCATCGTGCATCGCCTTCGCAGAGCGGCAGCATGATGCACGAAGTGGCAACGAACGAACGATCACGTGACGACAAGGGCGTAAGTTTGATAATGTTTTCGAGTTTCGTACTTAAATGAACGTAGGAACTTAGGAAGGAAGGTACGTTGTAATAATACGTACGTATTACAAATAAAACAATTTAGGCTCAAAAAACTGACCCCGGAAATTCTGAGATTTAAGTTTAAATATTTTGTTAATAATCGCATTCGGTCTGTTCGCATTTATTTTATTAATGTTGGTTTTATATTATGATTTTGAATATATGTCTCTGTTACACGGGACTAAGAGTCCCGGACCATTTGAAAGCGTGCGCGGGGCCGAAGCCAACACGTAGAGGCCCTTTATGACAGCTTTTTAATAACATTTAATGGTGACATAGCTGGTGATTATCCTTGTATGCACTATAGAAATACACCCAAGGATAACCACCAGCTTATGCAGGACTATTGCAATATATATGTGGAAAAAAGAAACTACTTGGGCTATTGTGGTAGGATGGTAGTGGACTAAGTTAAGGGGAACTATAGGAACCTATGGCGCCTGCCGAAACAATGTATGTGCACACGTAAAAATGGCAGACGGAGACTTGCCAACTCACTAACTGGGCCTCCTGAAAAAAGTCGCTCGGGTAGCAACAAAGGGGGCAACAGGAACGTGAGTGACTGAAGGGTGGAGAAGCTTCGCTGGACTTTAAACTCAGATCACTTGCTCCCTGAGGGTCCGGCATCACTGGCCCACTCACCACCTACGCTCAGCATCCACCCTCCGAGCAGAGGTGTTCTGCTCTAGCGACTCCACTCTAGACGGCCAATGAAGGCAAGCTAGAGGCGGGAGACCTGTTCCTCGTCAGTGTTCACTCCAACCGGCCAATAAAGGCAAGCCGGAGGTGAGGAACGGTGGCTTCTCCCTGGAGCACTCGGGTACCACGGGGTCGCTACTCCCCGTCACTTCGCCTCAAGGTGCCCTGCGGGAATGTTATGATTATTATTATTTTTTATCATGCTATGGTAATTAGCAACACCGATTAAGTTAGGTGAATCAAAGACCATTGGTGGACGTAATTTCTTACGATCGAAATTCCGATAAGCTCATGGCATTGGTGTTCAGTCAACGTGAGTTTTTCAAATGGGACGAGGTACGAAGTCAGAAGTCTACTGATGCAACTTACTCTTACCGTCTATCATAAAAATATCCTAATTTCAATAGAGAGGATGGTTGGCAAGTACCACCTGTTTGGAATTCTGTTCTAAAAATAATCAAGTCCCAAACTTCATATCATACTGCAAAACATCAAGACACCGTGAGCGATTATTGTGTTCATCGAAACGAATATGAATCGAATAATATCGATTCAGTATAATTAAAAAATCTTGTGCCGGTAGATTGAAAATATTTTTTGTATACATTAGCTGTCATAACGCCTACCAGCTCAGTCATCCTGCGACCATGAACGCTGCAAAGTGTTCGAAACGTCAGGAAAAAAAAATCAGTAATATACGCGATTTAATCCGTTTTAACTTGTTTTATCGCAATGTGTAATATTCGCGAAAACCTAAGACATTATTATGTATGTGCACTGGCCATTTAACCGATGAGGCCATATAAAACTAAATCATGCGCGACAGCTGTATAATTTTACATCGTATTACGATAATTCTCTTATAAAAGGTGGTCTGCTACTGCGAAACTATGGAATTTCCTATCACATGTATGTATAAATTATGCATCAACATGTTTTATTTAAGTAGGTATAATCTGCAAGCATGTATCTGTGTGTGATTATCAAATTTCCGTAATGTGTGCTATACGTGTTCACCTCGCCCTCCGCAAAAAATGGCAGAAAATGTTATACGGTGATTTGCCGCTTAGCAACTTTATAGGTTAAATGACGAATCAATGCTATTAATAAATCTACTACTTATTACACAACATATTTTATAAGTAGTTATTTTTTTAGTATCGCCATCTATCGCCGTTGTCTCGGACGACAAAGTGATCCTATAAAGATTCCGTTTTTCCTTTTTGAGATACGGAACCCTAAAATGAAAAATATTAATTCAGTCCAGTTGGTTGAGACCACTTGAATTTTCTATTCTTATCTGTCATTGTGTCAAAATCCAACATTTCTATAGGGTGAACGACACAATTACAGGCAGTTATTTTATTTAATTATTAACACTCGCGGGTATTACGTGATTGTACGTCATAATGTATAATTTTGATATGGCACAACCAACGTACCATGCCGTTCAAAAACAAAAGATCGTGTAAGCCGGAACGTTTATTTCCGATAAACTTTCAAGTAAAAATTTAATTATGTGGACCATGTTCTCAACATATAAAACTCTAAGGCCGAGATAAATAGACGTTACTTAGCACGTACTTTGGCTAAGCAGTATCGTTGTCACTGTCGCGCAACTTGCAAGCAAGACAGAGACAGGAACATAGCTTAGCCAAAGCCGTGCTAAGTAACGTCTATTTATCTCGGCCTTAAGCTTTACTGTCATAAAGAATCAGTTTTTGACCATTTCAAAAATGTGTCGTTGGCAATTTGCGGCAACGCTACACACACACACGTACGTGTAACACGCACAACGTGATTATACGTCCCGCGCGCCTCCTGCGTCTCTACATTTAGTCAGATTGTGTCACGGGAGGGGTGCGCGCACATTTTAGCGTCGCAGGAGCGGTTTGTCGTAAACTTCGAGACAAAAGCATCATTAGGTATTAAGTTTACGTTATTATTTTATTGTTACTTTGTTGTGAATTATGTTATAAACAAAATTATGATATGAAAATGGTGTCTTACGGGCTCTTTTGTTTGTTTTGACGTAAAAGCGCAAGACAAATCCGATGAGGATTTTTGAGGATTTCGATAGGGATAAATAGGTAGTTAGAACAGTTCCAAGACGAGGATTGGGACTTTGGAACGAATAAAGATATACCTACTACCTACGAGATATTATGTCTTGTGTCCATAAGACATCTAATTAGTTGCAGGTTGTACTAATAATGGCAAAGCCTATGTAATCGATGACGTGATAAAACGTTTGTCATAAAGTTTTTAAAACATCCCATATTATGCGGCGCTATATACTTAAACGTCAAATATATTTATATGACAATTTATTGTGTTATTTTAGAACACAGATTCAACTGTTACCGTCCGCGAACGTGTTAAGAACATAAAATTTATAGCAACAGAGCGTTTCACATAAGAAGTCCAGGGACTTCGTTAGCTCTGAATAGCAATATATTACAACGTTTTAGACGGTTGCAAGTTTTATTTTAGCATCAATGCTCTTTTACCACTTTTTAGTGTCCCAGGCATTACTTTAACACTTAAATCTAAAAAATACATAAAACGTTCAAGACCTAGACAAAGTGACAGGGGAGCCAACATAGCGTTGAAAAGACTTTTTATAAGAAAGGCTCTATAGCTAAAGTTTTATATTTACTATGACGTACAATCACGTACCACCCCCGAGTGTTTATAAATAAATAAAATAACTGCCCGTAACTGGGTCGTTGACCACAAAATTGTTGGCACTATCGAAAACTCGACCAGGTCTGCGCCGACTAGACTGGTTTATTATTACTACCTAATACTTATGACAGATACTGTCCCAACCCGATGCACGCAAAAAATAGGTGTATTGTATTGTAGTATACAGTATATTCTTTCTGATACATAAGTGACGTCACGTTTGTACCGCGTTGAATAGGCGTTGTTGAAATTATATCACAATTTTGTTATACAGGTTGTCCCACGGCTGTGCCACATGGAGGGAAAGTACTTTAAATATTATAGTTAGGAAGTTTTGCTTCATGAAGACTATTTTATTTTTAAAATTAAGCAATACTGCATTCAAAGATTTTAAAAAAGTTACTTGCTTCATCTGGGAATCGAACCGACCAAATTAATGTGAAAAGAAGAACATACTATATTTTTATGATGCCGATTGAGAGGGTTAAATAAGCATTAATTCCTTCTAAGTAACATAGTGTCTTAAATGAAAATAACATGGCGAAAATTTACATCTAAATTTAGGAAAAGAATTTATTAAAATAACTTTTCGTGTCGCTTTTCATATATAGCTTTAATTATATTTGCTATTAAGTACTTTTTTACACTGTTTTCCTGAAATGTGCAAGATAAATGCAATAAAATACTATTTGAATGCATCTTGGCTATGCGCTGGGCTAGACAGTAGAGGAATTTGAAAAAAAAAATGTTACGGTGTTCCTGTAATTTAAGATAGGTGCCATGTTACTTAGAAGGAATTAATGCTTACAATTTAACCCTCTCAATCGGCATCATAAAAATATAGGTGTTCATTTTTTTCACATTTAGTCGGTTCGATTCCCAGATGAAACAAGCAACTTTTTAAAAATCTTTGAATGCAGTATTACCTACTTAATTTTAAAAATTAAAAGTGAAGTTTCTCTGAAGCAAAACTTCATATCTCCAATATTTAAAGTACTTTCCCTCCATGTGGCATAGCCGTGGGACACCCCGTAGATGGTATTCAATGCACGATATTGTGAATCCGCTCGTCCACTTCTTGCGAATTAATTTCATCGCCTATTCAACGCTGGACAAACGTAACGTAACGTACTAGACAGTTGAAATTTAAGAACATGGTTTTATTTAAGTACAATCTGTAAGCCTGCGTCTGTGTGGGATTGTCAAATTTCCGCAGTGTGCTGTACGTGCTCACCTCGCCCCCCGCAAAAAGTGGTGGAAAATGTTATTTGATGATTCACCGCTATACGCCTCCAGGAGCATATAATTATGTTCTAAGGAATCCTGTCTGAGCAATATGAAACGTCACACAGTGACGTCACAACGGTAGTGGTGGTCGTATTTGAATTAGTTCTAATAAGATGGCTAACATGTATAACAAGCCACTGACTCCAAGAGTGTTAAGCTGAACTTTGACGTTCGGTAACAAACAATTGTATGTTAGTAAACAATACAAACTTTTAAAACGATAGTGGGTAGTTAAGGGTTAAATCTATAGTCGCTAGCGACCGCGTAATACGTACTCATACTTTGGATTCTAAGTTTTACGCTGTCGCTAGCGTCTATCGATTGCATGGACATCTATACTAATATTATAAAGCTGAAGAGTTTGTTTGTTTATTTGAACGCGCGTATCTCTGGAACTACTAGTCGGTTTCGGATTCATAAGGAATCGTATAGGCTATTTAACATCACCCTACGACCTTTGAAAGCCGAGCAAAGTGAAAAAGCAAAGCAAGTGAAACCGCGGGGAAAAGCTAGTGTATTAAATACGGGACGCGAAACACGGTCGTTAGCTTGTGTGGTCCAAAGATTACGATATTAAAGTCTTGTCAGTTTGACAGTGATAGACAGTGACAGAAATATAAGAAGAAGCAATATGTATTCTGAATTTCATATAGGTAGGTAGGCATTTTTCATGTGTTCCTGTCCAATGGTTATTGTGTTCTTAATCGGATGGATATTGTGGCGCCCTGTCATCTATGACACATATTCGCCATAAATAATTATTGTCTTACGTAAACACTCCTTGATATCATTGTATTAAACTTCTTTTCTCTTTGCTTCCTCTGTCAAGTGACCGTGCTAATTTTCTGCCAAATGACAAATAACCGTGTTATTTTATTTATTTACAATTTTCGAGATACACGTAGACTCATTGCTACTGTAATTATTATGTTTGGAGATGATCAGGGGCTTGTAGCTCAATGTGTTTCTGTGTTATAATTATGTAGTGCGGTTTGTGTAAGACCAAAAATCAATCTCAGTTACCATTTCACAGGTTAGTACCTATTCGTTTACATTAAGTGTACAATAAATAAAAAAATCCTAATAAATTTGTTGTGTTAATCCATATAGGTAGGTACAATATTTTCAGTGTGAGTTTAGAAATTACAGTTTAGTTTTGCTATAAATGTATTTTTTCATCATTGCCTATTCATTTTGTAAACAAACGTGTAGAAACAAAGACACAGCTACTATTGTACTGTATCGATATCGATAAAGTTTTTATTTTTATAAATGTATGAATGAATTGAAAATAATCAAGAATTACATAGGTATACCTTACTACTTTAAAAAAATATGTTTTCAGAATGCTAAGGAATTAGGTGTGCATTATGAAATAGAACCGGCCACTTGCGTCTCCACGCACGTCCACGCACAGTGTAGGGTTCCTTAACATGTCCATAGAAGTGCGGCTACACACTTGTATAGTCGCCGCCGTGTTATGTTAGCCGCAAAGTTATTTTACAATAAGGGTTTATTGGAAACAAACATAATATTTAATTATCACACAATAATTAAGTAGGTAGTACTTAAAACTACCTTGTAATGTTATTTATTTTTTGTGTTTCAAAGGCATTGGCATCGAATTTATGAGTTGCTCTAATTGCATCATGGACAAATCACATAAAATTAATGAACCACTAACTTTTGTTTTGAATGCAGTGATAGCCTAGTGGTCTAACCATGTGCCTCCCACGGCAAATGGTTCGAGTTCGATCCCGAGGCACGCACCGCTGACTTTTTCGGAGTCATGTGCGTATTAGAAATTATCACTTGCTTTAACGGTGAAGGAAAACATCGTGAGGAAACCTGCATGCCTGAGAGTTCTCCATTAAGTTCTTGAAGGTGTGTGAAGTCTGCCAACCCGCACTTGACCAGCGTGGTGCACTATGGCCTACCCCCTCTCATTCTGAGAGGAGGCCCGTGCCCAGCAGTGGGACAGTTTATAAAAAAGGGCTGATATTATATTTTATTTATTTATAACTTTTGTTTCAGTTCTTATTGTTTCCGCTGCTCTTGCAGCTCTTCTGGGCTGGTGAACTTGCGGTTACGGCCCGCAATTAATCAGTGGTCGAAATGCTTAGAATTGCAGAGAATAACTTAGAACCTAACCTCACAACAGTCGGTTTTACTGACTCCTACAATACCCGTGACAAACACCAAAAGTAAACGTTACCATAATCGAATGCGTCTGAATTTTTTTTCTGTCATGGATGAGTTTTTGAGTTTTATAGATGATATTATGAAACAAATGTTTTTTATTTTTGCAAACAGAGACTATACAGGTAACAAAATGTCAGTTTTCCTCTTGGAAATCAGACTTTTATGTAAGGCTCACAAAAATGGAAGATTCCTTATTAATTTTAGAGAAAATAATTGACTTTTTATTTCTTCTGTGCAATATAATTTAAGAGGTTTCGATATTTTTCTGGCAAGATAGTCTTGTTTATCTTGCAGCTCTGATAATGACACTGTGAGTAAAGAAAGTACCGAAAATCCCAGCTCTGTATTTCGTAGAAATTAATTAACGATTTGTGATAATTAATAAAACATTTATTTTAAATCTTGTAGTTTTTTATAGTATCGATATCGGCAATGAGTCTACTTAGTCATTGAACAGCCCACACTTAAAGTAGGTATTGACATACACGAAGTTTTTTAATCAATATTTTTGGAACTATCGATTACTGCCATCTTTAAATGTCATTCTTTGTCATTGTTACTATGTATAGTGTTACAAGGTGTTTAATTTAATATTTCATATCAGATCGCTCAAATTATATAAATATTTATTTACAGTTTGATATGAATAACTAACGATTTTCAGTCGTGGGGTTTCGCTCATATGGGACTGGTGCTATTCTGGGACTTAATCTACCTCACTGCTAAATTACATCCAAATCTGTACAGCATTTTTGGTGCCATCAACAAAATACGTGTTTCAATTGAAACTATTTTTCACGTGATTCAATAAGTAGTTATTCATAAACATTTTGATATTACGTTGTAATTGTAACATAATCCAAAATAATACATATATCTAAAGACAAGGGTAACTGTTTCTTACTGGTCATACTAAAGTGACACTAGTGATTAGTGATAATAGATGACATCATGTGACATCCGTTTCCCTGAACAGAAAACTTTTTGATAAATACTCTATATTTTTGTATCACGCTAATTGACACCAGCAGCGCTACTTTCTATACATTTATATTAAATTAACGTAGGTACAGTTTATATTTGAAACTTACACTATTACAATTTCCATAAGTAGCAGGGTTAAAATCTAAGGATTCACATAGACTGCAATCTATCCAAGGCTCACTATTACTCTGAGCTAAGTCTTAAGATTTTTGCGTCTGGTTGGTTTTTGAGAAGGGGTTGCATTCACCGCTAAAACTGCGCTTGTATGTACAATCCTTTCTCCGCTCCATAGGTACCTACTTAAATACTTGATCTCATCGGGGCGCACTACTTTCAAAATTCTCTGTCTATTCACTTATTTTACTGTTTATGGTTATGTATATTTAGATTTAGTTTATTATATCGCAGAGTTGTCAAGTTAATCTCGTTACGAGATTCGAACGATAAACGTGTTATTCCTGTATGGCCCTTGCCAAGAAAAAGCCAGCGATACTGGCGCCACCCCGCGGAATGGAAGTGAAAAAACCCTCTTGGTTTCCGCTATATCCGCGGGGCAGCGCTAGTGTGTAAAATAGGCCGTCTAACAGTAAACTTTTTAATTCGGTCGAGTTATGGTTAACGCGTCGAGTATAGATTTCTATTTAACTCGGAATAAGGGTACTGTACTTAAATCGATAAAAACTTTCTCTTACTCGAAGCATCTATGTGGGACAACACTAGTTGCGGTGTAGTCGCAATGGCCGATATTATGAAAGTGCATTAAAGTGCATCTACTCCCACCGTCTGCAGATTGCTAATGTTTTGTTTGTATGTCTCGCTTTTGCTTTTTTTACGAGGATGGGACAAACAGGCTTAGGTACGGCCCGTCTGATGGTAAGCGGATACCATAGCCTATGAAAAGCTTAAACAGCACCCGAGTATCATAAAATGCGCGTTGCCGACCCTTTAAAATGAGGATTTGCTGTGCCGACTCCTTAGGGAACAAGTAGGACCCCCGCTGTCAACACAACTCATCCTCAGTAGGTCTGCGACCTTACTCGCCACAGGAATATACTACCGAAGAGTAGCGTTATTCTGTAAGGTGGAGGTACTTCCCCAGTCTGGCTGCTCCCGATTTGAGCGAGATATCCTGCCTAAAATAAATTGCCTAAAATTGCAGTCACTGGTGTTATTCAGAGGAGGGGAACATACCTAATTAGTATCTTGCAGGCGGATGATTTGTCCAAGAGTCGTATGCGGGTCAATCGATATTCAAGGTCGGTCTATTCCTTACCCCTCCGCTCTTCTGCGAGTGTGATAAGAAGATTCAGAAGTTCGAAAATAATGGTCTAATCTTAGGATCTTCCTTTGGTGGGTGGGTACCAAAGGAATATCTTACTTCTTCTTATTCAATTACTTGGAGATACTTACCGATATTCTAAAGTTGCAGAACATATTTATTGCACCACCAGAATTTTTTGGAGTTATACATAAGTACCTAAATATCACACCTTTTTATCTTAGAATTTAAAAAAAAAAACTCGACAAGCTTGTTTATTATGAGTAGGTAACGTCAACATAGGTTTCGTTTGTATCCAAAAAAATTTTACTGTTAAGACCATATAGGTTTGTCCAATACGTAAGTACTTAGATAGCTGCACTGTTATTTGAGAATAAAAGTCATGGACACATGTCTAGAGATCAGATATTGCAAAAAGCTTGTTTGGTCGAATCTGCCTTGAATCTTAAGATTACATTGCATGCCATGCAAGTGTGTCAGCAGCAGTATATAAATTCGAATAATTTTAGCATTGCTAATAACTTTGACGGTCACAATTTTTTTTTATGGACTAAGGCCATGTTGTTTCATCTTACAGTTACGTATCTGTAACCGTCAAATATGGCGGCTTGTATGACAATTTCATACTGACTTAACGATTACGTACTGACTTACGAATACAGATGGTTTGAAGCAACCCGCCCTAAGTTTAGTTTTAACAATACATTCATCTAACCAAACTATGCATACAAAATTATTTTTTTTGCGCCTAACTTAAACTTTTGGCATTGCGAAAGGTTTTCAGGTAAAATTATCTTTAAAATATGTGTTCCCCCTAGAGAAAAAAACTCCCTTCCCATCCCATGGATGTCGAGAAACCTGTAGAATGCATGGGGCGTCCCCTATTTGACGGCCGCTGATTCCGAAATGTTTAAAATATTACTTAGTCGCTACAAAAGCCACAAATACAGAATTCCACAGAACATTTTGGATTAGGCACAAAGTGTCATCAATATTTTAACTTTAAACATGTTAGCAACAAAGTTAAACATTCTACTTGCGGTTAAAGGCTCCTGTATATTGCGCTAACGTTCTTGTAATCTTAGCTCATCTCTTGGGAGCAATAACTCCTCTTACAACATGCGTAGGTACCTCAGATCATAGAAACAAGGAGATATGCCATCATAGCAAATTAATACGGGAACAACTGTCGCCACTTTTAGAACATTTTTCGACAGAATTATGAGCGCTCCTTCTGAATAAAAAGATCTCCCACATATAAAAAATTCCGCACACCCTCAATCTAACACTGTTAATCGTCACTCAACACTAGCACTAAACTAAAACACTGTATTTATATCATCGACCGTGTTCGGTTCGTCGCCAGCGTGTGCGTTTGTTATACGGTCAATGTGACCGTATCAAAGCGTCAAGCTCAATAGCGCCTTGGCACACCTCCCTTGTTTCTATGATCTGAGATGCGTACGATAAGAAGTATTTGTTGATATTACAATACTTTCTTGTTGTCCTAGATTAGTCTGATAATGTTCCTATACATAAGACAGGGATATAAGAATCTATCTGTTAGTATTTGTTCTGCAGTGTTCGTGGAATTTTATTTGTTATTCATCATCACTAATATTGGTAGGTAGGTACCTAACCTTTTGTTCTGCCTAGATTTTTTGTATCTTTATTGACTAATATATTATGACTAAGCACAATTGAGCAATGTACATTTTAAGTCGGTGTGTATCCTCAAGTGTGTATCCTCATATTCCATATTAGGTCCTAATTTTTAGTCCATTCTTTGACTATCAAAACCATATATACCTATCATCCCGCCAGCTTTTTCTTGGTCTGCCTCGGTCACTTTATTCCTTACTTCCATGACTGTATATCTTTGCTTTTCTGGATGCATGGCATAATTATTTTAGAAAATCGTCATATAATAATAGAGATGTCCCATAATCGCTTAAAATATTAAAATACAAAGTATTGTGCAGCTAATAGTTCACTGCAGCACTACATTTAAGTTGCGACTAAGCTGTCTGCTTGGTGTCCGTGTTGGGAAACGAAGCGAATGAGCGACAGTCAGCCAGGTGAAATTGTGAAACACTGCCATCTTGCACGATACACTAAATATATACTTTATTAATATTTGTTGCATCTTTACGACGAGCCAAACAAGCATTTAGAAAGATGTGGCAGCACAGTATTTTTATAGCGTTTTCTAATTACTACAGTCCATGACTTAACAGTTGATGATTTTCATGATCAAGAACGCCAGATTCTAATGGAACCAGTACCGATTTGTAATAACAAATACTGGTTCCATTAGAATCTTTCAATCAACGATTTCACGTCCAGCGTAATAACGCTGGACGTGAAATCGTTCAGAAGTAGGTAGCTCCAGAGATTTTAACATTGCGATCACTGAATTGGTTCGCTTTCCGGGAAAATCAAAGCTAGAGTTTTCTTCTTCCATGAAACCGAACAAATTGAGTACGCTATCACTGGGGCCACTTATACCTACACCATTTTGAATATTAAAGCAAACCTGTAGTTGCACACCTTTGAAGATGACGATTAGACTGATTTGAAGAATCAGACCAGAATACCAGTTTCTAGTAAAAACGTAATTAAATTAACACCTATTCAAGAAAAAGATCTTAATAATTGAACATGTCTGTGGCTTTTTAAATACACAAACAATTTATATATTCACGACACATGCCATATTTGTGATCGTCGTTAAAGTACCGCTTAATGATTTGTTTTTGCTTTTGTGAAATCAGAAATTCTGAATACACGTTTTATGACGGTTTTGTAGTTCTAATTTTACTATACTTTTACATTAAATCTTCGTGTTTAGAAGAAAGTTTATGGAAAGTTTGGGGACTAGGTAACGACTGATATTATTAGAGGGATATTTGCCCAAATCCCTTTGGCACTTGAAGGGACAAGGGCTAATCTAATTAGCTCAACTTGAGCGTGGCTTATATTACACACTTGGCGGTAGATTGATCTAATTCTATCCTGCCCTTTTTTGTATCGGACGGCCAGAAGCACGAATAAGAACCATCAGTTCATAGTTGATATAGGTACCCAAAACCCGAACGAAGCGCTTTTTTGATTCGGTCCACTTTCATTGTGAAAACCACCAAACGTGAAATGCGCTGCTGGAGTGGGATCTGGAATCTGGATGTCTTCCTTCAAGTCGCCAGTGAATCGGTGTCTTCTAGGCAAGCGTGGTCCATCGTAGACTGCATCATCGCATAACATCAGGCAAGAGCAACTCTTTAAAAAAAAAAGATTGTAAGATTTTTTTTTGTTTGAAGAAATATTTTTGTTCGGGCTTTCCTTTAATCTTCTGATTTAATTAAAATCAAAACGGGTAAAAACGCTTCATTATACCGCTTGGATCTCATTCGAAGACATTTTCCTACGTCACAAAATTCTTCGTATGGAAAATATCCATAAGTACTCGAGGAAATCGATACTACACGAATGTGTCAGCTACTCAGCTGTTTACTATTCCACGGAAGTAGAACGACCTTGATACTATTAAGCCGGTTCTGTTTATCTATGTTCCTCTTCTTTGGACGAAGGCGGAAAAACACTGACTCTGTCTAAATTAGAACAGTAAGTTCTTTGACAATTTGTTTGCTACCGTCACTTCCTTTTAGGAAACCTAAAAACTTTATTGGTGATATTTGCTAGGTCCATAACGCTGCAGGTTACGTTTTTTCGTGTTTGACTTTGATATTTCAATCAGACGGTTTTTTTGGAGGGAGTTAGTTTAACAAACTATGTCAATTTTAATCCGTTCATCTCCATAGGGTTCTTTAGATTTGTAAGGAAGTTATAGTTAATAGTGTTTACCTAAGCACCGGTAAAGTTGTAAGCCTGGATGAACTGGTTGGTTGAGGGAACGGCTAATTGTGGGGCTTATAACTGGTAGCTTCGGTTGACACATGCAGTGGTCTAGATCAAGATAGGCTTATACCGTTAACGTAGTGTGGTCTTTGTGGTATTTTCTTAATACTATGACGTTGAAGATATGAACTTGTGAATTTTTGTAAGGGTTCAAAAATACAAAGTGCCTTTAGAATATTTTCGTCGCATTTGCACAAAAAGATAAAGATCTCTTGAAAATGAATGTTAATTACCTTGTGTGATATTAACGTTAAATTAACCTTGTTCTGTCGACCTCTAAAAGTTCATCGACATGGTATTGAAGATAGTTTCCCTTTAACTGGAGCACGAAGGTACTAATCGGAGACCTCTGGTCATGAAGGAGATTGGGTTACCATCCTTGATGACGCAATCTCTTGATTTCCATCACCATATTACAATAATGGCGTGTCAAAGCAATATTAGATGGCAACGGGAGAGGAAGAGAGCATCGAGAAACTGTGGCTGTATTAAGAACAAAGGAAAGAAAGGAATCAAACCCAGGTGCGATCAGATCAAAACCAGATGACTAATGAGACCGAAAAGTTTTCGCCACGTACCGGAAGGCTTTGCTAAATTCACCATAGGTAGCGTTGATATAAACTTTTGAAAGGTAATCGTTTATGGTATGGCCGAGTTAAATAATTAGTTACCTTGAAGTTTTAGGCATAAAGAAGGCAGTGAATGGATGTGGAAATAAACTAGTTTCCAGATAGGTGTCTTGGATTTTATTCGGCTTAGGACAAGACGATATTAGTTCGAAAAGAAAATCGTGTTGGATAACTGTGGCAGATATAATCCTAATTTGCAAACTTCAGTTAAAATATTGAATTCCCAAGAAAAATCTGAGCTCCTGAAATCTCCTTTAGTCATCCTTACGTGCCTTTATTTTGATGCAAAGAAAGCCGGTGTTGTTCTAAGCAATAATAAATTGTAAAATAACCTGCCGCGTTGCGAATTCTTCTGTAAACCGTTACGATATAAACACAAATACATTACCCCAGAATCAAACTTATGAAGTTATGACCTTCAAGCGGACTCCGCTTCATTCGAATTTACTGCAGCATCTAATACATTTCGCTGAATGCGTTCCCATATGAGATGGAAATGGATTCGGTCAGTGACCTTATATGAATCATAATCTAATCGTGTCATTACTAGTCTTCTAGCACATTCTAAGGTTTTCTAATTAAATCAATGATGCGCCTGTAGATACGTTACATCAAGTCTGTATTTCCCGAAGAGTTAGGAGAGGTACCCCACTTAACCACGTAAGAAGCTATTGCCATTAACCGGACACAAATCCAGACTCTGAGCTATTAGAAAAACCCCAAAAAACTAAAAATACATTGCCCCAGGGATCGAGTCGATTGCGATTTTAGAACACCTATCTTAGTAGAATTGCCCCCCAGGATCCAAGACATCTGTGCCCAAGATCTTTCGATCGATCGTTGATTTGAACTGAAACGTAACCGCAGCTGGGTCGTTGTTTGTCAGTAGATTATGAAAACACGTGACAGCCCTGATTTAGCTGCGATTCTATTGCGATTTTAGAACAACTTTGTTAGTAGAATTGCCGCCCAGATGCGGTTTGATTCATAATATCTATTCTTGTCTCAACCAGATTGACTTCTAGTTCATTCTATAGTGCTAGAACTAAGGTTATCTAATTAACTCAACGTTTTACCTGTAGATACAGTTCCGCGTTTGGAAGGTCAATGATTCCTATGGGTATTATATTGTGTTCTATTTTTCCTCATTATTTCAACTTCATCAAACTGTTACTGAATGTGTTTGTGTTACAAATAATTTTTATTTATACTAGTGAGTAATATTTTTGCACGAATGAAAATTATTTTTTTCAACTTTATCTGTAGGTATTTCTGTTTCACAATAATCTTATTGTGTTTATATTTTCTTTTATCTCCCCTCTTTCTCTCTCTTCCTGTTCTTTGCTAGAATATCCATAAAAGCAATGAGCTTAATTGAATCTACCACCTGTATGTATTGAAGAATGTATTAAAATATAATTTACTTATAGAATTTAATTCCCAGGTGCCTGAGCGGTCTTTTGCAGCTGCGGCGGCAAACAAATGAATTTTAGTTGAGTCTTATTTTACTGATATCTTTATTTTTCTGTCACTGAGAAGAGTTGACTTAAAACAACTCTAATATCTTGAGATCTTGTTGACATTCTTTGCCATGAGGACTTTCATTTTTATGTCTATAACGTTGGCATTTGTTGACAAAGAGGCGCGTTGCTACTCGTTTTCGCGATGTCAACAAACTCAATGTATTCCTTCTGAGTTACTGACGCTGCTTGGCGCACTATCGTAAGTTAGATCATTCAGTTAACGTCCGAGATAATTGCCGGTTGTTTTTGTTATTTTGGTATCATACATAAGATTACAATTTGGAATACTTAGTACGTGTTAGTTTGTTTATATTTTTGTAACACGGAAGTTGTTTACGTAAGTTTGAAAAGGGCAACATTTTCTTTATTGCGTGAATCAGCTTTTGGATCTGGATCATTTAGATTTTAGTCCAAAACAACAAGTGCTAAGCAATTCTTCTGTGTCCACAGTATCAATGGCCGTCTGACCTCCTTGTGGATCATAGGATTTCTTCCCTCGTGTGTGTGTATAGTTCCTAAAATATTATTGGTGCGTGGCAATTCTTTGTATAAAACAGATGTCGGTAGAGCAGCATTCGGAATTTCGGTTGATACAGCTGTTTCTTTATTTGTTGCTGAGTTTAAGTTATTCCTGTAGTTGCAGGTGTGGCCCTAATACATGCCTGTAATACATCTTCTCAATTGTCTTACTCACAGTTTTGTCTGACACGTACTTTATATTCTGTAACTCCGGATATGATTTTGCAAATAGTAAAAAATAAAATGTGTTGTTAAATTACTTGTCGTTAGCTAAGTAGACATAAATTGTCTTATTATTATCATAAAAATATAAGATATTATAAACAATAAATCAATCTTAGATGACCAACGTAGATCTTTATCCTATATCAATATAAATTGTGAAACAAAGCACGTTGCACGGAAGATCCGATTGTCAATGACATTGATCAGGAGCGGCCATGCGCGTGAGTGGAATCCTGATTGATTTAGAACAACAGCACTCAACCTTTATGTGCTTTAGCATAACACATAATTATTGAGATTTATTGGGTAAAGACTAGTCTTAATTTATAAATTTTACGCATGCGCATGCGTCGAATGCTGACTGATTCGGCCAGAGATGATCAACCTTTTTCTTTTATACAGACTGTCGATGATGTTATCATATTAAATAACACAGCGGCTAATAGAATTTAATATTATTAAATTTCTAATAAATTATTGATAAAAACAAAATGGCAACGTTCAAACTAGGTTTCTTTGTTGCCCATGGGTCTTTGACCTACTAGTATTCGTTACATGATACTTATCTCTACGCATTTACACGATGTTAAAACGATTATTGTTCTAATAAGGCTATGTAACCTAATCGGGTCTTTTTAGAATTGCTATATTTAGCAAGCTGTATTATACTTCCTTCGAAAGAAATATGATATTGATGAGAAGGCCACACATGCTCGCTCGTCTTTAAAATTCTTTTTTTTTGTGGTCTTTTAGCGGTATAAGGAGCAACGCAGACGACAGACTTTTTGTGCGATCGAGTCTGCCGCGCTTTGCAGCGCTCGAACAATCTGTTCACTAAGTTTCGCAGATTGTTCGAGCGCTGCAAAGCGCTGCAGACTCGATCGCACAAAAAGTCTGTCGTCTGCGTCGCCCCTAGAGGTGTTCCTTTATATTTCATCGACACACGAATATTGTATATTTCAATATTGTCAGCGGTAGCATATAGACCGAAATTATTTAGTTGTTTACCTACCTATGCCAATGGTAAATGCGTGCTTGTTGAGAACCACTGACTTTTGACCGTGCGTCATCTCTAACATATCTTTATTTTGCGGTTGGAATTCAACAAGATGTTCGAAATCATAGTTCTATTTTCATTTGAGTGACTGTAATGAAATGGTTTTTTGCCGTTACTTGAATCAGAGATAATTGATTCTTTAGTTGACGTTAGTCATGGTTTCAAGTATAATAATATTATGATAAATGGTGATCAATGTAATCATTATTAGATTTTGTATTTATGTAGAAAGATCAAGGATCTCGGTTCAAAATGAAATTAAAACGATTCAGGTGTGATGTTCCTGTAACTGAGTGTTTTGTGTTAAGAACACGTTCTACTCTTACTGTAATCTTCATAGCATAGATATAAACGCTTACAAGAAATATAAAAACCTAAATCTAAAAACCTTGTTGATATAATTGTGCCTATTCAAAACTAGGTTACCTACTGCCTGGTGAGTGCCTGGTAGGTACAAAGGAGGACAGGGAAAGTCAGTAAAATATAAAAACTAAAATTTCTTCAAGACTTACAAGAATTTTATAATACTTAAGTGTAAGTAGGTACTGTGTTTGTTCATTAATAAATAGGTACTCAGAAGATAAAGGTAATTAACATCGTATCAAATTGATTAACTGTGAAAAATCCAAACATTTTGCAGCACCAAAATTCATAATTATGTTTACATTATAACCATTTTTTATGTGTTTACTGTCTACCAGCGTCAACACACTTTCATGAGCTCAATGTCATTCACTTTCAGCTCAGCATGTTCGCCGCGTGGCTGGTGGTCGCGTGCGCGACGGCTGCGCACGCGCTGCGCGTCGGCGTCGGCATCGCTGACGTCACTGGTCCACCTGCAGAGATCGCGTTTGTGAGTAGCATCCGTTTATTTGACCTTATGGACCTGTTCGCCACTCACTGGTGTAGAATTCTTGTAATGTTGACAGCTTTCGTAGTCTGAAAGAAAGCTTCATTAAGTACGAATTACTAAAGGGTGGAATTGATCACACTTTTCCCTGAGCGTAGCTAACCTACCTACTATTTTGGAAACATGTTTTTGCATGACAAAAAATCAGAAAGTTGATAAAAGTTTATGTTAATATTACAAGAAAAATAAAACGACGACGTCACTACTAGCACAGTATTTTAGAAATCATCAAAATTACTTCGAAAACAAACTTAGTTATGCAGTCCAGATTCTTTCTTTTTAATCTCTGTTATGCTGTTAGGTACGTACACCAAGGAAAAGGTACGGAACTCTAGGTGCGCGAGTCCAATTCACACTTGACGGTTTTTAAATCTACTTGTAACGTCTTTCTTTACACAAATGATAAGATAATACAGAATAGAGAAATGGACACAGCAGGACACCTCGCTACAATCTAAATCAGCCCAACTGGGGAAGCGCATCCATCTTACAGAATACCACAACCAGATAACGCTATTCTTCGGTAGCGTTGTATTCCTGTGATGAGCAAGGTTGCTATTAGAGCTGAAGGATACATTGTGTTGACAGCGCGGTACTTGTCTGTCGCCTAAGCTGTCAGCACAGCGAATCCTCATTTTAAAGGGTCAACAACGTGCATGTGATACTCGGTGTTGCAAGCGTTTCATAAGCTACGCTTATCATCAGGCGGGCCGTACGCCTGTTTGCCACCATCTTCGTATAAAAAATATATAAAATGTATTGCGCTGCAAGTAGATGGGGCTCGTGGCTAAATGACAGCCGCGCTGATCGATCGATCTGCGAGGTTAAGCTGCGCTTGCCACGGTCAGTCCTTGGATGGGTGACCGTTCTTTACACATCGAGACCCCTCCGTGCCTCGGAGAGCACGGAATATCTTTGACAATCGTTACGGGTAGTCAGAAGCCCTAAAAGTCTGACAGCTGGTCTATCATTCAAATACCGGTATTACCCATTAATTGGGTTGTGGAGGTCAGATGGCAGTCGCTCCACGTAAAATATTGATATTCAGCCGAAACTAGTTAGATTGGAAGCCGACCCCAATATAATTTGGGAAAAGGCTATGCAGATGATTGCGCTGTAAGTAGATGATCCAGTTGTTACAATAGGTGTATGAAATCGTGTAGCACTTATTACAATTGCAATTAATGATTGGTATGAAGAAGTACCTATTGCCGAAGAGGGCCTTGAAGGCAATCGGCTAATGCAATACCGTTAAATTGGATTCGATACGGCGAAAAGTACTGCAGTAGTAAGCTCAAGCGCACTCTCCATAGCTATGTGGTTTATAAGAAATAAACCCATATGTTTCGAAGAGGTAGAAAGTAGTTAGTTCAAGATTTTCACTTATCTCCTCTCTATTGTTGGCTAATATCAATGTTTTTGAACCAATACTTAGTCAGTGAATTGCTTGTGGTTCGCAGCGGCACTATAATTGGTCAGCCAAGTTTTGAATAAATTGTTCGTTCACAAGAGTCACTTCTTCTAAAAAAACAACGAAATACTTGGTGGACTAAAATTGTGTTAAATGGTCCCTCATCAATAGGTAGATACTTATTATAAAAAGAAAAGTCTTGACTCACTTACTGACTGAATAAGCATCAACGCTCAGCACAAACCCTTGGACATAGAAATCTGAAATTTTGCTTCCACGCGGACGGAGTCATGGGAAAAGCTAGTGATAAAATAAAAAGATTAAAAATTTACTAAATCATGGTGATTTTGGTCTTATACATTTCGGAATGTAAAGCGATTTTAAAAATGCTTAAATTTTGGGATGCTCGGACAATTTTGAAATGATCAATATAATGGTGATCATGAATAATCATGATGCGATGTGAGTTCCTGCGGAAGGAAGATTTCAGGACTGATGCTTTTTAGGCTTTGCATTTTAACCAGAGTTTGAAAGGTCTGACGATAAAACTTCGCATTTCTTTTCAGTGATTGTTATGCAATTCAATGTATAAGATGCTTGTACGATGTGTAAAACTGTCTGACCTAATGCATAAACCATTCAAGTCAAGTTATGCGTAATATTATAGAAGTAGGCAAAATAACTAGTCTATAATAATGTCTTAGGTTTTCGCGATTATTACACATTATAATAAAACAAGTTTAAACGGATTAAATTGCGTATATTACAGATTTTTACAGAGTTTTCCTGACGTTTCGAACACTTTGCAGCGTTTGTGGTCGCACGTGGTGGCAAGATTAGCCAATTTCTTAGACCTGTGAAGTGTCATATTCCTTTACAAGATGCAGGGGTCTATATTTTATTATAATAACTAGTCTATAATCTAGCAATGGCTGGCACGTAGTGCACTCGCTCGTTAACTAACATAGCGAGCATTGCGCCATGTAAGTATATCGAAGGTCGGAAGCCCGGCTTGCAATGCAGCAGCGGTTAGCACGTGGTATGCCACTTATATGGACTGATATTTGTCAGAAATATTCATTTAACTATCATAGGAATCGAGTAGAACCCTTTGTTCTAAAGATTTTCTATTTTTCTTTAACCTGTCAAGTCCCGTCGAACTATCAGTGAGTCAGGAACCATTGTTTATTGATTGTGCTTCATTAGCTATGATTAGATAGGTTTGCGTCCGACCGCGATCTCGCCTGATGTTATGTTAACGTTAAGCGATGATGCGGTCTACGATGGAGCACGCTTGCCTGAAAGAAACTGATTCACCCGCGACTTGGAAGACACCCAGATTGTAACATTTGTAACTATCGGGAAACACCCACTCTGGCAGCGCATTCCACTGTTTGGTGGTTCTAAGAAGGTGCAATCGAAGCGTTTCGTTCGGGTTTTGGTATACCAACCATGAAACGTTGTTCTTCTATTGGTTTACACCGGGCCATTTTTAAGGCTGGCACAACGGTGATGAAAAGATTTCCAGGACTAAGGTACATTGACCTTTAGTCCTGTAGAGTATGCCCTAGCTTGTTGTTACAATTGAACAGCCTATCCGACCTAATTTCTTCATACCCTTTTACCATCGAGGGGTTAGGAGCAGGAGTGCCTCATTTATTGCCAGGAACGCGTATTTAAATCATATTTGAAGCTGGAATTTAATTAATTCAAAACAAAATTACAATAACAACTGCACTTTTGATTGTGTAATCAATAAACAACATCCAGCAAATAAAGAAAATTCGCTGACGTGTTCCTGTTATCTGGGGCACTGATCTCGATTCAACTCAAGGTTAACCGTGACTCACACCGATTCATTATGAACCGAGAGGAAGTTACCATCGGTACCTAATATAAACAAGTGAATACCGATAAAATTGCTGATTGTCAAATTAAAATTTAACATCTTGTTATGAATTGAATTAAGTACATTGTTACATGATGGATATTTTTTGCAACTTGAGCTTGGCTGCCTTGTTCTTATTATTTTGAATGAAGGCATTGAAGTGAACAGATTTAACCTTTATCAATTCACTGTTGGGACTTTGTTACTCACGTACCAAATGAGACACAGGTGCGTCCCACAAAGGAGATCCTTGCTTTGATACACAAAATGATTATGGTTATGGTAGTTAATAAATATGTTAAAGTGCATGATTTGATGGCACTATCTCACGTAGAGGTAATTAAACTTAGGACATCATACAAAAACTCACATCAAATCATAATATTTAGTACAGGTACAGACAGTATATAAACTTTATCTCCCAAACACAGCCCAACAGGCGCGTCTTCAAAAGACCACAATGCCATACAAAATGTAAAGGGTTTCATTGACGGTATATCAATGAAAACCAAATTAAACCTACACCATTCAATATCATGAATTCATGATGCATTAAAAAAACTCAATACAACATCCAGCCTATAGACCGTATCACAATTTAGATGCAACGGTGCGAAGAAATTTCTGGAACTTTTTTAAATGTTCCAACGGATTGCACGGTTTAATTCGAATCGTTCGCGACTTGGGAGGTCAAGGCAAGCGACGCGATTGGTTGGTTGTTTTGTGACCCCTCACCCGTCACATAATGCGGTCATTGTTACCGTCGCGTCATCGCGTGTGTGTTATGCTCATATTTTTTTATTAAATTACTCGTACTTATAAACATTGTCGGCCGTACCATAAAAAAATAAACATCTGTTCAACACACGTTCAACACGAATGCTACCAAAAATTATAGGCAATTGTTTTAGCACTAACTTGTCTAAAACAAGTGTGTATTATTTTTGGTAGCATTCGCGTTTAACGTGTGTCTATATTTTTTGTGGTCGTGGCCGTGTGAATCTGCCTGGAGATATTGCCGTTTGAGTTCTTTTTTTGAAATATCTCGATTGATCTTGATTTAATTAAGAATGGGTGAACTTAAAAATACATTACCATATTTTTTCTTTAATCTTGTGTGATTTCTCTTGTTTAGGTACCGTACTTCTTTCAAGTTGCACTTCGAGACAGTTGATTATAAAATAATTAGGTAGGTACCGTACTTCTTTCAAGTTGCACTTCGAGATTATAAAATTCGTTAATATCATTCTTTCAATGTAATATTTATTTATTTATTTATTTATTTATTTAAATATAATTATTATGTGGTTTAGTTGCGTCAGGTTGCTCACATTTCTTATGTCAATTTCTTAAACTGTTGGTTCCATCTATTTACTATTTAGCTCGTAATTTGCTTCGGTGATCGTCTTCATGATATGTCTTCAATGTCTTGTAACTGTGTGTGTGTCTTTCTACATTTATGTTTGTATTAATGTCTACAGGGAGTTAGTGCATTGGCCATGACGTCCATGGCTTGAATTTGCTAAAGTTTAATTAAAATGGTTATTCATTATAATTCTTATCTACAGTTATAATTAAAATTAATAAATGGTAATGATTATTTTATCGTACGAGGTAAATAAGTATTTGATAAAATCTTACTAATATTATAAATGTGAAAGTTTGTGAGGATGGATGTATGTATGTACTATGTATGGATGTATAGCATAATCGGCCAATAATGATCCCACTGCTGGGACACAGGCCCCTTTCTGTGAGAGGGAGTGGGCCGTAGTCCACCACGCGGGCCCAGTGCGGGTTGGTGGACGTCACATGTCTTCGAATTTTTGGTTCTAGGACATGCCGGTTTCCTCACGATGTTTTCCTTCACCGTTAAAACAAGTGATAATTAATTAATAATACGCACATGACTTCGAAAAGTCAGCGGTGCGTGCCTCGGGATCGAACTCGAACCATTCGCCGTGGGAGGCACATGGTTAAACCACTAGGCTATCACTGCGTATGGATGTATGGATATTTGTTACTCTTTCACGCAAAAACTACTGAACGGATTTCCATGAAACTTTACAGTAGCTTATACATCAGAATAACACATAGGCTACTTTTTATCCCAAAAACACGGGCGAAGCCGCGGGCGGAAGCTAGTAAGAAATATTGATACATAACTAGCTGTTCCCCGCGACTTCGTCTGCGGAAAATGGATGAAAACGGTCCCTAGGCTACTCTTTGCCAAATTTCATCCAAATCCGTCCAGCCGTTTCAGCGTGAAGAAGTAACAAACATACACACACACAAACAAACACACGCACAAACTTTCGCATTTATAATATTAGTAGGATGTATTATTTTTACCTACCTACTGGAAATTTTCCTACAAGCAACATAGCCTAACAAGATGATCATGTACCTACTCCACATTTAAAAAGGTCAAGCTAAGTTAATGCCTTCTTTATTTCAAACACGTTGTCAAAGTCCAGTTAAAAATGAAGAATAGGTACTCTTATTGCTTTCAGTAATAAGAGTAATAGTAATAACCTGACTTGAAAACCAGTTCTAGGTATAGGTACTTTCTCCACAAATTAACAAAAGTCAGTTTGTAATTTCAATACATCAGCGTGCACGTAAATAAAGATGCAATAAGCCTTGCGAAGGTCGCTAACTGTCCACAATAAGCCGACAGTGGGTAATAAAACTTCATTGCGGAAGTAATGCCCAACTCCGCATTGTGTGTCATTGTAGATTTCGACCATTACTTCAATGTGTGACCTTAGTAATTTGGTAGACAGGTTTACTGCTCAGCCAGGTCGCAATGTTGTTTGATATAGTCCCGTTATGGTAGATTTCAGATAGACTTAGAATATGACATAGAAATATTTCTATGATGATCTCTATGATCTGAGGAATATGATCTAGAATTCAGGTGTCATCGAATCAGAATCCATTTGAGTTCCGCCTTGCGGTCCACTGTCGACTTTTTATATTGGTGTTAATACGGTAGTGGACTACTATTAAAAAAGTACAAAATATAAATTATTTTATTCCAAAGAAGGAATAGGAATAACAAAAAAATAAAAATAATAATAATAATTTATCACAAAATGGAAAACATAGACGCTTTTAAAGTTTTTGGAGGGAGTATCGCTCCGTCTTTGTCGCGCGAAGCGGACATAGGTGGTGTTACGTCACTTATCATGCAGTGCCGTCCGTGTCTAGCAAATCATTTTAAAACGCTTATAACTTTGCCAATTTTGTAGATGTTTCATCAGTTTTTTTGGTGTTCATTATCTTTTTTCAAATAGTTTACAGATTCACAATAAAAAAAAATAGTCCGGTACCGTATTCTGTGGTAGGTACATCGCACCAAATTAATTTTAATCACACTAAATATAATATCTCTTTTTCGTAAACACGATTAAAAAAGGGCCAAAAAATATTAAGACAAATTGTCACCATCGCTATGCCTTGGGTAGCAACTATTTTCACGTTAATAATAAACAAGTGGACTAATTTGACAGGACTAAATGTCTTCTATCCCTTTCTCACGTTTTTTGTTACCTAGAAAGAAACAGTGAGACTAAATTAGTTAAGTTTGTAAACAGCAGAATCGTCGCCATTGTTGATCGAAGTATGTGAATGTGATATTATTATGTCTATTGAATCAATGGTTGTTGACATAACTCTGTACTAAGCGTCGTGAACATCGTACTATTAAGGCGCGTCTCGTGTGACCTGTTTTCGTGTTCGACGAACATCGAACAGTGAACAGTGAACGATAAAGGGGCGTGGTCTACATGTTTTGAGTGTTTTTATTCGTCAAAACACGTAGACCACGCCCCTTTCTCGTTCACTGTTCGATGTTCGTCGAACACAAAAACAGGGCGGAGGAGACGCGCCTTTACAGTAAAGTGCTTATTTAGTCATATCCTACTTATGTACCTATATATATACCTTTGTCCTGCAAATATGGACATTTAGGTACACTCTGTCGTGTCGTGTCAGATCCGTCTTAGGTCATTCTTGTTTACGTTTTCATTTTATATTATGTTTACAATATGAATCACACAAATTCACATATTTATTAGGCCTTATAAATGAAGTCTACTCAATTTTTGTTAGAAGAAAAATATTGAATTACATAGATTATTATTTATGACTGTAAAACAGCTATGTTCTTATACTTGTTAATAAATTCAAACAAAATACAATTCAAATAACAGTCCTACTTATCGCAAACATGTAAGTAATTAATTATTTATTCACAACTTTTCTTAGCCCTATTTTTTATCGTCAAGAATTCTAGATATATTATGTAAGAGTCGCACTGGGCGTATCTTTAGTTTTGTAGGTGTACACTCTGTCAAAACTGCGTTTTTTTTGCAAATCATCCCGCGCCATTATGAAATAGCGCAGAGAGAGTATGAACATTTGAATTTTAAATTCACTCAATTCTTGTGGACGTTTATAGTATTGGTATTTGTATTTTGGGACCTAGAACCTATTGCGTCAACGCACGGAACAAATCGCGCCAGATTAGTCCTTTTTGAGCAGTACCGTAAACGTTGACGTATGTACTACGTAGTACGTAGGCACCGCGTAGATGCCTCGTAGATGCTGCGTAGGCGCTTCGTAGATGCTGCGTAGGCGCCCCGTAGATGCTACGTAGACGCCTCGTAGCTGACTCGGGGTAGAGTCCGCGATCAAACAAACAAAATGAAACACTATACCCTCCTTTTGGGCTTCGTCGCAGTCGGGTAATAACATAGTCACCATTATTGTGTCGTTACTATCGACAAATGTTGTAATAGATAGCATTCATTATTATCGTAGCGCCATGTCCTGTATTTAGAAATAAACAAGTTCTTGACAAATGTATGGGAGAAACTAGCGAGAAACACGTTGCTATAATATACTACCGATATGCCTCATCTTGTCTTGCTTGTCTCTTTCGCGCACATTCTCCGCGAGCGCAAGGCAAATAGTGGAACTAATCCCATTCTCTATATAGGGTTGTATGGTAGCTTAACTGGTTTTTTTAGGGTTGCACGGTAGCTTAACGCTTAAGTAGTTTTTTTCCTCTTATTCCATGGATTGTTTTCTTAAGCCTCATCTCATTTATGGTTTGAATGGTAGTATTACTCATCACTTGCTATCCAAGTAGGTATCCACGTTGAGTTATTGCAGCGCTCATTATAACAATGATCGGGGATTCATAACAGTATGATTGTACAAGCTCCTATTTTATAGAATAGTCACGACAAGATCACAGTATTTAATAATTACACAATAGCATCGCCTCTGTTAAATGGGACTCAAACATGGCGAAATGTGTGTGTATTATACTCATCTCCATAACCCTTCAGGGACTATGTATACGCGTGTTATGTTGTGTAGGTACATGTTAAATATAGATAGGGCTGCCATCACCTAATTGCGGACACCGGACTTTGATTTCTAAGAATCCCGGACACATGGTCAAGATCAGGATTTTTCTCGGAAGCCCTTCAAAATATTAAATAAAAAATATGATGCCAATGTTAAGTCACAAACAATAGAAAACAAACGTTAAACGTTCGTATTTCACCCCGACACTTTCTGAAAACCCCCCCGGACGGGCTCTCAAACTAGGACAAATCCGGAGAAATCGGTCAGATGGCAGCCCTTGATATATGTAGATATAGCTAACTATGCAATAGTTAAATATATCTCTAAAAACTTTGCTACTTTATTTTTACATAAAACCTCTTGTTCTTTCTTTCCAGATGGGCTACGCGCAACTAGAACAGACGGGTCACGGTATTCATCTCCGGCAGTTCTCCAGGGCTTTCGTGCTGGAAGATGGCAGCGGAGACTCGACTCAGAGGCTGGTCTTCGTGTCCGTTGACGCTGCCATGATGGGCCATGGTGTGAGAAAAGAGGTTAGTGATCGGTGGTGGCCCAGTGGTAAGGATCCCAATCCCAACTTACAATACAAGTCGTAAGTCCGGTAGGTCGTGGATTCCATATCAGGCAAGTGCGCACTTTACTTACGATAATGGCACTGGGAAGAAGCACCATTTTTGTAGAACATGTTTTTAAAGTGGCAGTACAGACAAAAATCTTCGTCTTTTGAACAGGCTCAGATTATGTGTTATGAAATGAAGCAGATGCTGGTTTTTCCTGTACGAATGTTTTGGCCTATTGTGAACAAAATCATTATGTCCATTTCAAATTAATTTTAAGTCTTTATGATCGAGACCTATCTATTTATCCAAAGCGAGACCCGATAGTAGAGAGACAATATGATCTAATTTACATACTCCACAGGATTGTCTAAAATGCTGCTATTACCGAAAACCTCCGAAAGTGAAGTGGGAGGTCCTAATACTAACTCCTTTGTCCCAGGTCATCAAGCGCCTCCAGAAGCGCTACGGTGTCCTGTACGGGGAGCACAACGTGATCATCAGCGGCACTCACACGCACTCCACGCCCGGAGGGTTCCTCATGGACTTCCTCTTCGACCTGCCCATCCTCGGCTTCGTGAAGGAGACGTATACGGCTTATGTTGTTGGCATTTATAAAGTAAGTGTGGTTGCGAAGTGGTGATAGATATGAAATTCAACAAGTGGGTGTCTCAGATTTGGTTGGGGATTAATAACTTTGAATTCTTCAGTGTTCCGATCAAAATATTTATAGAAACTGTTCGAGGGTCATACTATGAGTCTATGACGTATTAGCCACACCATCAGCGTGTGAAAAAGATGGTACTATATAGGGCACAGGGGAATAGAGAAATAAATAAATAAATTCCACCATCTCTTTTTCGCAATAGAACAATGAAGGCACTACATCTCTCCTAATAACTTTAAGAGCCGAGCTAGGCTGTTTCTATCCCTTATTTAAGGTACATTATACGTCTCGTCATCAGTATTAAGTCTTTCAATAAATGAAAATTCATCAGTCTCAGCTTCTACTACTTAATTAACCTCAGCTGAAAAATGTATTTCTTAATTTACCGATACTATTCAACTCCATTAAAATTATCCAGAACGGAGTGGAATCAGTTATTACACTTTGCTGAATGTAGTCGTCCTAATTCCTTTTCTCTAATTAGGATTCTAACTGATTTTGTATGTCAGCGAACTTGCTAAATGCTTCCACACGTGACTGAATCAATTACTTTTTCATTTAGGATGACTGAATTCAGTAAAGTGTTATATTAACTGCTTTAGTGTCAATCACCTCAGATATGAATTTAAGTTTTTTATGATATTCTTTGCCAAATTACAGAGTATAGTGATAGCACACAACAAGTTGACAGAGGCGCGCGTGTTGTATGGAGAGGCGGAGCTGCTGGATGCTAACATCAACCGATCGCCCACCTCCTACCTCAGGAACCCGCCGGAGGAGAGGGCCAGGTGAGAGTTCAAACGTTATTCAAGTAAGATAGATAGATAGATTCATTTATTTGCCTGAAATATGGTATTTTACAGATTTTATAAACATAGGTACCTACACATTAGTTCTTCATATTCCGCCTTCTAAATTCGGCATGCAAATTTTGTGACAATAATGATGATTCTAATTTAAACAAAATAATTAAATTCCAATGTCAAAAAAAATAGTACGTACTAAATGAAAAATTGTCTTCATATTAAATTACAAATGTCAAAGAAAATTATTAAATTACAAATTGTTTAAATATTCAATTAATAATAACAACAAAATAAATTAAATTACAAATGTCAATAGCTTAATAATAACAATGTCAAATAAAATTTTCATATCACGCAACTTTCCCATTTGTCTTGGAATTCATGAATTCCTTAATAGTGTAAAAACACTTATCTATAAGCCATGCTCTGAGATGCTTTTGGAATAAGCTGGTTCGCAGTTCTCTAATAACCTTCAGTATATTATTGAATATTTTTATTGTCATTCTACTGGTGTTTATATGGCAGTACGCTGTTCTACATCTTGGGATTGCCAATTTCGTTGGAAAGTAAAGTAAAGTTTAATACATCCGCAAACAATGACATCTTGTTGAGATCCACAACAAATACAGGTATTCCATATTTTGAGACAACTCAGTTCTATAATGAGATAATTGAAGGATACTTTAAAATTTTAATTAGGTATGTTATTTAATTTGCTATTATGTTATGACAAGCGTGATAGCGTCTGCTAAAATATTTGTTGAAACTTCACAGTTTAGTTCCGATTTCCTCGATAGATGGCGTTGCACAATTCGGTCGTTTTCTGAATCGCGGTGTTAAGATTCTCCGCCGTTGAACGACCCTCGTGCCGCTCTGTATCTAATTCATACTTACCTGGCGTAGGGGACACCGTGATCACGAAGGCGGTTCCCCCAGGGCGAGGCCTTCCCATTGCACTGCGGGTGGGTTGACCCCTGCGATTATCCCTAATGTGGATAACTCGGACGCGTTATTTTTGGTAGTGAGGGACTGCGTGCGCGCTGTCCCTCATAAAATTCCTAATGTTATACTCTATGCAGTACAAATGTTCTGCGAAGTGTTAATGTACATAATATTATATAATACAGTATAAATTACTACAGTCACGTTACAAAATATAGACAGCTTTTTGAGTGTGAGGCAATCCGGTTGGTTACTAGAGCATGATAAATTGATAAGTAAATAGTAAATCAGCTGCCAAATATAATTTTTTTTATTAAAAACAAAAATAATAAAATCATAATAAAGCGATAACAGTTGTTATTTCAGCATAGTATGAAAACAATTTATTAGATTACAACTACAGAAGATAAGAAATTAATAAAAGCTTGTAAAAAGAGGTAAAACAATGGCGCGAATTTTAAGGCAGTGTTAGTGTTAAAGTAGTCGTCTATGAAAATTAAGAAAAACTACATTAGGATACATAGGTACCAGTGGCGAAGGGTCCCTACAATACGATTCATATCGGCTTCCCTTTGAAAAATAGCACAGGCCGTATTGCCTACTTCTATTAATTAGCTTTTCGCCAGGTAAGCTTTTGTAGCTCCGGCTTACGTCTTACAAACACTGACCCTTCGCCACTGATAGGTACGGGCAATTTTGATCAGAAATTGCGTTAAAAATCCTTACAATGCTTTGCTGACCAATAAATATACTTTCACGACCCCATGAGGTACTTAAAGCCTTGTAAAAATCTTCCTTCACGATCCTGCCAGGCACCTCATTGCTACCGATCCATAAAATTGACTGTAAAACCAGATATAGAATAACTTGTCCGTAATTGAGACAAGTTTTTGACTATTTCTAGGTACAAATACGACACGGACAAGACGTTATCGCAGATCCGTTTCGTGTCTCCTGAAAACAAGGTGTTGGGTGTGATCAACTGGTTCGCGGTTCATCCGACCAGCATGAACAACACCAACCGACTGATCTCGTCCGACAATGTGGGCTATGCCTCCGTATTGATGGAGAAGGCGCTGAATGGGAACACTACGCTGCCTGGTAAGGTAAGAATGATTTGATATACATAGTAAATGTGTATTATATGCAAGGAAGTCAACAAGGTGCACCAGTAGCCATGAGCATACCCAGGATTAACTATGTATTAGGGGTGGGGCAAAAGTAAGAAAAGTTTACCTGGAAATGATAAGTTTTATATTGAAAACATTTTTCAAAACAAGTTTTTATAAAGACCACTTCCCAGCTCCATCTTGAGATCGTGGGCATCATCTAGGTCTATGATACTTTTCAAGACAAATCCAACGAGCCCAAACACGATGGAGTTATGTTGAGAAGTAGAGGAGTTTCTATGGTCACCTCCAGGCCTCATCATGAGACCACTTCTATGGTACCATATTATTGCATCGTCACCGAAGTTACACATGTGTTCTAAACAGCTCAATCGGTGGGGGGGAATTGGTCTAAAATTCTGTTGCAAGATTTAGCCCCCCACTAATAAGGGCAAGTTAAATTATAAAAGCTTGTAAAAAGATAAAAGGTAGGTACCGTACTTACCAAAAATACGACTATAATAATTATGTAACATTATTATTACTTATTTAGCTCAACTGCCTACCCCTTCTCATCTACAAAACTCATTTCAGCAATATAGTGGAGTACCGCTAGCCTAAAAAGCACTTGACCTAACTAGAGGGGAAAGTGCCCCACTCGCTTCACCCTGCGTTATACGCTTACTGATGGCTTGCCTTCTAGGCACGCCACTGAAGGCTACCATTTTGTTTCTAGGGCAACGTAGTCTGTGCCTTCGCGTCCACAAACCTGGGCGATGTGTCCCCGAACACCCGAGGTCCTCGCTGCGAGTTCTCAGGAGCGGTGTGCGACCAGGAGAAGCTGCTGTGCAAGCTGCCCAAGGAGAAGTGCTTCGCGTCGGGACCTGGACGGGACATGTTTGATAGCACCAGGATTATCGCCACCAAGCTGTTCCAGACAGCTATGGTGAGATGGTCTTTAGACATATATCCTGAAAGTTAATTATAGTGGAATTTGTGTCAGAGAAAAACTCGTTTAAAAAGATTTCACCTAATGTGCGATTTTCTTTTGTTTCTATATAGTTAACTTGATGATGTTAAGGCCCCTATGAGCAAAGAAGATCATAAAGAATATCAAAACTATAATTACTTAGGTACTTCTGTTCTCGAAACTTATCATAATAAACCATTCTAGAACGTTCTGAACCAACCGGGCGAAGACCTGACGGGTCCCCTGGGCATCAAGCACCAGTACGTCAAGATGCCTGAAGAAGAAGTATCACCTTACGACCCAGTCAGCGAAACCTTCAATACCGTGAGTGTTTAAATCTTCACCTTACATCGATGAGTTATGGCTATGACACAAAGCTGAGGTAAAGACTTGTTGGCCCACTGAATATTTTACGGAACCCCAAAATAAGCATGATTTAAACAAAAACAAAAATAGTTTTATATAACGAACTTTTCTTGGCCGCTCTGAAGTTAGCCGTTTGAATGCGCCATGGATTGTTTAGAGGGTATAAAGAGGATGACATGATGTACTTAGTTCTTTAGGTGGAGCCCTCGCAGATGCCTTGTGGAGCCCTAGGGATCCGCGGAGTACACTTACCTAACTTTCCACTGAGCTACATTGCATGTCTGAATCAGTTGAAATTTGACCGCACAAAATGACCGCAAAAAATCTTTGACCGCACGGTTGTCGCAGTGGCTGAGAGATTGGCTGCTGCGCAACGTGTCGCGGGTTCGATTCCCGCATTGCACATAGGTCTGGCTGTTTGTGTATGTGAAATTTGTGTTTGTAAACGCACCCACGATACAGGAGAAATCCTAGGGTGGGGCAAAGTTTAAAAAAAAAAAAAAAAAAAAAAAAAATTTGAAATCTACTTACTACCAAAACTTACCCATTCTTCCTCCCAGAGCACGAAGGTGTACGGCTGCCTGCCCGCGATGGGCTACAGCTTCGCGGCCGGCACCACGGACGGGCCCGGCGCCTTCGACTTCCGGCAGGGCACCACCACCTCCAACCCGCTGTGGAATGCCGTCCGCGACTTCATCGCCGAACCCACCAAGGAAGACATCAAGTGTCAGGCACCCAAACCCATTCTACTGGCTACAGGACGGGTAAGTTTGATGGGAACTAAGAACTCTAGCTAAGGGACTTCATCGCCGAACCCACCAAGGAAGACATCAAGTGTCAGGCACCCAAACCCATTCTACTGGCTACAGGACGGGTAAGTTTGATGGGAACTAAGAACTCTAGCTAAGGGACTTCATCGCCGAACCCACCAAGGAAGACATCAAGTGTCAGGCACCCAAACCCATTCTACTGGCTACAGGACGGGTAAGTTTCATGGGAACTAAGAACTCTAGCTAAGGGACTTCATCGCCGAACCCACCAAGGAAGACATCAAGTGTCAGGCACCCAAACCCATTCTACTGGCTACAGGACGGGTAAGTTTCATGGGAACTAAGAACTCTAGCTAAGGGACTTCATCGCCGAACCCACCAAGGAAGACATCAAGTGTCAGGCACCCAAACCCATTCTACTGGCTACAGGACGGGTAAGTTTGATGGGAACTAAGAACTCTAGCTAAGGGACTTCATCGCCGAACCCACCAAGGAAGACATCAAGTGTCAGGCACCCAAACCCATTCTACTGGCTACAGGATGGGTAAGTTTGATGGGAACTAAGAACTCTAGCTAAGGGACTTCATCGCCGAACCCACCAAAAAAGACATCAAGTTTCAGGCACCCAAACCCATTCTACTGGCTACAGGACGGGTAAGTTTGATGGGAACTAAGAACTCTAGCTACGGGACTTCATCGCTGAACCCACCAAGGAGGATATTAAGTGCCAAGCTATCAAGCCTATACTGCTAGCTACAGGACGGGTAAGTTTGATGGGAACTAAGAACTCTAGCTACGGGACTTCATCGCTGAGCCCACCAAGGAGCATTTTAAGTGTCAGGTTCCCAAGCCTATACTGTTGGCTACGGGATGGGTAAGTTTCATGGGAACTAAGAAATCTAACTTAGTAGTTTGGGATTTTGGGTACCGAGTGCGTTAATCGAGTAAAGATCTCTGGAACAACCAATCACATCTTCACTTTCCAGCGCGAACCTATATTTTGTGAAAATATATTTTGAAATGCGCAGATCAAGCCCTTTCATATGATATGTCACTTGACCTAGTAACCCCACTTTGAAATTTTGGACCCCCACTCCGGCTCCTTTTGCAATGAAAATAAAAATATTTTTTGACTATTTTCATTTGCAATATAGTTGGACAAGCATTCTTTATAACTGTTCCAAATTTCAAGTCGATAGCATTAGTAGTTGCTGAAATAAACAGGTGTGACAGACAGACGGACAGACAGACGAAGTCGCACCATAAGGGTTCCTTTTTACCATTTTGGCACGGAACCCTAAAAAGGAAAAAATATCGCAGAAGGGATCTTAAAGGACCAACCCAATACCGTCATTTATGTTTGTCCAGTTTATTAGAGGTCATCGATATATGCCAAAAAATCAACGAGGAGTTAGAAAACGAATTCTAACTCAATAACTCGTAACTGTACCAGCAATCCTTCTTCCAGGCGAAATTCCCTTACGAGTGGCAGCCAAAGACCGTATCGTGTTCCGTGGCCCGCATCGGAGGCCTGTTCCTGGCCGCCGTCCCCGGAGAGTTCACCACCATGTCCGGCCGGCGGCTCCGGAACATCGTCGCCAGGACTGCGCCCGGAGCCAAGAGAGTGCTGATCGCTGGACTGTCCAATATCTACTCCGATTATATTGCGACCCCTGAAGAATATCAGGTATGCCTTGGGAGTCTTTATTGTATGGTATGCTATAGTTGGAGTCAGTGGCGTGCCTACAGTTAATGAGTTATGTTTTTAAGCTATCATCGGTTTTCAGGCGCAGAGGTACGAAGCTGCATCGACGATCTTCGGGCCACACACTCTAGATATCTATCTGAACAAATACGTGGAACTTACCAATGCCCTGATCTCGGTAAGTTAGAAATAATTGCGGATACATGCATACAAAAGCCTGTTAATGTTCCCACTGCTGGGACACAGGCTTCCGCTCTGTGATAGGGAGTGGTAGCATTGATAGAAAGAGAGACAAAGTAGCATGGAGTCCTATGCGTCTTTTTAGAGTTCCGTACCACAAAAGGAAAAACGGAACTCTTTTAGGCTGAGGCTACATTAGGCCGCGACGCGACCTGCGACACATGAGCGATTAAAACAAAATAATGAATGCTCACGTATATGGCTACACCGTGCCGGTGTAGCCATATATGTTTTAATCGCTCATGTGTCGCAGGTCGCGTCGCGGCCTAATGTAGCCTCAGCCTTAGGATCACTTTGTTGTCCGTCTGTCCTAAGACGCTTAATGGGTGGAGCCATCTGCTCATAGATAGCCCCACTAGTTGTATGTAATAGCGCCATCTATGATCAACATATGATTATTATTTATTTACTATGATGTAATAGCTACATCTTGCTCATAGATGGCGCTTTCGGAACCCTGAGGGCGCGAGTCGTACTCGCACTTGTCTGGTATTTTCTCTCTTTCTATTACTACGACTAGACGAATACGAGGCGTAAGAAATTTAGTTAATGATGGGGGTCCCCCGACCGCACGTTTTCAAGTTTTTGTTTAGTATTCCATTCTAGCTTCTTTTGATCGTTGAAGATGTCCATCACTTGTTGGTGGAATGCGTCCGGTATAAAAGAGAGAGAGAAATATTATTGTCAGAGTTAAATATTAATGTCCGTATGGATTGAGGAGCCACTTTTTGTAGCTTAATGAAATTAATATACTTATTTAGTAGTAAGTTTAAAAATATTGTAGGCTCAATCCTCGAATTTGTAGTATAATAGTTCAATAGTTATATGAACATAAAGGTGGCTCCTCAATCCAAATGTTTGGATTGAGGAGCCACGTGGAAACACGGAAAGTATACAATGAATATTCTTGAAAATATTGTATCATTTAGTAGCCATTATGTAGAATGCCTACTAAAAATCTGATTCCAGTACTGTTGATATTCAAGAATGTACAATACTTTTAATGTGGCTCCTCAATCCAGATAGATGAGAGCGTGAATTTCCATAAAAGCAATTGGTAATTTTAAATTCCACTCCAAAAACATTTAGAAGTAAGTGTGTTAGAATTTGTAGTGTATGGACAAAGTAGTAAAACTGTGTGAATTTAGTAAATAAACGCATTTTATTTGGCTCCTCAATCCTGACGTTACTGTATTGAGAAGATACTTGAGTTACCTGAGATCACAACGGAATAAAAAAACAAAGACACTAACATTTAGTATAAATTTCTACTAAATATATATGCACAGATCAACATTGTATGTATTCGATATCTGATAAACAAATAACTTTTCGATATTGCTTAAGAATTCGCCATTTAGGGGGACCATGTTATATGAATGAAACCAGGATAACCAGTTTTTTATTTTTTTTTTACAAATCAAAATATCGGGGTACAGGTACCTATGTACAGAGATACTTCATAATATATTATGTTTAGGGTGGTGACACATCAAATGGTACAAAGTTATTAAACAAATATTCACTCAACAAACAACGAAACGCAACATTATCATTTCGCAAATCATCATTCCATATAAAAATGTTAATCAAACTTTACATTTCATAAAGTAAGTACTTAATGCTTTCTAGTACAAAGGGGTCTCAAATTTCAGATGAGTCGGGCGAGACCCGGTAGCTCAGTTGGTTCAGAGCACTAGTCACGGTACGGCAGAGGTCGCGGGTTCAAATCCCGCTCGGGTCATATGATTTTTGAGAATCACTTATATATTTAATAAGTTATTAAATATATAAGTGATTCTTTCTTTCTTAAAGCCATGTTATGCTTCTATCAAGTTATTATTAATAACTTGATAGAAGCATAACATGGCTTTGACATTCACATTTGAAATTCACAAATAAAAATATACATTTATCCCTCCAATTAGCGACGTTGGCATGGGCCACTATAAATGTCACTACCCCATAAAGGACGAGATGTTTTGTTACGACGACTATGATTGTCATGGTAAATTAAGTAAAAGCACCGACCAACCAATTTTGTATCATACAATAACTTATGTCGAAAATGATTAGTAAGAAGTACCTATCTTAAACATATATGAAGTAGGTATCTCTGTACATATTCAGATATTTTGATTTGTAAAAAAAAAATTAAAAAACTGGTTATCCTGGTTTCATTCATATAACATGGTCCCCCTAAATGGCGAATTCTTAAGGAATATCGAAAAGTTATTTGTTTATCAGATATCGAATACATACAATGTTGATCTGTGCATATATATTTAGTAGAAATTTATACTAAATGTTAGTGTCTTTGTTTTTTTATTCCGTTGTGATCTCAGGTAACTCAAGTATCTTCTCAATACAGTAACGTCAGGATTGAGGAGCCAAATAAAATGCGTTTATTTACTAAATTCACACAGTTTTACTACTTTGTCCATACACTACAAATTCTAACACACTTACTTCTAAATGTTTTTGGAGTGGAATTTAAAATTACCAATTGCTTTTATGGAAATTCACGCTCTCATCTATCTGGATTGAGGAGCCACATTAAAAGTATTGTACATTCTTGAATATCAACAGTACCTACTGGAATCAGATTTTTAGTAGGCATTCTACATAATGGCTACTAAATGATACAATATTTTCAAGAATATTCATTGTATACTTTCCGTGTTTCCACGTGGCTCCTCAATCCAAACATTTGGATTGAGGAGCCACCTTTATGTTCATATAACTATTGAACTATTATACTACAAATTCGAGGATTGAGCCTACAATATTTTTAAACTTACTACTAAATAAGTATATTAATTTCATTAAGCTACAAAAAGTGGCTCCTCAATCCATACGGACATAAATATTAACGTTTCTGAATTAGGTGCTTTTCAAGCTATACTTTCTAAGCCGAATAGTGATGGCGCTATTAAAATTTATGAATTTGTGTGCAATTTAAATAGAACGTAGTATTTATTTTTCTCTACATATACATAATTATGTATAGGTTATGAGGATACGATGAGTCTGGCATAGTCTTGTTAGATTAAAAGACTCTAAATTTCAATAAAGAGGAAAAAAAAAAAGCTTCTTTTGAATCTATTTTAGGGTCTAATGACATTTCAAAAACTCTACTTACTTCACCTGTATCTCATTTTCCAGGGTGAAACCATCCCAGCAGGGCCGGAGCCCCCCGAGCTGAGCGGCCAGCTGATCTCGCTGGTGCCGCCGGTACTGTGGGACTCCGCCCCCTGGGGACATGAGTTCGGGGACTGCCTCAAGCAGCCCTTCAAGCAGTACAGCTACGGAGATGTCGTTATTACGCAGTTTGTGAGTGTGGCTTTCAATTTATCTACTGTCCTACTTAATATTATAAATGCGAAAGTTTGTGTGGATGGATGTATGTATGGATGTTTATTACTTTTTCACGCAAAAATTTGTCGCGGAGTGCCTCCCTCCCTCTGTCCTCTCAGCCACGGCTAGCTATGAGAAGGAAGCCTCCGGACACAATCTTGATGGAATAAAACACTGCAGGATGGTTGGAGAGGTATATTGCGAGACGTAGGTTGTATATTTGCACTTTATAACGTTACACAGAGGTATAAAACTGGTATAAAAATAACTGTTACAAAAGACTATTCTTGCATAAAGCTTTGCACACTTGATAAATAGGTAGTAGGTATAAAAATTATAACAGTACAGCGGTTCAGTGGTCCACGACCGATGTCTTTGGAGACCAGACAAAGAGTGACGAAACAATGAAATAAATGCATAAAAATATGAGATGTTCTAATTTTGAAATTTAAAATTCAAATCTGGAAGGATGGAGTGAATGAAGTGGCCAGTAATGGAAGATTGGCAGCACTAAATGATGAAAGAGGATGACTCCGTCACAAGCTACTTAACGGAATTTGATGAAACTTTACAGTAATACTTATAGCTTGTACATCAGAATAACACATAGGCTACCTTTTATCTCGAAAAAAGCGGGTGGAAGCTAGCTATAAATACGAAAGTTTGGATGGATGTTTGTTACTCAATCACGCCAGAATGGATCTCGATGTTTGGCATAGAGATAGATAATAATCTAGAACACTGAACAGCATATAGACTATTTTTTATCTCGAAAAACGTGGTTGAAGCCGCGGGCGGATACTAGTCTAAAATATACACCATCCATGACTTGTCAGACAAGAAAAAGTTGATGGTAGACTTCTAGTTGGTTTCTGGGGGAAAGGCTGTAGATAGGAACTTCCTTTACTTATATAACCCTATCGACTTTCAGGAACCGATACTTTCAAGGGCGTAGTCAGGATTTGTTCAGGAGGGGCAGGCAAGGAAAACATACATATAGGAAAGGTGCACCAGATGAGGGAGAATGCTCGTAGTTTAAACGATATTCAACTTGACGCGAAATAATCAATTTATGAGTGATTTAAAATGCTTCTTTTCTTCCTAAAATGATTTACTTTTCGGTTCGGGAGTTGCTAAGGGGGGCAGCTGCCCCTTCTGCCTGTACCTGTCTACGCCCATGGACACTTCAGTTCCAGCAATGGCTTTATTGATGAGGTTCCACCTTCAGGTGTCGGGGCACCCTCGCAACAGCATGCGGCACGGACGCTGGTACGCCGCGGTGGAGCGGCTGGAGTCCGAGGAAGACGACGCCTGGACCACTATCTTCACTGATGCTGACTGGGAGACCAAGTACGTATGCTAAGTTCAGGGGAAATCGACTGGGCGTATGTCCTACAATATAGGAGTTATATTTTCCAACATAAACATAATCAGCCTATAAAGCCCCCACTGCTGGAGTACAGGCTTCCTCTCTGTAAGAGGAAGTGGGTCGTAGTCCACCGCGGGGGACCAGTGAGAGTTGATGTACTTCACATGCCTTTGAATTTTTGGTTCTAGGACATGCCGGTTTCCTCACGATGTTTTCCTTCACGCACGAGCGTGTAGCTAATCATTGTCGTCAATTTGCCCACCATTGAGTAGTTCTAACTCACGACCGTCAGAGAGCACTAGCCTTTGACATATGGCACAAGTGCAACTGTTCGCAGCTTAGGGAGTATCAAGCTGAAATTTCCCCATTGCGACAGCTTTGCACACAGGCTATCCTAAGAGAATAGTACTGCAGGGATCTGTCAAAGCCAGTTTTCATAATTTCCTTCTTCATTACCCTGTCTTTTGTGTTCCAGATTCACGTGGATCCGCGACTCCAAGGTAATGGGCACCAGTCGCGCGGAGATCGAGTGGGAGATCCCTGTGGGGACCCCACGAGGAGTCTATAGGATCCACCACTTTGGCCACTACAAGTATGTGCTGGGTGGCATCTACCCCTACCATGGGTTCACGGACAGCTTCGAAGTGTCTTAGGTACCTGGTTTCTTGATAATGATCGCCACAATAGGTCTTTGTAGGACACAGTAACTAAGGGATTCCCAAGGATCTTACTTTGGGCCAAAATTTTTGAGGAATTCCCAAGGACCTTACTTTGGGCCATGGTTTTTGAGGAATTCCCAAGGATATTACTTTGGGCCATTACTTTTGAGGAATTCCCGAAGGCCTTACTTTGGGCCATGATTTTTGAGGAATTCCCAAGGGCCTTTCTTTGGGCCATAATTTTTGGATGCCATGGTGGTTTTGGATGATCCATGTGTTCATGGATGTCTTTGAATGCTGGATCACCTTATCAAATGTTGATGTTATGTCAATGCTTGTTGGGACCAATGAAAAGACTGTTTTATTGAAATTAGTGCCTTTACTTTAAAGTGCAGTGAACTGTAGTGAAACATTTTTAAGGATTATTTTATTATCTATGTGGATAGCACGCAATCACTTCAATTATAAAGCTAAAATTAAATATGCTTATAAATATGATAAGTTTTGCTTCACGTCTATGGTACGGTCGGCAAAATAAATTGCTATTTTACATAAATACACAAAATTCGGTACAATGCCTTGTAGCATTTCATGTAATAACCCAGAATTTGTATTATTTTAATGTTACATCTGGTTCGGATTTTGTAAAATAAATTTGTTTCAATCTTAATTAAAAAACTTAAGTGTTAATCGACTTTTGTCGCCGACAATATAGCGAAGGGTGATTAAGCTCTCGATTTCTCGTTTTGTAGATATCTTATGATATTTAAAAGCACTGTAGCCAAATGGTAGCAATGGCGTTTTAAACGTATTTCATAATAGGGATATTTTTTTATTTTATTATAATATTAAATATATAAATTGCGTATACTTGCGCGGGCGCATTGCCTTTTCTTTTCAGAAATGAATGTGAGAATTAAATATACATTAGGTTATGTACATAAGTTTAGACTATACATTTTATAATAACATAACAATGATGCCAGTACTATAATTTTATTGTATGTATAGTTTATGGATATTTATGTATAAAAAATACAAATGTATGAAAAATCTCAAGAAAAACTGTAATTACGTTACTGAATTGTATTTTAAAAGATATCTGCTTCTCACAGCATTTTGATACTTTTATAGGAACTTATATTTTGAAAATCCGTTTTTCGAAATTTAGAAGGGACTGCAGCTAGCGTTATCTATGTTTTTCTGTAGAACTAAATCACTAGCCAAATAAAAAATAACGACATATTTATAGCTTGCCCCGCTTACCTAACTAATGTCTTATTGTAAGCGTGATGATATTTTTGTGGTTAGAAGATTTGTTTAATATAATGTAAAACCAAAGCGAAATTGCTAGTAATAATATCTTGTGTGGATATTATCTGTTTATTTTATTTTATAATACCTATAGGTAGCTTTCTTAGTCTAGTCGCTAATTCTATTTGTTTCTAAGTATCATTTGCTTAGCCAATTTTCATTTTAAATGATTAAATGTATGTATATTTTTTTTAAAGTTTTTTTTTTCTTAATGGGGTTTTTACGATATAATCTAAATATTCTTCTTAATTATGATTTCTCTTGCATTTCGATTTATTATGTAAGTATGTATGTTTCTATGCTAATTATTTAGAAACGGTTTAGTCAAATATAATTTTCAATTTTTAATAAATAAAACTTAAACTTCAGAATTAATCTTTACTTTTGCTGATCTGATAATAACTGCATTAAAAATTGTAGATTTTTTTTTATATCTTGTGAAAGGGGCTTAAGTTCAGATAACACATTCACACAATACAACTAAGTGACTATGTAAATAATGCAGCAGTATGTATAGATTGTAGCAGTGGTTTTACAACCTGATTTGTAATAAATAGACTTGCAACGAAGTGTATTTACTACCTGATTTGTAACTTGACTTGCAACGAATATTCGGCCACTCTTTGGTATTCGGCCGAATATTAGACAGTATTCGGCCAAATACCAAAGAGTAGCCGAATATTCTTGCAAGTCTAGTATTAAATACTTATACTTACATAGTAAGTTTTTAAGATGGGACTGCATAATTCCAAAACCATGGCTTTTAAGAAAACTACAACTAGTTTTTGGTTTCTCCAAAATCGAGCTTATGAATCTTCTATTTTAAATGTTTTGGATTGTGCACTACATTCTACAGTTTCAAATCAAAATCTCATTCTGTATGTTCTAGGTACCACCACGACAACACATAATACATTTTGTTGACACAATAGGGCATTTTTAACCGACTTAAAAAAAGGAGGGGTTCTCAATTCGGTTGTTTTTTTTTTTTTTTTCACAGGACATAGGGAAAATTTGTTTTTTTTTAAACAGGCTCTCGTGTATTTTAAGTATTACATAATATACTTATTATATTTCTATACTATGTAAGTATATCATTACCTATGTATGTATAACTGGAACTGATTTAGCTAGACAATGTCGTAGAATTACGTATGTAAAGTGCCAATTGTAGGTAATAAATATTTATAAATCTTTTTATGGAGTTTTTATTTAATAAAACATTACCCTCCTTCCGCAGTCGGGTAATAATGAAAGCATAAATTTAATGTCGATATACAGGTATTCAGTATTCGATTCTCATTAAATCCTAACTAATATTATAAATGCGAAAGTAACTCTCTCTGTTTGTTTGTTACGATTTCACGCCTAAACCGCTGAACTGATCATCATGAAATGTTGCATATACTTTGTCAGGGGTACAGAAAAGGACATAATAGGTACCTTTTGTAGGCGAGCGAAGTCGCGGGAAATAACTAGTATTTGTATATTTTCGTCACGTATCAGTCAAGGATATCGAATACATACGTCGTTAATGTATTTATCTAATATATTGAATTAACATGGAGATAATAGGATTATTTGATTCATTTAAATTATTTGATAATACCGCTACCATCGCTACTATCGAGCATGTGAGATTACCTACTACCTGTTATTTCTTTCCCGGGCTTAGGGCGTTTGTACACTTATCCGTTTCCAACACGTATTCATATTTTCACGTCCCGTTTTACATACATTCGATACCTACCAGTTTTTAAATTAAAAAAAAAACGGTTAAGTGCACAAACGCCCTTACGTTACAAGATGTGCCGTGCCATCAGGCTCAATTATTATTCAAAACTTCGGGATATCTAGGTACCTCTGGAATATCATAACAGATACCAACTTTTTGCTATCTGCTATTCAAACCTAGGTTCATTGTACCTAACCGATGGTTAGCCGCTTTATCGCACAAATTCCAGTATTTATTAGCACTTGGTTGGCTTTTTAATAATCTTGCTTCTATTTATTTTAAAACAACAAAGGTCTAAGTATATTAAAAAAATATTACCTAAGTATCTGACAACCCTGTTTTGCTGACGGTCCAATCTGTCATTACAAGTACGAACCGCCATTTTAGATTCGCTTCTTTTTTTGATTGGCGCGGGTTATATGTACTTACTTACTTAGGTAGGTACCGTACTTATATTTTTATCACGAATAGAAATATTTCAGATAACTTTTTTAAACAGATAACCGGTTATCGGCTTATTTTGATGGATTAATTTACTTAATATTGTAATGTTTATTTTTTCACTATTATAAGTAATTTGTATGGAATGGTGCGTGTTTCTGTTATTTGTTTATAATAAAAATATTTATTAATTTATGTGCTGTGATTAAGTATTTAAATATTATTTTATTGTGATCGATTATTCCTATACATAGGTAGGTACCTAATGTGAGTATTTTTTTCGATTATTTTTTTGGATAGGTGGATATTTAAATAGGTATAATAAATAATACAGACTGCTTTTTAGCGGCAATCTAAATTGTATCAGTCCAGAATTAAGGCCAGGATATCCGAAATCAACGTATTTTTGATTCAATGGTAAACAGTCAAATATTCTTTGTTTTGATCAGATAAAAATATATGTTGTAGTTTCATAATCATTCTTGATTATTCTATGGTTCAAAACACGATATGTACAACTTCACTCGATCTTAAAATATTACGAAAACAGGGATTTTTTTATCGTTTTTCAGGTCATACTTAAAGTATATCAAACTTATATTCATCAAAATTATGTCAAAAAATAGTCAATAACGTTTAGAAGATTATTCTATGGTTACTTTTTCTCAAAACAGTTTTAATTTTTTTTAATACAATATTATTTAACAAAAGGGAGGAGCGCGAGCGCGCGGCTCGCTTTAGTAGTCTCGGTCTATACTGTATAATCTATGTAGTAGCCCGCGAAGCCTCTCCGAGGTAGGACCTGTGTTCCTTTTGCTGGCTCGCTGCGTTCGAATAATAAATCGACCGAAATATCAGTTTATCGTTATTCCGTGATCGCAATAGTTTGAAAAATCTGTCTGTAAATAATATTGTAGTTTCTAGTACGTATTAATAATTAAATTGTAAATATTAGTTTAAGTAGTAAGTAAATAGTTAATATAGTGATCTAGTATTTACCTATTTAAGAATATAAAAATAAAATATGGGGAATAAAAACAGAAAAAAGAAAAAAAAAAATCAAAATTTGAACTACGGAAGCTTAAAAAAAAACCAGCCAAGTGCGAGTCGTACTCGTGCACTAAGTTTGTTTGTAAAGGAATTTTGATGATATTGAAAAAACTGTACTAGTTAGGATATACAAAAAATTGGACAAGCATTCTTTATAATTGTTCCAAATTTGAAGTCGATAGCATTAGTAGTTTCTGAAATAACCAGCTGTGACAGACAGACGGACAGACAGACGAAGTCGCACCATAAGGGTTCCTTTTTTACCATTTTGGTACGGAACCCTAAAAACATAAGGTAAGTTTGATTACTAGTAGGTACCTAACCTATTTATAACTACCTACCTACCTTCAATCAACAATATAATAGGTATTATTGCTGATCGTAACTATCCTTGACACGACAGAGCAATATTGTACTTGCTTTCGTCACAGTACTAGCTAAGCCTATCTATAGCTGGGTACCAGTGGCGAAGGGTCAATTTTTGTAAGAGGTAAGCCGGAGCTAGAAATGCTTCTACCTGGCCACGAAAAGCTAATTATAAATATTTGACAATAAATAGTCAATACTGCCTGTGCTACTTTTCAAAGGAAAGTCGGTAGGAATCGTATTGTGGGGACCCTTCGCCACTGCTGGGTACTCACTTAGCAGTGTAGCATGTAATGTATCAGATACGGTATCAAGTGAGTACCTACGTAGGCACGAGCCCGCTGCGAGCCGCACGCGCGTGGCCCGTCGAGTGGCGGTATCACTGCGAACCAGGGACTTGAAAACGAAATGAATTTCGTTCCGTTACACTAAATGTTCCCTCATAACATTCTAAAGTTTGTAACGATTAGTATCGTTACAAACCGAAAAATAACAATAACGTTATAAAAAAATAACGTTATAAAATAACATTTTCGTGGCACAATATTATAAGTAATGTTATGCTTACATCCGCTATAATAACGTTATAGGTAAAACGTTACAGATTCACTTGTAACGTTATTTATAAGAAATTTTCTTTCTCATTGACCACCACGGCGCCGCAGCCGTCGCACCCCGTAGGTATAAGTCACCGTCGTATTCAAGAGAGAGTGCGTAGGGTAGGTGCGCCTGTTTGCCGACCACCGCCTATTTTCGACCATTTGACGGCACGTAGCTACAGAACTCCGAAAAATTGCAAAACCAAGCCGATTCTTTTTTAAAACTGTGTTTCCGTAGAAACTTTAACCCGGCGTCATGGGGGTTGGGTCTGTGAGACCCGGCACATTTTATGATTTTATTTTGCTTGAATTTCGGTTACCTACTACCTTTCCGACGTTGCTGTTGTTCTCAGTAGCTGGAGGTATTGAGTTGTTCTAAGCGTCGCAGGCAACACATTGGTCGTGCGACAGCCGCACTGCGAGTTACACGTGCGCAAAGTTGAAAAAGGTCACTAAGACCCACCCCCGCACTTAGTGTAAAAATTTTGCGCCATTTTTCACATATGACTTTTACCATACTATGCTGACTGTATCAATGATAATGATGCGGAGTGTTTTTTTTTTTAGATATCCTAGTTTCCTATTAAAATGTGCTATTAAAACATTAAGACTGATTGTTTATTACTATTATACGATATTTTTCTTTTATTTATTTACATGAATACCTAAAAAAATAAACCCGAACAAATTTGATCTTTTTAATTTATGAAGTACTAGATTATTTCATATTTAATAAGCGGGTCTGTATGACCCACCCCCTACGTCCATGTTACACTTTTTCACCCCCATGACGCCGGGTTAATATATTAGTAGTTTATACACAAGCACTCAAAGTAATTTGTACGCATCTTACATCGAAAGTAATTAAATAATTCTGTGGCTTCGAACGAACGCGAATAAACGGGTCGTTTTCTAATAAAAAATAGTGCGCGTCGTAACATTAATAGTAAGTTTGTAATGTTTTCTAGCACTTTTTAGTTTGTTTGTTGGTTAAACAACATTGTTTAACATGTATTGAATATGAAAAACGACATTGTTACTTCCAATTTTGATATTATAATCATAAAATAAAGCGGTCGAGAAACAGAACTACGGTTTTAAATTGTCTAGTTTTCGACCGGATGGTCGAAAATAGGCATAATATGGTCTACCTAGGCTGTTTAAGATAGGTAATAAAATAATGTATGGAAAATAATAAAATTAAATTCATGAGTTTGAATCTAATGCACGCAATAAACATTTTGAAGGCCAGTTTTCGTCCACATTATTATTATGATTTAATTAATTACAGGTGCCCAAAATATCACGATGTCGAGAATTGGACACGCACTAGAGATAAAGCCAATTTTCGACCGCAGTTTTTTCTTACAAAATTAATAATATTTAATGCTCAAATTAGACTTATTTATTGATAAATAATAATACCTATCTACTTATGTGTTTATTTAACAGGAAGAAGGAGTTTAACAAGACTGGCAAGTGGCAAGTCCTGCAAAAAGTTCTTGAGAGGGCTTGATTTGACCACATTGGTCGAATAGGCAACAAACATGGTTCCGTACCTTGCGAGTAGTAAAGCGTGTTGGTCCCTAGCTAAATCAGTCGAATCGAACTTCTGCCACCCCTCACTACCTACTGAAACCTGATGGGACGCTGGCTCACACCGCTAAGGAGAAAGCAAACTTGTTTGCGGAGTCTTCACGTCTAGATGCTGGTAGTGCCATACCTCGAACTCCGCAGTATACTGACTCCATAGTCTGAAAGAGCATGGATCGTGTCTTCAACAGCAGGTTTCTGGCGAAACAAGAAACTAATGACCTTCTCAGTGACCTGTAATATGAATTCTGCAGAAACCAGTTTACTGGATACCTTCTAGCGTACGCCCGCCGTTCTTCTGGACATCTCAAAGGGTTTTGACGGGTTTGGCATGACGACCTTATACACAAGCTTTTGTCCACCGCTTTCATTGCGTGGATACTGGATACCTATCGGATTTCTTGAAGAATCGTTCGATTCGAGTAATCAGTGAGGACTGCTCGCCCGATCGAATGGCTATTAATGCCGTTGTCCCCCAGGGGTCAGTGCTCCCTGCGACGCTCTTCTTGCTGCATAGCAATGATCTACTAAAGCCTCAAAATATTAAAATTGCAGTTTTCGATTAGGGCGATGCCGACGTGGTCAAGTTAAATGCAGCTAAGACTTAGGCCTATCTGTTCTCTGCCAAAAGGAGGCCATTCCAGCCCACTTCTACTTTTCGAGACGTATCATACCGATAGCTAACCATCTTGAGCTTCTGGGCCACCTGGACCTATATTGAGGCCAAGGCTCAATTGGCAGCTAAAAAGCTGGGTATCATCTCAATGGTGCGGCGGTACTTCACGTCTGGACAGTTGCTTTTATTTTACTAAGCACAAATTCGTTTGTGCATGAAAAACTGCGCGTAACTATGGGATGGCTCAGCCAAGTACCAGCTTGAGGCGTTAGAGTTGGAGTCCTTTGAGAAAGGTGCCAAAAGCTCATCAACAACAAATTCCTTTTTCAGACTAACTTCCAAAGTCTTGAACATCGACGCAAAGTTTCTAGTCTATCGGTTTTTTTATCGCATACGTTTCAGAGAGTGTGCTTCGTATCTACATGATTTAATTCTTTCCTGCCCTTCTTTCTATCGGACGATCAGAAGCACGAAAATGTGACATAACTTCATGGTTGCCATATCAATAACCCGAACCAAGCGCTTTGATTCCACTTTCATTGTGAAAACCACCCAAACAGTGGAGTGCGCTGCCGAAGTGGGTGTTCCCCATTAGTTATAATCTGGGTGTCGTCAAATAGCGAGTGAATCGATTTCTTCTAGGCAAGCGTGCTCCATCGTAGACCGCATCTTAATTTTAAATATAAAATATAAAAATACGCATTTTAATTAAATTCGACGAATTATTAAATTCTAGCTGTGCCCTGCGGTTTCACCCCCGTTGCTTGTTTTCGAAGGATAGTTGGGTTTCTACCCATGAATTTGGCTATCATATACAAAAAGATCGAACTCGACTAGTAGTTCCAGAGATTAGCGAGTTCAAACAAACAAACTCTTCAGCTTTATTATATTAGTATAGATGTTGATACATGAATTTTTAGATGATTTTGTCATTTGAATTATAAAGAGAGGTTGATAATTTACTCGTTCAATTTTGTATGCTTACTTTTCTCCACTGAATGCTTTACTTTCAGTAATTTCAGTAAGTGGTGGAAAACTGGGTACTAGGTGGTCGAAAACTAAATTTTCCGGTCGAAAACTGGGAGAAACGGCATTTTGAGACATTTAATTATTTTAAAAAAACTTTTTTAACAAAAAATAACCGACTTCAAAAATCCACTACAAAGAAAATAATAATTTTGGTTTCGGAAGTCGGTGGCTTTGGTTTTTGTTTGCTTTTTTTTGCCACCGACTTCCGAAACCAAAATTATTATTTTCTTTGTAGTGGATTTTTGAAGTCGGTTATTTTTTGTTAAAAAAGTTTTTTATTTTTCCCTTTTTAGTTCTTTATCCCGTGTTAGATTACTTTCACGAATTCGTTCAACAGTAAATCTTCTACGGAGTGTGTACATTTATGCATATAACTTTGTACATAGGAATGATTACATAATATATTATATACTAAAACCTTCCTGAAAGTATGTAGATTACGTTCATGAAAACCCCATCCAAATCGAATCAGTAGTTTTTGAGAAAATCGCGCACATACAAACATACATACATACATACACATACATACATACATACATACATACATACATACATACATACGGGACGAATACAGAACCTCCTTTTTTGAAGTCGGTTAAAAATAACCAGCATTCTAAATTAACTAAGACTTTAACTTAAATGAAAGAGTATATTAAGAATACATTACTTAATATTATTTTTTGAATTTTGATTTGACAACTCCACTAATTGGTCGAGAACAGGCACAATTACCCTATATTATTTGAAGAAAGTTTGCAGAGGTATTCCGGTTTCGCAGTCGCGTTGGTGGTAAAATAACATAGGTACTATTTTTCAATATGCAACTGACATGATGACTTGATCAATAATAATTCGTAGTAATATATAGGATAGTAGGTATTTAGGCACCTGAAGAGTTTTATTACAACCTGGAACTTCACACTTCGACGATTGTTTGTCATCGCTCAATGAAAAATCTCTGAATACAAAATTTTTCTTCTTACGGCTCATGATTTAATAAACTCAAATTATACGATTGAAATCAGATGTAAATAACAATAAACACGGCGAAATGCTAGGTTGCCGTTGTTGCCAATACTGCGTTCGGGGAATCGCCGCAGATCTCAAGGTCAAGGCTAGCTGGCAACGTTGCGTATCGAAATGAATGATATCGAAATGAATAAACGTTATTATATTATATCGTTATATTAATAACGTTATTATATCGTTATATTAATAATATCGTTATTAAATAGTTGTAGATTTCGTTCCGTTTGTAAGTATCGTTAAATACAAAGAATTAATTATGTTACGTTTCTGGTGGAACGGTACAAATTATCGTTACTGGAACGAATCGTAACGTTATTTTGAATAACGTTTCAAGTCCCTGCTGCGAACACAAAGGCGGCTCGCAGTGTGATCCGGCAGCTCGTAGCTAGATACGCGGTGGACCGTGGACGAGCCGTACCCACTTGCAGGTTGATACAGTATCTGATACGTTATATGCTACACTGCTAAGTGAGTACCCAGCTTATTATTATTAGGTATCTACAGATTTCAAGCAAAGTCCCCATAGTCCCCTTAGTCCCCATCGTCCCCATTGCCCCCATCGTCCCCGTAGTCCCCTTAGTCCCCATAGTCCCCAAAGTCCCCTCAGTCCCCTTAGTCCCCACAGTTCCCTTAATCCCCATAGTCCCCTTGTCCCCATAGTCCCCTTAGTCCCCATTGTCCTATAGTCCCCATAGTCCCCTTAGTCTCTATCGTCCCCATAGTCCCCTTAGTCCCAGTCCTCTTAGTCCCCTTAGCCCCCTTTCCCCCTTACAAAAACACTACAGTTTATTGGTTATTAGTCAGATTCAATAAGTGCGCCGCACTATTGAATTTGAAACATCTAAAGAGGATTAAAAACTCATTACTGCCCGCTAAAAGTTTATTATAGAAAACACTACCTTTGGACGCACTTAAAGGCGAACCAAGTCGTCCTTTTCGAATAGATGGGATGAAAAATATTTGACAATAGTAGGCAATACTGCCCATGCTATTTTTTAAAGGGTAGCCGGTAGGAATCGTATTGTAGGGACCCTTCGCCACTGTAAGATAGATATAGATAGTGTAATATCCACCATAGCCGCATAGCTAGCCATAATCCATAGACCATACTCATAAATAAAAGAAGAGAGATTCGTCGAAAATAATAAAAAAAAACAATTATTATTAATAAAATAAATTGTGTAAGGTGCTTTATAAATGTATTTACAACGTTTTACATAAACCTAGCTACAAACGAAACCCCAATTTTTGAGGGCTTCGTTTCAAATTAATGTTAATATTTTGAGGCTGGTAGAAATTTATACTGTGATGCAAAATTTTTGTTCAGCGGGGTCAGCGAGTTCATTTGAACTGCGCTTCCGCGTAATTCGCCGCGCGGGGAGGAAGGGAGCGCTAAATGCCTATCGCACTCGGATATCGTGGCCTTAAACACGTGCACAACATTTTCAGTATAGCGTCCTTATGTTCCTTCGACGTGCGGGAGTTAGGACACGCAGAAATGCTCTATAAACCCCACCTGAGCAGGTTTTCCTGGCTTCGGCCAGAATTTGAATACAGACTTATTTTAAGCAAACAAAACATTTTTTTTAAATGAAATGAAAATCGTATAATTGTTTATATTGCGTAAAATTAGTCCAAAATTCCATGCGTTTATATATGTATAGTTATCTAAACAAGGTTTACATACAGTCTTCAATAAAAATAATAATAATTGTAATACAATAGCTGTAACCCCCTTTTTATCCTTCCTGCCATCCCGGATGGCATTTGGTCTGTCAATATCAACCTACTAGGTGTCGCTATCTTAAACTTAGGTGGGCTTAGCAGTATCGAACTAATTGGGCAAGAGATTAACGACGATATCGATATAGACGCGTGTGGTATTCTTAAATTCAGGAGGGTCAGCAACTTGCACTTTCAAAAACTAAAACCTAGCACTGAGTTTTACTTAGATCAGCTGCACTTATTTAGCGCTCAGAAATTGGTTAAAGCAATGCTGCTTCAATTCTACCCAAAACACCTTATTAGTAGGTAGGTACCTAAATCTGCGACTCGAGAAAAACATGTCAACTCTCTTAATTTGGCTGTTATTGTACAAGAAGATATAATAGGGTACATAAAGATATAACAAGGGATAGTCCCCTTTATAACTTCTTATGCCCTACTAAAACGTCTGTTCTGTTCTATACTATGAAGTATCAAAGTCATGATTGTTCTTCTGCGAAAAAGGGATAGCGCCATGCGTCCTATATAGCTCCGTCTCTCTCTCATACTGGAACTTTAATGGCAATAACGAGTTATCCGCAGGTCTTAATTAATTCCTTATCCATTTTGTAGAAAAAATGCCGCTCACACTGACAGCCAAGCTGGTGATAGGTGTGGTGGTTCTAGGCGTCATAGGAGGCATGACAGCCACCATAGTCCTAATAGTCAACGATGCCAACGACGCCGATGAAACTACGACTATCCCGACTAGTTCGACTAGTTCGACTACGCCTGTGTCTACTTCGACTGAAGCGCCGGAGAACCACGACATGCCGTATCGAGTGGGAGTCGGTATAGGTGATATGACGGGTCCTTGTGTGGAGATTACTTTTGTAAGTATGTGCATACCTACTATTGATTTTAATTATGTTTTACTAGATTTTAAGCACAACCAAAATGAATTCGTCGTTATTATTAAATCTGACTGGGCTGGGCTTGGTGCTTCCTAGCAGTTCATAAATGGAAAGGAAACCACGCTATACCTTTCAATCTGTTGCTAAAATAGATTGCTTTGTTTACTGGAATGGAACAATGAAATAATTTTAGCAATGGCATTAGAAAACCTTAGCCCGGTTCACATTATTCCAGTCCAATAATCCAGTGACTCAGTCCAGTCCAGTGCTAGGCTGGAATATTATCGTCAATATTACTGCAGTTCACAAAAAACAACAATGCGCGTTCACTGTTCAACGTTTAATCCTGCACTAGATTGACGGTCTACACTAGTCCAGTACCTAGCGCTGGAATAGGCGAGCTCGAATAAATGGAATGGAATACATTCCAGTGCATTCCAGTGTCTGGAATGCTACTGGAATGATGTGAACCGGGCAGGTAAAGAAGAGAGTTATTAAAAAACATAAAATATTGGTTATTCCAGATGGGTTATGCAGAAGTAGGTCAAACTGGCCGAGGCTTGCATTTGCGCCAGTTCGCCAGGTCGTTTATCTTCGTGAAGGGAGACACCAGGATAGTGCTGGTCACTGCTGAGGTGCAGGCAGTCGGCATTGCCGTCAGACGGGAGGTAAGGAATGTTGATGGATTATATTAGACTCTTCTTGCGACACTTATCATCATTGTAACAACTGAAAAACGTTGAGTGCTACAAATAGGCTTCCCACAAACATCGCCGATGACCAGTGCTGCGCTATCCACATCTAGCAGGTTTTGTAGACCTCTTTCTCGTCTAGATTGTCAGTCCCCTTTCCATTATCATCATCCGCCTAGCCTTTTCCCAAACTAAATTGGAGTCAGCTTCCAGTCTAATTAAATACGGCTGTATATTAATATTTTACGTAGAACACCGACATCTGACCTCAACAACCCAATTATTAGGAAATACCGGTGAGTATTTGAAAATTAGACCAGTTTTCAGAGTTTCAGGCTTTTGACTACCCGTAACGACTGTTATTATAGATATTCGTATGACAACTAGGACCGACTGTTTAACATATTCTCCGAGACATTAAGAAGTCTTGATATGTATAGAATGGTCACCCATCCATGGACTGACCACGCAAGCGCAGCTTAACGTGGGCATAACCTCGCATCATTTGTGTGCGTGCGACACTTACCAGCACTTTTTGTTTTTGCTGGGACAAACAACTGCATCGATACTTCCAACAACATACTTGCAATATGATAGACCCATTTCCACAATTAACAGGTGGTGAAGAATCTCCAGGAGTTGTACGGTGATATGTACTCGTTGAGGAACGTGATAATCACCGGCACTCACACGCACAGCGGTCCCGGCGGTCACATGGTGGACTTCATTCTGGACATCAGCATCCTTGGCTTCTCTTCGGAGACCTTCAATGCTTATGTCGATGGAATAACAAGGGTAAGTACTTTGAGCTGGAAAAATCTACTTAGATCTATCTAGATTTAAAACAGCCTGTCTGATTATGATGTCCGTATGTCCGTATGAGGAGCCACTTTTCGTAGCTTAATGAAATTAATATACTTATTTAGTAGTAAGTTTAAAAATATTGTAGGTTTAATCCACGAATTTGTAGTACAATAGTTCAATAGTTATATGAACATAAAGGTGGCTCCTCAATCCAAATGTTTGGATTGAGGAGCCACCTTTATGTTGATATAACTATTGAACTATTACAATTTTATTATAACACTTGACATTGATTATGACAAGGTTGATTAACTTGTGACGGAGTCATCCTTCTTTCATCATTTAGTGCTGGCAATCTTCCATTGCTGGCCACTTCATTCATCCTATTCTTCTAAAGTCGGTTTAGATTTTAACTTTAAATTTCAAAATTAGAACATCTCATATTTTTATGCATTTATTTCGTCATTCTTTGTCTGGTCTCCAACGACATCACTGGTGACCGCTGAACCGCTGTACTGTTATTATTTATTACCTACTACCTGTTTATCAAGTGAGCAAAGCTATAAGCAATTAGTCTCTTTTGTAACAGTTATTTTTATACCTCTGTGTAACGTTATACAGTGCAAATATACAACCTACGTCTCGCAATATACCTCTCCAACCATCCTGCAGTGTTTTATTACCTACATCAAGATTTGTGTCTGTAGAGGCTCCCTCCGATAGCTAGCCGAGGCTGAGAGGACGGAGGAGGGAGGCACTCTGCGACAAACTCATAACTATTCTATATAAGTAATATCATTTTATTTTAACATTAGTCGAGCTCTTTGTGAAAGGGCCCGTTCGGGGAAGTTCTACCACCAGTGGCGAAGGGTCTCTAGTCTACCACTACACCTTTTTCTGCCGCTAAGCATCATTGCTGTGTTCCGGTTTGAAGGGTATGGGTGCCGGTGTAATTACAGGCACATGAGACATTTCAACTTTGTCTCTAGAATGGACAACTGCGATGCCGACTCGGCAGCAGTGACCACTTAACATTATTTGGGCCGTCAGTTGGTTTGCCACTCAATCACGTAGAAACTGGTTATTTCAGAGTATTGTCCGCGCGCATAACAACATCGTGCCAGCTCGACTGTTCTTTGGGCAGACGCGAGTAAGCGGTGCTCACAGGAACAGGTCTCCATACTCCTATGAATACAATCCAACAGAGGAGAAAGCTCGGTAAGTGGTGTAATATGGTTTAGTTATGGCTCATCTAGCTTTAACCTGATGATATTTGCTTCAGTCTGCATCAAGAAAATGAAAAGAAAAATGAAAAGTTCTAGCCATTACATTCTTTTAATTTTTAACCGTTCGTAACCTTTCTGTTCCACGAGCGATTTAGTCATGAGAACGAAACCGTCAAGATCCCGTCAAACTTCATCTGACGAAGAACGATTTTTTCTAACATCAGCTCCTTATTCTCAGTTACGACGCCAACACAGACGACATGCTCACTCAAGTCCAGATCGTGAAGGCGGATGGTAACCTGCACGGCGTGCTGACCTGGTTCGCCGTGCACACCACCAGCCTCAACATGACCAACCAGCTGGTGTCCTCTGACAACCTGGGCTACGCAGCGCTGAGGTTGGAGAAGGAACTCAATCCTAAAAACATGCCTGGCAAGGTTAGTACACGTTTAAGATGTGGTAGACGTGTTTAAAGAGGATAGGTGATCTGATAGAGCGGTGGTATTGGTTTGGTGACAACGGTTTTGACTTACGAGTGTTGCGAGATATAGGTCGTGGGTTCAAGTCCAAGCAGGCACACACTTTGTGCGATTTGTTTCATCACCACTGCTCTAAAAACAGGTGAAGGAAAACATCGTTAGAATGTCTTAGAACCAAAAATTCGAAGACATGCCTCAATAGTTTAAATAGTGAAAGACAATGTTTTGTGTAATATCTAACAATAGTTAAGTTTAGAAAGTTTTGAACATTTGTGAAAACAAACCATAGTTTGCACTAATTGTCCCAAAAAGAACACGTGTGCTTACACGTGTAGAATAGATGCCTATCTATTCTGCGACGCGTGAGAAAATGCTTGAGGCGCCTTGCGTTACGCACATTGATTTTAACGCATTAAACGCCACGGGCCGGTCACAAATGACTGGCAACAATAGATTTTCTTTTAGTCCGGGTCCGGTGCAAGGCGTTCCATATGTTCAGAAACAATATGGAACCCTATCGTAAAAACAACAACCGCGCGCCGCCGGCTGCTGCAGGGACCTACACCCTTTGTGTTATATACCTTAAATGTACCTGTTTACTTTCTACATCTGCGCTCATTGTTCATTTTAATTTTACTACGCCTATTGTTTAATTTCTTTTAAATAAATATTATTTTAGCGAGTACCACTACCTCAGATCATAGAAACAAGGAGATGTGCCAAGGCGCTATCAAGCTTGATGCCTGATCTTGAGCAAATTGCTCATATTAAAAACGTACGCGCTGGCGACGAACCGAACACGATCAATGGTATAAATACAGTGTTTTAGTTTAGTGCTAGTGTTGAGTGACGATTAACAGTGTTAGATTGAGGGTGTGCGGAATGTTCAATGCGTGGGAGATCTTTTTATTCACAAGGAGCGCTTAATTATGCGCGTAATTGTGTCGAAAAATGTACTAAAAGTGGCATCAGTTATTCCCGTACTAATTTGCTATGATGACATATCTCCTTGTTTCTATGATCTGAGACCACTACCAATATTTCCAAGCTATTCTTTGTGTTTGGGCCGTCGCTATGCATATTATAAAAGGAGCGCGTGCATGCAAAAAGAGCAGTAGAGCAGTTCCCGGTTAGATTCCGACAGTGTCAGTCCGTGTTTTGTTAAGTTCCGTTTACCTAAGTATAGAATAGTAGTACTCACTATACATATTATAAAGTAAAAATTTAAGAGTAAGTGCAGATGCGAGGTCCTGTGTATCCTCGTACACTCGGTGGCTGATGTGAAGCGTTGACTACCGGTGAAGGTTGAAGCACCTGAGACGAGACGGTGGTCCCCGTAATGAAGTTCGCTTGTGGCGCCGTAGTGTAGATCGTTGCTAGGATGCGTCACTGATCACTGGCACTGTGTTCGTTAGTGGCTGCGCAGGCGCGTATGTACGTCGGCTGCCAGGATGCAGTGGTAATCACTGGTGCTATATTCTGTTGCGGCTACGGAGGCGCATAGATCGGTGGGGACTGCGCAGAAGTGTGTTCTGTTGCAGCTGCGGAGGCGCGTAGATTGGTTAGGGCTGCGCAGAAGCGAAGTTCGGTTACCAGGATGCGGCGGTGATCACTGACAATGTGTTCAGTTGCGGCAGCGCAGTAGCCGGGTTCGTTGGTTCGGACCGCCAGGATAGGGTAGTGACAGCGCAATTCCCGATGATGTCCCCTCTTGAATGGGGGTGTGGTGTTCATAGTGTTTCCAAGCAGTGGAGGCGCGGAAACAATTGCAAGTTCAGTTGAGAGGAGGAGTGGCGAGAACACAGAGCTGACTCCCGCCGATAAAGTCACCGAGATGTCCCGGGACGGCCGGGACACGTTGGTTGTCATTGGAACTGCAGGTTCGATCGGAGAGTTTGGTTCGGGTCGCACCTCTTGAGCTTGATATGGTCGGTTGTCAATGACGAGCAACTGACTAGATTGCAGTCAGCTATAAACTCGTTGTTCATTTTCGGTTCCGGTAACAACAGAGGTAAGTTCTTCTTCGTCGGTAGATTCCGTTTTTGGCAAATTTTATATTTTTGCGAATTTTCTTTTTTCTCTTTTGGCACAATGGTGATCGAATGATCGGTTGTCGATGGCGAGTAACTGACTAGATTGCAGCCAGTTATGAACTCGTTCAATTTCCGTTCCGGTAACAATAGAGGTGAGTTCTTCTTCGTCGGTAGATTCCGCTTCTATTTCGGTGAAGCGGGCGAGTTTGGACCTCGCCAGGCGGCGCGCCTTTGATTCTTTCTTACTTCGGTTTGACGCAGTCTTGCTTCGACCGCTGTCTTGATGTTCGGTAGCTGTAACGTCTTGCTGTTGACTACCTACTTGGAGTGGGGTTGATAACAGCAGACTTTCCAATGTAGTTGAGGTTGGTTCGGTAGACGTCATAGCTGTTCCCGTAGGTCGAAGTTTCAGTTGCAGTTATTGACACTTATCGCCTCTTGTACCGGTGGAACGCGCAACCGGCAATCTTCTTTCTATTCCTCGGGATCCGGCTCGAATAACCAATGTGCGTGTTGAACACCAATTCGCTGGTTTGGCGGATATACACACATCAAAAGTGTCTAGGGATCAAGCATTTTTATGCGGATTTCTTGAGATTGAGATGTGGCTTTGTAATAAATTTATGATTTTATAAATTTATATGGATCCTTTTTGGTGCATTTCATAATTTGAATCAGGAACTCTCAATCAAATTCGAGTAAAAGATGAAAATAAGCTGTCAATATTTTCCCTATAAAAACATACAACGCATTGAAGACATTATTAGTGCTACTGTTTCCCTACTACTGATTAAAACCAACGTTATTATGGAGCGGCGACGTCATTTAAGCAGGGTAGAAATGCTCAGAGCCGTGGGAATGATAGAAGCTGGTTCCCGGCAACGTACTGTAGCTTTAGCTCTGAATACAAGTCAGAGTGTTATCAGTCGACTTTGGACACGTTACCGAAGCACTGGTACCGTGGCTGAGCGCCATGGAGGACGGTATCGCTGCACCACACGGAGACAAGACCGATACATTCAAATCTTAACTCGAAGAGCTCCAACAATAACCGCCATGATGTTAGCCGTGAGGCTTCATCACTCTTCAGGGAACTTAATTAGCGACCAAACAGTCAGAAACCGCTTGCATGAAGTGAACCTTCATTCCCGAAGACCGCTACGGGTACCACCTATAGCAATGCACAATCGTAGGATTCGATATCAATGGGCTCTTGAACACAGAAATTGGGCAGAAGAACAATGGCGTTTCGTGTGCTTTTCTGATGAGTCTCGTTTTGGTATGAGACCGGATACAAGACGTATACGACACTGGAGAACCCCTGGACGCCAACAGCGATTAAAATCCTGCCAGGAAGTCCATCCTTATAGTGGTGGAACCATCATGGTATGGGCGGGTATTTGGATCGGCGGAAGAACTGAGTTGATTTGGATCAGAGGCAACCTCAACGCTCAAATTTATGCTGAGACGATTGTATCAGACGTCATCGTTCCTCTACAAGTGCAAATCGGTCCCTTATTTCAGTTAATGCATGATAATGCACGACCGCACACCGCAAGAGTTGTAAGACAGACTCTCGCCGCAGCTAACATCAATGTCCTGCCCTGGCCTGCTCAGTCGCCAGACTTGAACCCGATTGAGCATGCATGGGATATGCTACAGAGAAGAGCTCTGCCGAATATGGAGGGTATCCAGTCGCAAGAAGACCTTTTTTTGTTGTTGCAACGAACATGGGCGGCCATTCCACAGCGTGATTTGGATGAACTCATTTTGAGTATGCCAAACCGATGTTCTTGTGTTGTTAGTGTTCGCGGTAGAAACACGGATTATTAATTGTTTAAGTTACCCAATAAAATTTTAAAGAAAACTGTTATTTCAGTCTTTTTTTCGAACTTTAATGTTAGTGGTTCAAATGTCAAAAATCCCTTTATTAGGAAAATGGCAAATTTCTTTATTAATGCAAAGGTGACTTGGTTTATCGTTACTGTGACAAACGAAAACACTTTATTTGATGAATCCTTAAAGAAAATTTTAATAAATATCAATCAGGAGAAAAGTTATTGCAAAAATATATGTTGATCCCTAGATACTTTTGATGTGTGTAGTTCGAGACCTAGTCTATTTTGTTACCACCGGGTATGTTCTCTCGCTGAATAATATCAAGCAGCCTGGATAAACTAACTATCGTGTGTGAGCAACGTTGAAAGAAATAAAATTATTAATTTCTTACTATAATAGCGAGTACTAACTATTCTATATTATAAACGGAACTTAACTAAACACGGACTGACTTTGCTGGAATCTAACCGGGAATTCCTGTTTCTGGACGCAGCACGCTCTTCTATATGCGTCGCTTCCGCGTCGGCCCAAACACAAAGAATATGCTTGGAAACATTAAGTAAAATAATATTTATTTAGAATCTATTGTTGCCAGTCATTTGAGACTGGCCGTGGGGCGTTTAATGTGTTGAGAGCAATGTACGTAATGCAAGGCGCGTCCAGTATTTTATCACGCGTCGCAGAATAGGTATAAAATACATGTTTTTTTTTGGGCCAAATAGTTGTTCACAAACGTTCAAAACTTTCTTGTTGTGAAATGTTGTTACACTGTTTCACAAATGTTTCTAAACATAACTCTTCTAAATTATTATACAAACACATTGTCTGTCACTATTTAAACCATTGTCTCAGTATTGGGGCGGTCTTCCCACACCATTCCCGTGACGTCACCAAGGTATTATTGCAGCCCGGCATCGTGGCGGGTTTCCTCGCGTCCAACCTGGGCGACGTGTCCCCCAACACTCGCGCCGCGCGCTGCGAGTTCTCGGGCGCGGCGTGCGACAACCACTTCCTGCTGTGCGCGCACATGGAGAGGTGCTACGCTGAGGGACCCGGGGAAGATATGTATGAGAGCGCCAAGATCATTGGAACTGCTGTGTTTGAAGGAGCTTTGGTGAGTATCATTTGCACATTGTTTCTGCGGCCCAACCAATACTGAGCGCTTTCGAGCTTGCGCACATAGAAACAATGTGTACGTGCACCAGACACACACAGTAAAGACCAACTCACCTTCGTGAGATAGAATATCTATAGCTGATTGCACCTTTGGGCTCTATCAAAACCTGTTAAAACAAGGTTTTCTTGATTTATTGTCATAGTTTACTTTTCTACCTGGCATGGTTCACAAGTTTTGCAATGTTTTCTAAAACCCTGCTAATTTTCTTTTACTAATTATGGACTAAACACTGCGTGGCCTTTCCTGTTTATAAGAGTAATGTCCTCAAGAAAACTATTAGGCCCAATTGCGTTTTCATACAATTTTCAGGAAGCACTGAACTCCCCTACCGAGGAGCTGACAGGGGAGCTGGCAGTGGTCCACCAGTTCCTGCACATGTCTGAGGAAGTGGTCGCTAAGTACGACCCAGTGACGCAGACCTTTAACTCTGTAAGTCTACTCTTAATGCTGTTTCTTCCCTCAATTAGTGTCGTATAATCCGTTCGCCGGCACCGCCGTCAAAGGCGGCGCCTTTGAAGGCGCTGGCGGTGGCGGCGCCTTTGACGGCAACTTTGAAAGACGACACTAAATGGGCGAACAGACCTAAAACTTTATTTTAACTTGGCAAGCAGTTGCTCACTATATTTAATTTATTTTACCAGAGTGAGCCAGTTCAAGGATGTTATCCAGCTATGGGCTACAGTTTCGCTTCAGGAACGATAGATGGCGCTAATACACTAAACATTACGCAGGTATTTTTTTTCTTATAACCAATATATGCTTCTTTTATTAAAACTGGTATTAAACAAAGTCATCTACCATATCAGAGACCAGAGATCTCCGCAAATGACCAATACGTTTTTTTATTCTACGATAACGAGATAAAATCAATCAGGAATATGCACCACTCCTCTTTGGTGCAGTACTCCTGTAAGCCTTTCTACCTATTTGCACACATATACTATGATAAAAAGTATTACGACTGATTACACTTGATTTCCTCAGGGTACGATTGAGGGTATGCCTCTACTGGACGTCGTGGGTGGCATAGTCGCTGAGGCTACTGAGGAGGACATAGAGTGTCACGCACCGAAGCCTATCCTACTGGCTACTGGCAGGGTTAGTGTCACTAAGGATAAATTAACTGCTTTTAAGACATACAAGAGAACATAAAAGATAGGCCATGAAAAATATTTGTTCTAATTAAAAAAAAAACCCCTAAGCTTGATAAAAAATTGTAGTCCGAGGATACCCCGAGTTACGGCGGTCACGTTTCTTTGGATGAGATGAGGCATCTATACGTAGTATAAATATCTGTGTTAAGATTCATAATATCCGATACGAAAGCGTAGTCAAAAGTTTGTGCTGCTTCAAATTGTTTAGTTCTACCTACATTCTCAGTAAATAGTCCCAAACGTGACCACCTCTTTCAACTGTATCAAAACCAGTTAAGTACTAATAGAAACTCTTTCATGACCTCTATGAATTGACCTGTGTAGAACCCCATACTCAAATTCACTACAATATTTGTAGTTTTATACTTTCGCGAATTGTACACATGTTTTTTATTTATATCGGGACTTTTCGCGCACAAACATAATCAAAATATCTGTATTTTGACTAACCCCGACGTTTCGATCAAGTTGCATTGACCGTGGTCACGGAAGAGTTCTCATGACCACGGTCAATGGAACTTGATCACTACAATATTATTGGAAAACCATGCCCAATCCAATATTAATTTTCATATCAGGCTAACTTCCCACTGCCATGGCATCCTCACATCGTGTCAGCTTCCCTCATCTGGTTGGGCGACCTGGTGATCCTCGGCGTGCCGGGGGAGCCCACCACCATGGCCGGGCGGCGGATGCGGTCAGTGGCCGCCAGCGTTATGGAAAGGAACGGTTTTGAGCCCCGCGTCGTGGTGTCTGGGCTGACCAATGAATACATACACTATGTTGCTACTTATGAGGAATATCAGGTACGAAGATTTCTAATGGTAGTTTTTTTAAGTTATGGTGTCATAGAGGCGGGTTACTTTGACCCATAACTTTGGCTCAATGTTTGAACTGCCCGCCGTGTCGCGACCACACAACCGATCGTCGCAGTTCCTTCGCCATCTATAAGTTACCGAAGGAACTGCGACGATCAAAGTCAAAGTCAAGTCGACGGGCAGTTCAAAAATTTTTTCGATTTGGGTCAAAGTAACCCGCCTCTACGGTACATCAATAGTTTCCAAGAATAACAATTATCAAAGACGTTCAAGCTGGCTAATTTTTTCACCACGGCATCAGATATTCTCATACAGCTTTTACCAACGTAAGAGACGAAAAATTACCAACAATTTAGATATTTATACTGTGACTTGACTAACCGCCTTTATCTTAAACAAGTGTTATTTTAGTCCAAATGCCATTATATTTTACCAGGTACAAAGATACGAGGCGGCCTCTACGATCTACGGACCGAACACACTGGACATATTCCTGAACAAGTTCAGTGAATTCACCACTGTCGCTATTGAGGTATGTGATTACTTGAAATAACACGTTACAGTACCTAAATAATTGTAAATGTGCTTAAAAAATATGGGATATGGGTTCATACCTATCGCATTTTTTTTCAATATACCATCAATATTTAATAATTCCACTGCAGCTAGGGGCGTTAGGGCCTTAATTCTGCTACTTGGTATTTAGGATTCGATTTTGTAATCCTGTGGGCCAAGTACGATGCACTACTTTATGTTGGAGTTTGATCCTTATAAGTTATATCGAAAACCGAAAGCCCAAATCACTGTATCCCAAATGAATGCTATCCCCAAAACGCCAGCTCGAAATAACATTAGCCCAAATCACTGTATTCCGAATGAACGCTATTCCGAAAACGCTTTGACCCTAAGTTAAAGCTGTGATAAATCAATTTGAAAAAAAACCTTTTTAAGGTGGATCCGTCAAGGTTAATAACTATACTATCGTCATTGTCGCGAACTGAATTTGGATCAAAATACAACGTTAAACAGCGCTGCAATTTGCAAAAAAAACTCAAAATATTTAGAATTTCGCGCGCAACCTTGACGGATCCACCTTAAGTCCCAAGATCCTCAAACCTTCGATCTGTTCCAGGGTGGCGCGGTGCCGGCCGGCCCGGAGCCGGCGGACAGCCGCAACCGCACCATATCGCTCATCGCGCCCGTCGTGTTCGACGCCGCGCCCCTCGCCCGGGGCTTCGGTGACTGCCTCCAGCAGCCGGAGAAGACGGTGCGGAGAGGAGACGTCGTTACTGCTACCTTCGTAAGTAGACATAATATAGAAAGCAAGAAAGAAACGAAAAGAAATAAAGAAAAGAAAGAAGAGAAAGAAAATAAAGAAAAGAAAAGAAAGAAAAAAAGAAAATGCATTTAATTGCAATATTGATCAGTGTGTTGTTTTGCCACGATATAAACTATTTTACAATCATAATGATAATGTGTGTTTTTAGGTGGGAGCCAACCCTCGCAATGATCTGAAGCAAGAAGAAAGCCACGCGGTCGTGGAAAGATTTGAGCTGACGGAGTGGGTGGTCTACGCCAACGATGCTGATTGGGACACCAAGTGAGTCAACATCGTCATCTATCCATACGTCGAGATCAGTGCATAACTAGTTTTTTATGCGCCTGATGTGATATTTATGTATGCTACTATCTTGTATGACCCAAAACTTGGTCCTGGTCTGGTCACTCGCCTTTTTGGGGTCTGCACCCTACCGCTGGCACCGCCCTAGTTACCGCCCTAGTTAGATCCCATGACATTTCCATTCAGATTCAGACGCAGCTATCTGTCTAACATTACATGTTAGACAGTCGCGTAATGATTGTAGTCAGCGTTATTATGGGATATGGGTCTTCAGCAGCGTTGCCAGATTTTTTTGGGCAAAGCGGGATTTTGAAACTTTTTGAGTAAAAAAAGCGGGATTCTTGCGTCGAAAGCGGGACATTCAGCAGTTATTTTTTTTATTTTTTACTACCGAGTAAAAAATATAAAATAAACTGCTTAATGTCCTTATAAGTACCTTTAGTAAGTACCTACCTAGGTACTTATTTATTGTATTGGAGTTTCAAATTATACAGCGTGTAATTGACAGGTTGGCAAAAACGAAAAGTATGAATTCAGACTGGTATTGTTAATATTTTGATACTGAAATATTTTCCCGGAAATGATGTAGGTACTACGGAGGCCAGTAAACTTTTACAGCTAACAGCTGATTCCGCGCGGGTTGTATGAGTTTTCTTTTACGATTACATTGCCGAATTTAAGTTTTTTGCTTTTTTTCACTAAAATTGTGTTTTTAGGGCTGGATTTTGTTGTAACAAATGAATAGAACACAAATCTAGTTGAAAAACGGTCGGAAAATTCGACAATTTTCCTGAAGAAAATTCCAACGTTTTTCAGTCATAATCATGGTCATGAAGCTACAGTTTCAGTTTTTGCCAACCTGTCAATTACACGGTGTAGGTATATAGCCACCGATAAAATATTTTAATGAAAATAGGTTTCTTTACAATAATAATAACCGCCGTGCCGCACCGTCGCGTAATCCCCGAAAAGCGGGACTGATCATGTCCCGCGCGGGACATTTAATTTGGGGCTAAAAATCGGGACGTCCCGCCAAAATCGGGACGTCTGGCAACGCTGGTCTTCAGCTACTCCTTTGTTAACCTCATCTTGCAATACTTAGAGGTACCGGCGTGAGTCGTCGCAAAAGTTAATAGAGAGTTGACAATACACAATAGAGAACAATCCAATAGACGACGAGCATCGACTGACGAACCAATCGTGTGCAGCCTCGGCACTCTCCGGCTTCTTCATTCCGCCAGAGACCGAAAATTCTATTAATTTTATTGCACCCCTAGGGGAGGGAGCCCTGTATCCCTGGCCTCAACCTATGTTAAATCTAAACTGATCCCTTCCTAGGTTTACATGGGAGCGTGCGTCAACGGTGACAGGCACGAGTCGGGTGACGTTCGAGTGGCGAGTGCCGGAGGACGCCATCTTTGCGTCCTACCGCATGGTGTACCACGGCGCGGCCAGGGGACTCCTCGGGAACATCACACCCTTCCACGGAGCCAGCGACAGCTTTGAAGTTTACTGAGTGTTATAAGAAAAGTTTCATTAATGACAGTTTTAGTTGATAAGTTTGTTCAGCTAGTCTATTCTGTAACGACATGCTGCGTGAATTCGTGGTGAGAACTGTGCGCGCGTTACCGACAACCGAAGTGAAAATGTCACGGTGAGATTCTCCCTTGAGCGTTCGCAAACAAATTGTCGCGTCGTTACAGAATAGAGTAGCTGTTCAGTGTCGTTACTTCGTCAAAGCACAGATAATATAATACTATACGTACAGATGCCTCATCTCATACAAAGAAATGTGACCGATTTAGCGCGGGCTATCTTCGGGCTATACATTTTGCCGTGCTTAAAGGATTTTTCAATATTTTTCATGATGTATTTTTTCATGTTCTCAATTTTACACAAACTTAAATAACAAATCGATACATATAACGCCATCTATTATGAGTTATTTCAACAAATGTTCCTTTGTTCCTGATGAGACCCCGTGGTCAAAGTAAAAAATAGTTATTATTTGTAGAAAATAGACTCAAATTGGTACTCTTGAACATCCGTCCTTCAGTTTAATAGTGTTGTAGCTTGGAAGAAGAAAAGGCGCAACAAATGTAAGCCTTTGGATCCAACAAGTACCTACCTACGGCGTGACGCTCTCTCAAGGTCATAGCTCATTGGACTCACCCGACAGCCGATCAGCGTCACCTCGTGCTCGGTGTCCACTCGTTGTTGACAGGTGGACCAGGACAGGTGGACCACGGTTGCATGCCGCGTGTCAAACTGTCAAAACGTGGCGCAGTCAACGAGTGGGCATTGCGTTATCCGGCGAATAGATGAATAGTTTGTCAGGATCATCACTAGGTCTGAACGTGATCTATTCGAGACCTGCGCGTGGGCAGCCCGCGGGCGAGGCGCTCCGGAGTTGATGTAGTGAGCACCCATAGTACTCCATACAAATAATACTAACCACTCGAGGCGAGGCGAGCTCGGGTGTCGGGTGGCTCTGATGAGCTACTATGACCTTCTTTATGCCGTCACCGCCACCGCTCTCTACTCCCTTGTGTGTGCGCTTTGATGTTTGAGGTCGTGAGTCGTGACGACAATTTTTTTTTGTATCAATTTGTAGAATATCTACTGTTCTGCATTTAATGTTAAGTTTTATTTATTACTTAGTTGTTATGTACATTGTTTTTTATAATGATTAATAATAATTTATAAGTATTTAACAATTTTTTATTTGTGCTTTATTTAATCCCAAAAATCTGTTAACATCCAGAGAGAGAGAATCTAGAATAAGTAGGTACATCCTAGGAGCATCTAGGTAAAAAAGTATGGTAAATAACGGTAGCTCAGTGGTTAGAGCGACGCCCCGGTACGGCAGAGGTGGCGGGCTTAATCCCGCCCGTGTCAGTTGTTTTTAAATCTCTTAAATATTTATTATCAAGATAAACATAACCTCCCTTACGAGATAGACGCCTCCATAGACGCCTCTTAACCAATGATTAAAATACAACTCCTTGTCATTTGTATGACAATGAATAGAGATGATAATAATATTGATTTAGGAGCTGTTTATTTTAATCATCGTCTATAAGTAAGAGGGTACATGACTTTGACATGTTTAAAAATCACAAGAAAAATATTTAGGTTGGTATTCCCATAGTGACCATTAAATTACCATAAAACGGATACCTACATAATACTAATAGTAATCTGTGCTTATAGGTACAAATAGTAGATACCTATTTAAAGTTGACAATGTATTTCACGACTTGATGCTAATGAACACTTCTTTGTATTATGGCTTGCTGAAGATGTTCAATATCCATTTAACTAAATGTCACGGAAGAATAGTAATAAATTACCTGCTTGTAAAATAATGTAGGTAAGAACTAAGAACTCGTGGAGGCAATACTTTTAAATTCAGATATAATTTGGATAATATGACGGCGTGATTGTCGTGTCGTGACTTCGTGAGCGATTGGCTGCTGCGGAAGATGTCGCGGGTTCTATTCCCGCACGGAGCAAATGTTTGTTTCCGGTCTGCTGGCACATAAATAACAAAAAAATATATTCTCGGCTTCACTATACGACAAAACTGATTACCTTAGCAGAATACCATTTTTAGTCAGTTCAAAATCTAATCTCAGTACACTACTGTCAGTCGTTGTGCTAAATTAATTACGAAAAACCGGCCAAGTGCGAGTCGTACTCGCTCACCGAGGGTTCCGTATCATTTTTGGACGTATAAAGTAAAAAAATCCGGACCGCATAACTAAGTTTGTTTGTGAAGGAATTTTGATGATTTTGAAAAAACTGTACTAGTAAGGAACATCGTTTTATTTTTGGTGCCATATTTGGGTCAATTCCTATCAACTCTAATTATTTCAGAATTTTCGCCCCGCAAACCTCGGAGATAAGGGGGGGGGGGAATGGTATTTTTTTGGACATTTTTCATCATATGTCGAAAACTGTGAGACATAAAATAAAATAAAAATATGTTTTGAAATGTGCAGATTAAGCCCTTTCATATGATAAGTCACTTGACCTAGTAACCCCACTTTAAAATTTCGGACCCCCACTCCGGCCCCTTTTACAATGAAAATAAAAAGATTTTTTGACTTTTTTCATTTGCAATAAAGTTGAATAAGCATTCTTTATAACTGTTCCAAATTTCAAGTCGATAGCATAAGTAGTTGCTGAAATAAGCAGGTGTGACAGACAGACAGACAGACGAAGTCGCACCTTAAGGGTTCCTTTTTTACCATTTTGGTACGGAACCCTAAAAATCGTCCTTCAGATTCAACACTGTTGCAACAAATAAAACAATTGACTACTTACGTTGTAAGTTTGTAACATAGTACATTTTATAGCAAGAATCGTATCAGCATCACGGAATGTTACATTATTTTCTACTTTAATAATTTCATTATAAAGTCTATTTTTATTTAAAGCAGCAACTATAGCATTTATGGTTAGCAGCTAAATATAACAAACACCTTTTTTTGCTTCACAATGACCAGTTTCCTTTTTGATAAGGCCTGTTGACCTGTTAAAGTTGTATGCTATTTATTTATTTACTTACAACTTTAACTAAGTACCTACATAATATTCAAATATGGAAAAGGAGTGATTGATTCTAAGGAGTCCGCGTTCAAGCAATTCAGAAGCGCGTATAATCGCTACTTTTGCCCGTTTGTTGCAGTCACGAACTACGATTTTTTTTGGTGTTAGATCGGAATGTAAAGATGATAACCTAATAAATATACTTATACATTTCTTATCCATACGCATAAGATAATACATTGTTGATAAAATTACTTGCGCCACGATAAACATTGTATTTTTGTTGCTACTTGATCCATGCTAAAATATTATTATTATTATAATATATTTTACTGGTACCAGCTTACACAGTTACTATTTTATTATACTACATAATTAATACGACCTAACTACTTGGTTGCGGGGAGACGACCAGAGACGACTGCTTGGCCGCGCTAATGCAATCGAGCGCCTGTAGGTATACAAAACCAATGCGTCAGCAGTTTGTCTCTACACGTATGTACATTGTGTCCCTACACCGAATTTTCGAATCACTAGCCAAATATTCCGTTCAAATACGTCACATTTTTAAATGCGCGATCTCGATGTTGACCTATCCTGTAAGACGCCATCTGTCTTACATAATTTGCTACAAAGCGGCGACAAAGTCATGCGTCAGTCCATTGCCACTTCTATTGACTTATTATTTAGATATTTTCTTCCTATTCCTAGATGCGCCATAATCATCTAAGAGAAAACCAAGCATCATGAGTCAACAATATTTGATAAATAATAAAAATAAATGGAATTTACTAGCACTGCATAGCTTAGCTACCAATGCCGAACTGGAATAACAGGCAAACGAGAGACGAACCAATTAGATTCATGATGGAACACAAGTGAAGTTAGTTGCTTCTTGCATACCGGCGCACATCGACAAAATAATATCCATCACTGTACTTGTTAGACGTTCCTTAAATAGCTTCTCTACAAAACAAGCAATAGATGTTACTCTTCAGTAGGTAGTTGATAGACCTCGGTGGGGGAATATCCAATTGTACAGCTCGGATATTATTGTAATTTTTGTCCAGATCCAGTGATAAGTCAGGGGTCGTAAACTTGTGAGTGATAATGCTATCTCTTATTTAATTTGTTTGGCGACTCCGTTCGCTGTTCAGTATGTTATCTTGAGTCTTACTGGCCGAAGTTGTTAAGGTAAGTCGTGTTGTTTCTGATATAATTAATTAATTATTGTTGTTGTTGTGGTGATTATTTAATTTTATTATCTAGCTGTTTCATCTGATGCATTAACATTGCAAGATAATATTTTGTTGTTAAGCTCGAAATTATATTAAATATGGTTTTATTATTATAAATATGTACGTTTATGAGGCCTAAAACTCATATGTTGCATAGCATCATACCCTCATTCCCCGAACGGCTAGGCAGAGATATATACAAGGTGGCAGGTTAGACAGTGGAAATATTTAAAGGGGTCAAACAACTTTTACTGTGGGACAAATCCTGAAATAGCGAAAAAAAAAATCTGCTGTTCCATACATTTTATTGAGTTATGTGAACACAAATGTATGGAACAGCCGTTTTTTTTTTCGCGTACTCAGGGTTGGTCCCATAGTAAAAGTTGTTCATAATGATGAGTGCAATGACCCCTTAAAATATTTCCACTGTTTAACCTGCCACCCTGTATAGTAGGTACCTACGCCTATATTTTGCCAGTTATTTTTAAGTTCCATATTATAATAGGGGGTGATTGTAAGCCTATGGGGCCGGATTTAAAGGTGTAGAGGCCCCGGGGCAACCAAAAATTAGAGACCCCGAAAAATGTAGGAATCAGACGAAAAAAAAAATATCAGACGAAATAAAAATTTCAGTTTTTCAATATGTTGTAGGTACCAATTGATTTCAATAAAAAATGTTCCTCTAACGAGCAGAATGAAACTAATACCTAGTTTCTGTTTTGCATAATCCATTAATTTTCGTAGGAATATTCCTATATGTATTAAAAAAAAATATCATTTGAACTTTTTTCTCATAGACAGACAGGTTTTACAGTTCTTATCTAAAAAAAATCAAGTTGTGGCGGCTCCCTTTTTGTGGAGGCCCCGGGGCCACTGCCCCTGTTGCCCTGCCCTAAATCCGGCCCTGCCTATTGCCATTATCCGGCCACAAATCCAGTCTCCGAACTGTTACCAAAAATTTCTTAATGAAAAGTCCAATAACACTGCCCGAGCTTGAGCCGGGTATCGAATCCAGGACCACACACAGCAGTCTCGCTTGCGACCTATGAGGCAGGCTATGTTCATTTAAAATTATCATAATCTAACAACAAGTTCCAAAAATAAAACAGTGAGTCATCAATTGATTCACTGTTGTTTTACTGTAACTTTCCACCAAACAAAATTAGGTATGCATGATTGTAATGTATCGAGACTTGTCATAGGAAACCAATCTCACAGCTTGTTGTGTTGGTCTTTATGTTCGCATTGCAGGAAACTGCGTAAATTCTTCATACCTACATGTTATTTAATTATATAAGTACATAAAAGAGATTTTCAAAATTCGAACGACCCGAGCGGGATTTGAACCCGCGATCTCAGTTGTGCCGTGCCGTTCTTCATACATGAAATTAAATGTCAAATAAGTTGCGCTTTCAACTACAATAATTTTATGTGAAACACGGTATGATACATTACATTGACAGAAAACATTCAACATGTTTTTATGTGAATGTTTCGCCAATGGAAACCCACAGTTACTTAGTATCACAAAATTTAATTATTTGCCTAGCAATCGTTTGAGTCCAGCCGGCCTAGCATGACCACGATAGAAACGGGTTTTGTCTACATAGAAATAGACAAAGTGACAGATTGTAGAAACATTTACTACGTTTTATGAATGGAACGGTAGAAATGTTTCTACAATCTGTCACTTTGTCTATTTCTATGTAGACAAAACCCGTTTCTATCGTGGTCATGCTAGGCCGGCAGGCTCTGCAGTCTCGAGTTCGACATGATAACGATCGCTTTACGACTGAAATCGGTCGCTATCTATGAAAAAATCTATGGAAAAATACGGCGGATCAATCGATTTCGGTCGTAAATCGATCGCTATCTATGGCGAGACTGCAGGCCCAGGATTGCAGTGATATGAAAGCACTATGCAGAACGCGAATAGTCGCGTCATAAGCTGCTGATATTCTACCATTCAACCAGTTAAAGTCTTTCACTGATGATCCAGATGTGTTCAAACAAGCCGGTAACGAAGAAGATCATCAACTCGCCGGAGACGTGCGTGGACGACAACCTGCGAGGAGTAGTGGCCACCTACCCCGCGTTACAGCTGCACCCCAATCATAGGGTTATCACCGTTCGGCAAAAGGTACATCTTACCTACTTTATTAGTTTCTAAGACGAATGACGATCATTTTTTGGTGTCTCTTGACCGTATAATATAGGGTCTTTTGATTCGTGTTTGGCGCGCCAGCCAAAGACTTTGGGGGGTTATACCAATTAGTGCCGACGGCGACGTGTTATACTATGAATTAGCGTGTTTTGCGCATTTTTGTACGGTTTTGGGGGGGTCATTACCCTTACGACCCCCTCGGGCCACAGATTCGTGTTATTCTATCCTGGCTATCAGGCTATACAGGGGCCTTATTCGCTATGACAAATCGCGAAAACGCCGTTACCCTATTTGAATGTGCAAGCGGCAAAATAGTGTATGATGAGAAATGTATTTGTCCAATAGTGAACCATTTGACTTTGCATCGTCAAAGGAACCTATCAGGTTGTTTGCTTAATTAAAACGTTGCAATCGTTAAATGGGCCAGCGAGTTGTTTCCTAAATTAAATAGTTTTACCCCTAGCGAACGACAAGTTTAATATAAACCTTACTTTTCACTTCTAAGTATTATACCTAACAGTGATGATATTAAAATCATTGATTGATATTTTGCAGACCGACACTGGCAGAGTAGCTATACTTGGAGGAGGCGGCTCAGGCCATGAGCCTTTTGCGGCCGGTAAGAATCAAACGATCTTCAGTTTTTATATTACCTACCTAAGATCATTAACTTATGCCTCCAGTTTTACCCACACGCTAAGGCCTCCCGCGCACTAGGCTGACTGCGGCAGCCAATCCGATATAAAATATATCTATATCTAGAGCCCGAGAACTAGGTGGCCAAAAATTTCTGGCTGCCGCATCACGCATGTCGTAGCCAGGCTACCTAGTGCGCGGGAGGCCTTAGCGTGTGAAGGTCTAAGGGAACTACGTTATTTAGGTACCCAAATAAAAGCCTCCCCGAGGTTGAGGTCGTTTTCAAAAACTACAAAATTTTGGACTCCAGGTTTCAGGTTTCGTTAAAATGTAAGTCAGTCACATTGCATAAGTAAATTAATGATTCGATTAGGGAGCATTGTTTTTTTATTTCTTAAGGGAATTTTTCAATAATGAAAACGTCACCCCCAAGATTGTATAAAAATAGAACATTTAATATACAAAAAAATAAAATAAACTAATCTACCCGCAACCTTTAGATATGGTAATTTTATAAAGCAGCTTCATCCGATAGCGGAGAAGCCAGAATGCTATTCTGTAGGTAAACTAAGACTTATTATTTCAAGAGAATGATTAAGGAACTTATAATTAATGTTATCTTCCAGGTTTCGTGGGTGGTGGTGTGCTGGACGGAGCAGTGGCTGGCGGTGTGTTTGCTTCCCCACCCACTGGACATGTCCTTTACGCGATAGGACACTTGTACAAATATAATTCAGGTAAAATATCAGTTCTATTTATTAAGCCTGCAATACATGTTGGCCAAGCGTTGTCGAGTGAAGGCCAGTACCAACATGTAGACGGTATATTTGCCTTGTCTTGCTATCGCTCGGTGTCACTTGCCTATTTGGTTGAGTATAGACAAGTGCCAACGTGTATAGACCTCATTTGACGTAGCTTGCCACAACTTGCAGTCGTTCGCGATCACTTGCCTCACTTCAGAGCGGTGTCGGTTTTTCTGCACAAATCAAAGGCCCTCGCGCGCGCTCGGACAATAGTGTTCACATGTTTGTCCGCGCGCTATTAAACGGTTGACGTCAAACTTGCCGAACGTCTAGACAGTAGCGCTTGCCTTGTGTCAATTTGTCTAGGCTCGCGTTGGTCTAAGCTCGGCCAACATGTATTGCAGGCTTTACAGTGAATCAATTTCATCAAACACTCGTATCAACTGCTATTCAATAAAGTGGGTAGTCACATAAACAAATTAAAATAGGTACCTACCTACTTACTATAGCATACCTATTAAATAACTTGCAGGTGGAGTTCTGGTCATCATCGGGAATTACACAGGAGACAGATTAAACTTCGGCAAAGCTATAGAAAAGGCTAAGATTTTAGGGATCAAGGTAAGCATTATTATGTACCTAATGTGCCACATTTTCTTCTTGTATCGGTTCTTCATAGTTGAAGTTCATGATTCCTTAACGACATTCGTAATGGGTAATTTTCTTCTATTTACAATATTAATTATTATAATGTACTTCAGCTGAGGCAGCAAGATAACTTCTCTATTGTTTTTGAAAACGTCCCCGATTTCGCGCATTCCTCATTCAAACAAACTTTAACGATTCGATGTCCTAGTGAAGTTGCGCCGAGGTTAGGAATGTTATTCTTTGAAATCTTTTCTTGCTACCTCTGTGTATTCTTTGAAGAAACGGCCTCTACGCACTGCGTCCGATCCGAAAGAAGACGGTCTGAACTAGCCGTGGTGCTATTTGTATGGGTATTGTGCCCTGCGTCCGATCCGATTTGATTTTCATAGTTTTCATCAAAAAAAATTACGGCCCGTATTTTCTCGGAGTCGGATCAGACCCGTGGATCAGACGCAGTGTGTCATCATCCGCGTACCCTTTTCCCAAACATGATTGGGGTCGGCTTCCAGTCTAACTGGTTGCGGCTGAATATCAATATTTTACATGGAGCGATTGCCATCTGACCTCCACAACCCAATTATTGGGGAATACTGGTATTCGAATGTTAGACCAGCTGTCAGACTTTTGGGCTCCTGACTACCCGTAACGACTGTCAAAGATATTCCTATGACAACCGGGACCGACTGCTTAACGTGTTCTCCGAGGCACGGAGGGGTCTCGATGTGTAAAGAACGGTCACCCATCCACTGACTGACTGCGGCAAGCGCAGCTTAACCTCGCAGATCGATCGATCAGCGCGGCTGTTATTTAGCCACGAGCCCCTCGCAGTGTGTAAGCGCTCTAAAAGGGTCGGTGCAAAGGACAATTTCACAGTAATTCTCCTTCTGAAATTGTACTTATTACTAACGTTTATTTCCTATCAGGTGGAAGGTCTAATAGTCGGTGAGGATGTCGCTTCCTGTCAGAACAAGACAGGCGGGCGCAGTATGGTCGGGGAGGTGCTATTTTATAAGGTACTTAGGATAAATATTTTTTCCATTTAACTCATGGAACGCTCAGGCTATAAATGTTTCTTTACATTAATTACTTTACGGCCAATTGTTTCATCTGCTCTTGCCTGATATGGTGGCGGTTGTCGCAGTGGCTGAGCGAATGGCTGCTGCGCGACGTGACGGGTTCAATTTCCGCACGGAGCAAATATTTATTTCGGGTCAGGCTTTGTGTTTGTAAACGCATCTACGACACAGGAGAAATTCCTGCTGTAGGGAAACGTTTTTTCAAAAATAAAATAGATCTTCCCTGTGTGAGTAGTCAGCCTGTCCGATGATAGAAAGATTGACTAAATGTAGCTGTATGCACCTAAAGTTAGGTCCTTCTAGTTTTTGTTCTGACAACCGTCTTTCTGCCTCATTAATTGTTCTTTCCAGTTAGCTGGCGCATTAGCAGTAAGGGGATACGACCTAGCAGCCATCCGCAAGGAAGCCGTGGAGTTAAACAAGTACATGGCCACCTTGGGTGTCTGTCTGAGTGCCTGCTCGTTACCTGGTAGGTCGTTTTCCACTCAGCCTCCATCTAGCATACATAGCCGTTAGTACACTTTCATCAATGATACGACATTATTTTCTTTACAGGGATGATCTTATTAGGTACTTCTTTTACTATCTAAAATGAAATTAAGAAGGTTACTTCGCTTTTTTTTATATTTTTGAAGACATATGTTAGCCAAGAAATTCAATAGAATGCCAGGCCAGGATTCCTAGAAGCATAAATAGGTACCTACCCGCTTTAACAATCGTTACATGCAAGAATCCAACATTTTCAATTTGCAGCACGAAGAGTACGTTTAGTTGTAATCAAGTCGAATGCAGAAACATCGCATCTTTACCGAAAACTCAATCTTGTTCCTTCGTTCACCAGGCCAGCCGCCCTTGTTCGAAATAGCGCACGATGAGATGGAGCTCGGCGCAGGAGTGCACGGAGAAGCCGGCATCTCCAAGATGAAGATGGGCACCGCTAAGGAGGTCGTCGCCATGATCCTTGAGCAGGTTCGTTTCATATGAGATCTTTGATACCATGACTAAAATCAGCTCTCTTACTATTCCTCGTTCTGTATCGATCCTCTACTTATTAAGTCTTCTTTTACTTTTATTCTGTGACCGAAACGAACCTAAAGTTTAATTGGTCTAAGTTTCTGAATAAATTATTTCTGGCTTAGTGTTTTTACCAATGGCTTGTCGGTTTTCCAGATAATTTCACACCTGAAGCTGGTCGCTGGCAACAGGGTAGTCGTGACAGTCGATAACTTGGGAGGCACTTCTATCTTTGAAATGAACATCATCAGTGCAGAGATTAAAGATCATTTAGGTAGGTAACCTACAACTACAAGGTTTTACAGATTGCAAGAATGATAAGATCACGATTTGCATGGTCATGGAGTTCCCAATCTACACTGATCATTATGCTATTATCGCCAAGTTTTATAATATTCTTCTAAGATATAAAGCAAGTAACTAGTTGTGTTTTATTCCGTATAAATGCTCCAGGAGTTGGCCCTCAATAGAGAGAGCTAGGAGGTGTTGCACCGATAAGAAAGTAGGTAGCTCATAAATGGAAGATGAAGGGCTCCTCAGGTCTGCTGTGTTATTGGGCTGCCTTCAGGAAATACTCAGTAGCAGCTCAGAAAATATGTGCCGTTTAATGGCAAAAGGCTCGCCCCCTATTACGACATTAAAAGGATATTTTTATGATCGGTTGACTTGCACACTTTATAAACAACACTTTCTCCCATTTTCCAGAAATTAAGAAAATCACAGTGGAGCGCATATTCTCCGGGCACTTCAAGACTTCTCTAGAGATGCAAGGCTTCCAGATCTGCCTGCTTCACCTCACCGAGGAGAAAGGGGATTTATGGCTGGAGGTGTTGGACGCTCCTTCGGCAGCTAGCGCGTGGACTGGCGGCCAGCTGTCAGTGAGGACTGAGGGGAAGCATGCGGATGATGATACGCTGCTGCAGGTTACTGGGAGAAAGGTATGTGACTTGTTTGATACTTTTCTTGTCTAGATACCCAAAGAAATGTTGTCTGGTCTGAATACTTTCATAGTCTTCCAAATAATAATAAGTACCTATTTGTTAAATCATAAAGTTGGATCTCATCTGAGTGTTACTCAGGCACGGTCGCACTCGGACGGAGTACTCGGACGACTTTGGGGGGGTTATACCGCAGCCAAATACTTGGAGGGGGAGTGGCCTATACCGATTAATGCCGACGTGCTATACCGTGAATAATCGTGTTTCGGACATTATTGTATGGTTTTGGGGGGGTCATGACCCCCACGACCCTTCCCATCGGACCCCCACTGGTGTCACTTTAAACAATTTAAAAGCAAACAGATCTAAATGGTCGTAACTTTTATTTGCGTCTCGACTCTCGACTTCTTCAAGAGGTATAAAATAATTGAGACCAAAATAATGTTTCTACCTTCAAATTACAGGGTGCGTCTGGACCATCCCTTTCCCCTAAAGAGCAGGAGCTACTTCGCGGCAGTCTGTTAGCTGCTGCCGATGCCCTGACAAGGAGTGAAGATCTCCTGAACAAACTGGACTCAGGGTGTGGAGACGGAGACTGTGGGATCACGCTTAAGAAGTTAGGACTTGGTGAGTTTTTTACTTTTTCCATAGATAGCTTAAGCGGTAGGCGGGGCACATTCTCGTAGAACGCTTGACCGATGGGGCCGAAGAGTTTTCGAGTGACCACCGCGTATTGGAAGCTGCGCGGGCAGGTCTTCCCTCCATAAGGTAGGCCGACGACCAAGTGAAGGTTGCGAAAATCCAGTAGATGCAATCTCGTGTAACAATTTTTCCTAGGCCTATGTTCAACAGCGGACTCTTTGGTTAAAATTGTGATAAAATTGAGGCGTGTCTAACTTTGCTTCTTTTCCAGCAATCCAGTCATATTTGAAGACAGCCTCAATGGAGTATCCGTCCAACGTGCTATGGGATCTGTCAGAAATCGCGGAGACTGACATGGGAGGCACGTCCGGAGGGATCTACAGTTTAGGCCTGTCGGCAGCCTCTCAAGCTATGGCTAGGTGAGTGATCATCAATCTCCTGGTCTACTTAGATTAATGTGGACACTTAAAGCCGGATGGCCCGTCGAATTTTTTGCCAATGACATACGATAAAATTCGATTGCTCATTAGACTTTTCATTATTTCAGTACTAAGTCGAACGACGTCGCATCATGGCTAACAGCATGGCAGAGTGGTATTCAGGCAATATCCAAATACGGAGGGGCGGAACCTGGCGACAGAACTATGGTAATATAAATAAAACACAGTGGCATAGGTAATGCCTTGGTACCTAAGACTTACACTGACATATTTACGTCGATGACGGTATTTAGTCCGACCCATGTGAAGTCTATTTCCATTTACCGAGTCAAACCCAAACTTTTTCACACCGATTAGTGCCGTCGCGTCTTGCTATACAGAGAAATACCGTGTTCCGCGCTCTTTCAAAACAATATTTGGGGGGGAGGGGGGGGCGTGACCGCTACGACCCCCTTCGGACCGCCACTGTACGACATCAAACTCAAGCAAATTGTAACCCCCACAGTTAGACACGTTACACACAGCGGCCGAGGCCTTCAAACAGAACTTGAGCGCTGACCTGAAAGTGTTACTCGAGAAGACTGCTGAAGCATCTGAAATGGGAGCCAAGGCTACTGCTAAGATGGTTGCGAGGTAAGACACGTTATTTCTAACTTAAAAAAATTAATAAGCAATTATAGCCACTGAGGAATCAAAGATATAAGTAGGTAATGAACTCCTAATGCGAAATTTAATAGACAATCATTCAGTAGATTTGGTCGCTTCCTATAGGTACAAACACTACGGTGTCTCTGTACAAGTGTACAGGTAGAAAGCGCGATTAAGCGTGAGCTCCCGGATTAGATTCCAAGGTGGTGCAACCGGCAAATAATTTTTTGGTTTTATCATTAGAACATTATCAGTTATCTATTGCCATTATACGGGGTGTAAATCCAGACTCCGGGTTGCTACTGTAGCAACCCGGAGTCTGGATTTACACCCCGTATAATGGCAATAGATTTTTATCTGGCAAAATATGTAGGTGTAAGTAGGTACCTACTATACATCTCTGCCTACCATTTGAGTCCTGTAGAGTCTATGGCATCAGTCCCGCTGCCAACATTTCTACCGGACTACTATTTTTATGCATAAGCCGTTCTATCTACAAGAGATCCCCTTAGAATCCTTAGATCATAGAAAAAGGGAGATATGCCATCATAACAAATTAGTACGGGAACCACTGTCGCCACTTTCAGAACAGTTTGCGACACAATTACAAACGCTACTTGTGAATATAAAGATCTCCCACAGATTAAAAATTCCGCACACCCTCAAACTAACACTGTTATTTGTCACTCATCATCACTATAGTACTAAACTAAAACACTGTATTTACATCATCGATCGCGTTCGGTCCGTCGCCGGTGTGTACGTTTTAAATTTTAATTATGGTCAATGTGATCAAACTAAAGCGTCATGCTCAATAGCGCCTTGGCACTTCTCCCTTGTTTCTATGATCCGAGAATATCCCCGAATATACAGGATGGCAGGTTAAACAGTGGAAATATTTTAAGGGGTCATTGTACTCATCATTATGAAAAACTTTTACTATGGGACCAACCCTGAAATCGCGAAAAAAAAATCAGCTGTTCCATACATTTTGTTGAGTTATGTGAACAAAAATGTATGGAACAGCTGATTTTTTTTTCGCGATATCATTGTTGGTCCGGTCAGTGATGAGTACAATGACCCCTTAAAATATTTCCACTGTTTAACCTGCCACCCTGTATAGTGGCGTATTTTAAAATTTGGCGCCCTTTTTTTTTTTTTTTTTTTTGGATGGGAAATCATCAAATGACCCCCTCCGCTCTGGGCGGAGCGGAAGGGAGTGTCAGACTTGTACTGACTAAAACCCATCCATGTTCCTTCGTTGCCCGTTACATTCCAGGGCTGCGGTGTCTCTTTCGAACAGTCCCGCAGCCCTGGCAGGCTTCGGCCCTTGCGGGCCCCTACGCTGTTGCTGACTCTCTTTGAGGCGCGCGTGGAACACGAACGCGCCGTCGACACGGCCTGTCGTCATGAGACGGACGGACGGTGAGCATACCCAACTCACCGTCCACAGGCCCGCGCCTACGGTGGCCGGGGGCCATCAAGTGACCCCCGACGCCCGGGGCGTCCACCGCCGCGGCGGCTGGGACGTGAGGCTCTCTCCCTCTCACGCCCCGCCACCTCCTTCGCTAGCATGACTGCTTCGCAGAAGGAGGCGACGGCTTCCCATTCCCTCTCGCCCCGGACCATGGCTTGAACCAGGGCCGGGCGCGAGAGGTCGCCGCCGAAAATTTGGCGCCCTGGGCCTATAAGGTTTGCCGCCCCATAAATTAACAAAAATACCGGCTAAGTGCGTGTCGAGCCACGCACGGTTTAGGGTTCTGTAAAAAGCAGAGCACAAGGGGCGGCGCGAAAGGTGGCCATGCCGTCCCCGTCTGCCGCCCTGGGCCATGGCCCCCATGGCCCTAGGGTAAATTCACCACTGCCTACCCCTAATAATATCGATGATCGTCTATTTATTGCCCCCAGAGCGGGGAGAGCGTCCTACGTGGCGAGCGGGTACATACACGACGAGGACGCCGGCGCACGCGCCGCTGCGATATGGATGCAAGCTATACTCAAATATATTGTGCATAATATATAATTATTGTTTTTATGTTGCTCTTTTATTCATCAAGCCTAGGTATATGAAGTAATAAAACGTAGCAAATACGACTTCTAGTCCAGTGGTCGCAAGCGCAACAGCTGACCGTGAGGTTCTAGGTTCGATCGACCGACCGTAGACAAATGATAGAGGCAACTAAATACAAAATTCCAAACTTTATAATTTTGAGTCCATGGGTGGTTCATTGTCACTAGTACCATTAACAGCTTGGTGTAGGTAGGTATGTAATTAAAATTGAAATCTATCTTAGTCAGTTGCAACTTGTCAGAATATCAAGGTAGCTCTTCGTTTTTATTCGTTTAAAAGGCTATGGTGTCGGTTAAAAACGCAAGCGCGAAAAGCACGCAAAAGCTTACAGCAAAATACAGCAACAAACAACCTGTTAGCATCACTGTGGCGTTTACTATCCAATGTACTTAGCTTTACAAAAATACAGATATCCATGTCAAAGTAAGTATATCTTTTTGACTAAGTAGGGAACAAGGTTCGGTACCTTCTTTTCTTTGCAAATGTTAATCGTTTATCTCTCCTTCGCTTTGAACCCAGCTATGGGACGAAAAAAAAACAAATGTAACAATTGATTGTTCTTTAATGATCACAGTGGCAACATCTGGTCTAATTGAACTAATATTATATTTAATTAATGTTATAAATTCATGTTATTATACCCAATTATACGCCTCCTGACGTTTCTTACTAGTTAGCTACGTGTTAACATTATATTTAGGGCCAAGTTCACCGACAAGATAACAGTTCGATAAATTGAAAACGGCCGTTTAACATGAATTTTTCTACAGGGTAAAATTAAAACCAGTGCGGATATTTTAGGAGGTGGAAGTACTCATGAATATGATCAACTTTTATTATGGGACCGACACATTGGACCATTCTTTTTTTATATGAAAAAAAAAATCTGCTGTTCCCTACAAAAATGCACTACAACACGATCAAAATGTATGGAACAGCTGATTTCTTTATATATTTCAGTGTCGGTCCCATAATAAAAGTTGATCATATTCATAAGTACTTTCAGCTCCTAAAATATTCGCACTGGTTTTAATTTTACCCTGTATAGAAAAAGATATGATAAACGGCCATTTTCAATTTATCGGACTGTTATCTTGTCGGTGAACTTGGCCCTTATTCATTTTATTTATTAATTTTCTACTAACGATCCGTCCCCGCTTTCAATTTAATAATGAGGCGCATGTATTCGCGAGGCGATTGTTACTTCTCTCTCTTCTTTAAATTATGGTAAAAACCGCATCGATATCTATCAATTAGTTTAGAAGTTATAATAAAATACACAAAAAAACGACTATATTTTATTCAGCTTCCCTTGAGACAAAACATAAACAATGAAGATCTAACCCGACCGAATACAAAATCGCGCCTTGCACTGTAAACTATTTATTTTCATGGGTCATCTTAACTTATCTGTATAATAATGGCAGCTTAGGTTGATATTATACTGACAAGTTAAAATGAACCAAAATATCAACAAATAACGGTGCATCGTGTGATTTTGAATTTAGTAAGGTTAGACTTCTATTATTTACGTTCTGTCTCGAAGCCAGTTGAATATAGTATAATACCCGTATTCACGAATATTACTATAAGCACTCAGAGCAAAGTGAACAAAAAACTCATTCAAATATGAACTTTGTATGTATTACGCTAATATTTGTATGAAAAGCTTGTTTATATTCGCTTATATGAATTTGAACCTTAATTTTAAAACATAATGTTCATATTCGTATGAGTTTTCTGTACACTGTGCGTTCGAGACCGCATAGTAATGTTTTTGAATACGGGGGTTTGTCTTAAATTAATTAGAGATTAACCCCATTACTTATAAAAGCACGATAAAATTAAACAGCTCTTATGTCAATTGTCATCATTATTAATTGGCATACAAATGACAAGGATAGTTGTATAATGAGTGGTTAAATTTAAGAGGCGTTTATAAGTATGGGGCTTGTTTAGCTAAGAGGAACTTTAAAAAATGTATGGCCGCCACATAACGTTTTTATACATTTATGATTAAGATTGCCATCTTGTGTAAAAGCGTAGTGTCAAAATTATTTTCAAGTCAATAATATCGTCGTCATAACATTAATTTATTAAACACCCGTCAAAAATTACGAATCATCAAAATCACAACACGCAATCAAATTCCTTGACAAAATGTTAAGTAGATTCAAATTAAATACTCTTCCAGAAACTGTTGGTAAATAAATGCCCTTCGTTACATTTCGTCCGTACAGCTTGTCTATTGTCTAGAACTGCCAATTTGTTCGCGAACGTTCGAGGGACAATCTCACCGTGACAATCTCCCTCGAACGTTCGCAAACAAATTGGCAGATCCCACGGTGATAACACGCGACGTGTCGGTACAGAATAGAGAGGCAGTACCGTAAGCGTATGAACAGACTCACGCGCATCCAATATTTTTTTTGTCGTATCTATTCGTCATGTCTTTTACAGTACCCGGCAATAAATATTGCACATCGAGTTCGAGAAAGAGATAATCGGCTAGCTTCGGCTTTGTAGAGCGTCGTATCCGTCACTCGTACCTATGTGACGTTTTGTCGCCGACTTGTTTATTAGATACCGGACTGTTAGTGCTTCGTGCGACAGAGATGACGCTCTATAAAGTCGAAGCTAGCAAATATCTCTTTCTGAAGCTCGATGTGCATTATTTACTGCCACGTACTGTATAGATATTTCGTACTGGTTATACTAGTATAATTCCATGGCAAACGTGCATTTTAAAAGCGTATTATTTTTCATTTTATACAAAATAAAAAGTATATGTAACAAATTCAGATCAATAAAAATATAATGGAAAACTTTAAAATTACATTCCGTATTTGCGTAAACTAGCGATAACACTAATTAATAACTAACAATAATAATGCGACAGCGGCGTCATCTACACGGTCGCTAATATCACTTTAGAATAGTTTAGAATCTATTACTAGCCCGCTAGTGCAAAAAAAAATTGAGATTAAAGCCCGTGATAGACGGATAAAACTCTGCTGCGGTCTAGTGTCACCGATAAAGTTCTCTGGCGTAAATGTGGTTTTAAAAAATGACAAATTATTTACTCTGCTGTAGCCGGCAGGTGACAGCCGCTTGTAGAACGTCAGTAGCAGTACGTCCACCAGACGTATTGTGACAACAGCTGCGCTCAGGAAGCGTATAGTGGGCGCGTGTAGAGCTACGTGTGACGGCCGCTTGTAGTAGCAGTACGTCCACCAGACGTATAGTGACAACTGGTGCGCTCAGGAGGCGTATACTCTAAAGCTACGTGCGACGGCCGCTAGAAGTCCCACTCCGTCGTCTTCTCTATCTCCATCTCCGATAACTTCTCTTGCAGCAGGAGAGCTGACATGTCATCTGGGGATTATAAATTTGAAGGGTGTATTAAACACAAACAAAAAAACAAAAAAAATAAAACATTTTTTTTTTTTTTAATGTTTGTCTGATTGTTTGTGCTCGCATCACGTAAAAACTACTGAACGGATTTTGATGTGGTTTTCAATCTTGTAGCTTGGGGTTTATCTTAATAGCTGAGCCACATTAAAATTTCATCTGATTGCAGTGGGATCGATGAGCCAGAGATACAACTTGACTTCTTCGTAGTACTACCCACCCTACTCTAAGGATTTAAAGAGGTCATTTCATATCGATAAGAACAGCTAAGGCCGACCGCACACGAGCAGCTGAAGCAGTTTATCCTTAATTTTTTTACTAATTCGATTTTCAGGAACAAGGGATTAAAAAGTGCGATAGAACTCACTGAGGTCAGGTTTGATAGGTTTGACTCGTCCGATGAGGCCCGGCAGGTAGTCCGTCTTCCGGATTTGCTTGAAGAACGGGTGGTTTAGCAGCTGCGTCGCCGATGGTCGCTTGTCGGGGTCCCTGGAAAAGCATCCACATAATAAAGACAACTAATAATAAGTAATATTATAAATGAGAAAGTTTGTGAGGATGTATGGATGTTTGATACTCTTTCACGCAAAAACTGCTGGACAGATTTAGATGGATAGCTCATATTCTGAATTAACTCAAAGGCTACTTTTTATCTTGAAAAACGTAGGTGAAGCCGCGGGCAAAAGCCAGTAACTTAATATTGATGCGAAAGTAAGTTTGTTACCTTTTTACCACGTTTTTATGTTTACCGTAACTGTTTTTTTTAAACTATTCAAGTTAGTTGTTGGAAATCAGGTGAGCTACCTACCCGTTACGTTTTATCCATTAATTACGGGATACCCTGTATAATAGAGGAATGAAAATGATAATTCTATAGGCAACCCTCCTTTCCCCCTGTGTATAAAGGTCACTGACCTGTGCAGCGCCAGCTCGCTGAGGTGGTGGAAGGTGTCGGACAGCTTGCGGCCGGCGTACAGCTGGCGCAGCCGCGACACCGCGTCCGCGCTGTCGCCCACGCCGCTGTCCGTGTTGTACATGCCTGGACCCACCATCATTATACAGGGTTATTGGTAAAACACTAACAATATTTCAGGACCTCCTCATCTGACAAAAACAAAACTGACGGTCCTATCAATTTTGTTTTTGTCAGTTGATGAGTTCTTGCAGTAAGCCGACGGTATTACCAATATCATATTTAACACTTTTCTTCTACGACTTCTTACAAAACATGATACATTTACGGAAAATAGACTTTCAAGTTTGTTGTACTACCTATCGGACACGTTTTAGATCTGTATTTTGTAGTAAATAACGTAACGTCTCCCGTTCTCTCGGTTGCGGCCGACGACTTTAGGGGGGGGTCATACAGCAGCCGAGGACTTGGGGGATCATACCGATTAAGGCCGACGTGCTATACCGTGAATTACCGTGTTTCGCACATTTGTGTACGATTTTGGAGGTGTCATGAACCGTACAACCCCCCACCCTCGGACTGCGCCTGGGCCAGCTCGCAGCACACGATCCCCAGCGAGTAGATGTCCGACTTGAACAACTAATGATCACTCACTCTTCATCTCGGTGTCATCGAGGCAGGGCTCGGGGAAGGTGGAGCAGTCGAGCAGCTGCGGCCGGCTGCCGCGCACCTTCTCCGTCAACATGAGCGTGGTGGCCACCTCCGCGAACGGCACCGCGCCGTTGGCCAGCTCGCAGCACAGCACCCCCAGCGAGTAGATGTCAGACTTCTCGTCGTAGCCTTTCAGATTCTGGTAGGAAAGGAATGGTGGTAATGGTGATGTCAGTTTTTATGTTATCTGCATTAGATAAGTAATCCTAACTAATATTATAAATGTGAAAGTAACTCGTTTGTTTTTAACGTTTTCACACTTCAACCGCTGAACCGATCATCATGAAATTTTGCATATACGTTGTCAGGGGTACAGAAAAGGGCATATGGTACCTTTTGTAGGCAGGCGAAGCCGTGAGAAAATGCTACTGTCCGATAAATATATTATTCTTACGCCCTATCATATAAGACATTTTTCTTGCTACTTTAAAATCTTTAGGTGGAGTAAAATTAGTAGTAGGTATACCACCCGCTGGCGCGGTTATGGCAAAACAAAACAGATTTTCTGGAAGATAATTATGTAAAATCATTCACAGTTTTTTTTAATATTATGTATTGTGGGCTGTGGGTTCCGCGGACGAAGTTGAAAAGCTAGTAAACTACCAGAAAGAACAAGTGAACTAGATGGGTCATACCTGTTCCAGCAGTTCAGGGCTGAGCCACATGAGGTTGGAGTTGTCGGCGTCGGGCGGCGGCAGCTGGTGCAGGCGGCGGCGGCGGCGCCCGCGCGCCTGCAGCGCCGCGGCGCTGCGCAGCCCCGCCAGCCGCGCGCCGCCCGCGCCCAGCAGCACGTGGCTGGCGCGGACACTCCTGCAACCGATCACCAGTTATTTTGACGTATGGTATGGGTAATGTTAATGTAAGCATATTTTGAATTGAAAATCACGTTTGCTACACAATATTTATATAAATTAAATATTTAATTAATTTCTCTGTATTTTTTAATATGTATATGCAAATTGTATAATATTTTATCAAGATGTTCTAGGACTGTTGTATTTTAGATTCAAATTATGCTTACATTTACTATACCATATTTCAAAATAATTAGATTAGCCTATGATGGAAGATTCTTTTTAACAAAGGACGTCGGCAGTTTTGGGCTTGATATGGTACAGTAATAAAAGCTTAACCAAAAATTAAAATATATTTTAATTGTTCTTTGCCTAATTTATCTTAGAGATTAAGAATTGCAATCAAAAATCGAAATAAATAAGAAATAAAATGATAATGCTGTTGACATTTTGAAAAAACCAATAAAACAAAAACAGGTGCATGCTGGCTGGCACGTGCCTCCACAGAATATCATGTCGACAGCAACTAAAACCTTTGAATTGAGAACTCATTAGTCTGGCTGTACTTCATTGGATCATTCACACCATACTTAACCTCATTGTTACAAATACGAAGATTTCTCTTTAACCCAATTACGTACAAAAACAAATAAAAAATGAATCTAAATACTCTTGAAATACTCAATCACTCCAAACTAATTTCATATCTGTACCGACATACACAATCTGAAGCCCAGTGTTCTATGGGCGTCCGCCGTGTCCTTTTTGTAGATGAACTGCATAAGTTAGTTGGGCATGTTTTCCACACAATTGGGCTATTGTATGGATTTGACCACAGAAGTAGTATGTTTTGGTCACTTTTACTATCTCAGCTCTGTCCTGAAGTCCAGAAGTACACGCTGAAAACAATGCTTTGGCAATAATTAGCAAATAAAATTGCACTCACCGATGAATATACAACTGTTTGTGCAAATACTGTAAAGCTTGAAGCACATCTCTCAATACAATAGCACAGGCCAGCTCCGGCAGGCCTTCTTGGAAGTAGCGGTCAAGGATGTCCCGGCAGGAGCCGAAGGTCATGAGAGGAGACACAACATACAGCTCCCGTCCATGTACAAACGATGTCAGGTAGGGCAGTATGTTCACATGCTGCAGTTCCTTCCTTGTGAGGATGTCTTGCTGTAAAAGGATGTTTTAAAATAAAATTAAGAGTGATTACAGATCAACAAACTTTTCTGGCCCACTCTGAATTTTAGCGGTTTGGCTAATAGACAATTTAAACTCTAAACAATGCATTGCACATTAATATTATATGTATATGAGTTATACTATTATGATTAATATTATATATGAGTATAACTCACACTCAATATTATACTTAAATGTGTTTTAAGTACAATAAAAAGAATTTAATATTCGAATAAGCACCATTTACCTAACTTTACTAACTCAATCGAACTTCTAAGAATAACATTTTTAGACTGTCCTTATTATTATGTACACGCTTGTTTGTACCTAATTAGGGAAGTGACTCTGCCTCTAAGGCGTCTCTATGACCGTGTCCTGTAAAAGCCCTTGATTGACCTACAAACTTCATATTCTTGAATATTAACAAAAAAAAAACTGGAAATAATATTTTCGTTTATCCCAAGAAATTCTTATGGGCGTTTTTTAAAACTTGTGATATGTTTATTATGAAAGTCATTAGGAGAGAAACTTGTAAATAAATACCTGTATCAAACTAGCGTTTTCCTTTGTTTTATCAACAAAATACCTCTTGATAGCGACATTCTGATTGTTGGGCTTGTACAGCGCTGAATAAACAACCGCTACGCCTCCACAGCACTCCGTTATTATCGAAGTAAGTTGATAGTCATTGATATCAGGGTTGAACATTTTAATTCGATCACAAATGCTTATCGAAATTTGTAAATAAGCTAATCTAATGCTCCCTTCGTCAACAACACATGATGGTAACAGATTCAGATTCTAGTCTAAAAATAGTATTTATTAAAACGCTATTGTTGTATTTAAAAAAAATAAAATTGGTCAATGTTTTTAATGTTTCACAATGACAATAGTCGCGGTCCAATTACCTAGCTAGCAAACTCTTTGTTAAGTAGCCTTCATTGTAATTAAAAGCGAATCAAGGATTTACGAATAATTTTGTCTTTAATACTTTCTTACAAAATAGTATAGACATGTAATAGTAATAGCACGATTTTTAGGAAGCAGTAAGGAATGGCAATGGTAGATAGATTAAATAGTTTTAAATGTATATGTTACACATCTGACTAAACATTTATTGGAACACATCCAAAGGAATTTTAGTGACATACGATAGTAGTGTAAGTGTTACAACTTTACAAGCAAAAAAAAACTAATATTCAAGTATCGCATGGCATGGCTCGAATTTTAATTACATAATAGAAAACTTAACATAGATATTGATAAATAAACAAACAAAAATGATGCTAAGATCAAAACATAAAAAATAGAAAGACTTTCAATATGAGTAAGTCAAAGTGAGGCTGGTAACATTAATAACAATTTGTGATTATCTGTGTGAACTGTAGAATCCGTAATTTAAATTTTTGTTTTGTTTTTTTGTTTTTTGGAAAACTTTCTTGATAGGCACCTGCCTATCAAGAAAGTTTTATTACCTAGTAAATCAATTATTTACCGGATAATGAAGTAGGTACAACGGGTAGTGGAATATGAGAGATTCATGATATCCACATTATCTATCAATCGTGCTATCCATATGAAATGGAATCTATGGAATACTACAAAAAAATGGTACTCTTCTTTCATAATGAGGTAAGAATAACTGTTTTGTATCATTGCTTTTATCATGTATCTTTAAATAAATCTGAATCTTTACATAGGTCCCCTAAGGCGACTCTGACCGGTTTATTATCTAAGTATACCTACCTACTTACAAACTAAATAATCAAAGCTTACATATAAATAAATTTGAAGTGTCTGTGTTTAATGTCAAAATAACAGCTTTTTTAGGCTTCCGTACTAAACCTAGGAACTAGGGATGTACCGTATCGTATCCGGCCACTTTTATAGTCGGCGACTAGTCGGCAAAAAACGCCGACTAGGCGGCCATCACTTTATTCATTTAAATAGGGTGATTGAGACGAAATTCTTTCATTATAAATTGTTTTGATTTTAGTATCAGTCTAATAATTGGCAAAATAATACAGGAATAGGAACAAAAAATAAAATCTGAACGCAAGTTTCTAATATTAACTCTGATTAAAGTATATAAGTAATCACCTATTTATTATTTGTTTTAGAATCGCATTTATATCGAATAAAATCGAATTTGTTTTATATTAAAAATAAACACTAAGTCACGGCGATCGTATGTAAATAGGGTTGCCATATATGGCTAGGCTCGTATCGGGACGTAAAGAGAGAAAAAAAATGAATATTTTATTTAATAACAAAAACCACACATTCTAATGGGTTAGTATGTAACCACCTAACCACACATCAGAATATCCCTGTTTTTTTTTTTCCAACAAAATATACCAATGGCACATCAAAATATGCACACCAAAAGAAATCAAACTCGGCATATACCTATTTTAAGCATTAAGCAGAACTAATAAGTGAAATTACTTCTTCCAGACTTCTGTGGTGAACAAGGAAAATAAATAACGTCCGGTTTTGATTCTTTTATTTTTATTTCTTTGTTGTAAGTACAAGTTTTGCTTGTATGAAATTTGTTTATTTGTAGGATAGTCACTTATAATTGGTACTATAGTAGTTTTAATGATGGAAACATTAGATTTGCTTTACTTATTTTGATGTGCAATAAATTAAAAACATTTTTATGTATGGAAACAGTGCTACACGTAGCTTGATCATATTTTGCTGAAGACTTTACTTTCTTTCTAATAAAAATCGGGACAATAGTGCTTTGTCGGCACGTCGGGACAGAGGGCCCAATAACGGTGACAGTCCCGATATATCAGGACGAATGGCAACCCTATATGTAAACGATACCTACTATGACAAAATGCAAAGACATGCACACATTTTCGGGTTAAAACCCAGTAGGTACTATGCGTTTTAACTTAGATAAAGATGACCTTGGCCCTATATTAGAATTCTCTCATGCCTCATGCACGATTTTCTAATACTTACACGCTCTTAAATAAACAATAATCATATGAAAATAACATGAACAAGATAAATATTATTGAAAAGTAATTTGAACAAAATATTTTTTTGTTAAACTTAATTATCGTCACAATATGGTGCCACTGCCAAGGTCATCCCATCCTTAGTTGAAACGTATAGTACGGTGCGCAGCCGCCGGGTTGATCAGGCATCGCATCGGCGCCACATATGCGCCATGCCGCGCGCCGCTTGCGGCATTCACCGCGCGTTCCGACAAGGACCGAACGAAACGTTTTCGTCTTAGAGATTACCTATTTAAATTTTATTTGTAAACTAATTATTTTAACTCGATTGTTTGATCACTACAGAACACAGAATCAGATGTTTTAATAAATACAGTTCAGTTTCAAAAACATTAAGAGTGACAACCCTACCGCTGCAGTGGAGCGTAGGTATTTATTTCTGCAATTAGGCCTAGTTTCCATACTGTTACATATTTTTACTGTGGTTCGACTGGCGCGGCGCGGGCATGAGATACGAGGCGCGACGAACATTACCGATTCCGCCCGGGTCGCACACCGCCGAAAGCAATGATGGCTTGGCCGACTAGTCGGCCGACTAATCGGCCTTTTTCCAGCCGACTAGTCGGCTGGAAAAAGCTATTAAATTGATATAGGTACAGGCGTGAGTTATGAGCACAGATCGCGCATGAACATTTTCGGCCCAATAGACAATAGACAGACAAGTCTAATATAGGACGATGACGAACCAATCGCGTGCAGTCTCGGCGCCCCCCGTCTTCTTCATTCCGCCAAAGAGACCGAAAAATATGCTAATACGCAGGTGACGTTTGTGCTTAAGACTGGTGCCGAAAAATCTGAAATTGTGTTTTTTCAGTCATTTTTAATCATATTATATCGAAAACTATAATGGCATGAAAGAAAATGAAAATATATTTTGAAATGTGCAGATCAAACCTTTTCATAATTATTATGATTATGATATGCCACTTGACCTAGTAACCTCATTTCTTAATTGTGAACTCCTACTTCGGCGCCATTTGCAATGAAAATAAAAATATTTTTTAACTTTTTTCTATTTGCAATAAAGGTGGGCAGACATTCTTTATAACTGTTCCAAAGAAGTCGATAGCATCAGTAGTTCCTGAAAAAACCAGCTGTGACAGATAGACGAAATCGCACCATAAGGGTTCCTTTTTTATCATTTTGGTACGGAACCCTAAAAAATAAAAGAAGATAGTGACGCTGTTTCTCTTGACATTGGTAAATCAACATTTGGGGCTTCGTTGGCCAGGTCATCTTCCAGGTCCAGGCCATCCAGATTATCCAGCTGGTCATCATCATAATTATTTTGTGAACTATGAGCCCCGAAACTATGTGTCTCTCCCCTTCTAACTTTCCAACCGCGTTAAAAAAACAATCTGAAAAAAATAAAGCTCGGTACGTAGCACCTAATAACCATTTTATCAAACACTTTAAAATTAGTTTGAACAAAATACCTCAATTTGTTTTTGAAATATCCGCTATTTTTTTGTTTTGAGTTAGCCAATCGCTAAAATATCTTTGTATTTCATAATAATTTTCAGAATTTTCAGAAAATTCAGATTTCTTACTACTTCTTGCTACGGAACCCACTGTGCGTGACCCGACACGCTCTTGCCCGGTTTAAAAAAAATAAACTACGCGTTCATGGCTGCTTCCAGTTCCGTCTTTACCATAAGGGCACGCGTGAGGCATGGGCCCAGGCCCCCGGGGTCCGATGGGGGCCCCAAAATACCGAAACCTAGTGGCTAGGTACCTACGTATTTTTCATCCAATAAATCGATTTAAAAAAATAGGTAAGTACATTGGTTTCGTAGTTCAACGCATTTTTTTAATTGTTATTAAATAATAGGCTCGCGTTTGATCGCCATCTCGATGAACGATGATGCGGTCTACGATAGGGCACGCTTGCCTAGAAGAAACCGATTCACTCTCGACTTGAAGATACCCAGACTGTAACTATCGGGGAACACCCACTCCGGCAGCGAATTCCATTGTTTTGCGGTTTTCACAATGAAAGTGGAATCAAAGCGCTTCGTACAAATCACCATTACATTCTGTATTTCTGATGTCTTCATAAACGTTTTTATTAAACTTTCTACAAGGGCCGCGAACTGTGTGCCGGGGGCTTAGACGGCCCTGGCTGTCTCTTCACCAGGGATGTGTGTGGCACCAATAAGATGATCACTTTATTTTGATAAAGATGAACTAAACTATAAAATTATCGATCCCATTGGTGGATTCCAGACACATAATATCACGCTAACATTTCCCGTGAAAATGCATCCTGACTGTTTGTTAAGGCGCTGATAACTGCCAACGGCCTTGAGTGATATGGGTGGTATAGCTTGAGTGTTCTGCGCTGAGCTTGTCGCAGAGTGCCTCCCTCCTCCGTCCTCTCAGCCTCGGCTAGCTATCGGAGGGAGCCTCTACAGACACAAATCTCGATGTAGGTTGTATATTTGCACTTTATAACGTTACACAGAGGTATAAAAATAACTGTTACAAAAAGAGACTATTTGCTTATAGCTTTGCACACTCGATAAATAGGTAGTAGGTAATAAATAATAACAGTACAGCGGTTCAGCGGTCACCAGTGATGTCGTTGGAGACCCGACAAAGAATGACGAAACAATGCAAAAAAATATGAGATGTTCTAATTTTGAAATTTAAAGTTAAAATCTAAACCGAATTTAGAAGAATGGGATGAATGAAGTGGCCAGCAATGGAAGATTGCCAGCACTAAATGATGAAAGAAGGATGACTCCGTCACAAGCTCAAGCTACGCGACATACGTCCACCGAGCAATACGACTCGCCTATCAAGACGCGCGCTGTGCCGAATTAGACGTATTATTACTTTTTAGTATCTAAAATATAAAATAAAAAAAAAGTAACAGGCAATATTATAGGTAGTAACATAGTCTTTTCACTCAAAACAAATCATGAAAATATCTTAAGCGATTTGAAAGTAATTACGTTTTTATGTTTTGGGTAGACAGTAATTCATGAATTTATTTCATTAAGTATTTTACTACAATAGTTAAATATTCACAGGTACGATTGATGTATATATGTTCTTGTTAAACATAAAAAAATTGCACAACTAACCTGCATTATTTGACGGCGAAATAAGAGATTTAAAACTTGAGATTTACGGCCGTTACCATTTACCGTCGCCTTAAAAAGATTTAAAGATTTTTTACTATTAAAATAAGTTTCAGCTACAGGCTCGACCAGCAGAGATGCAAGAAATGGATTTCTGTGGTGAAAGAGATACCTAATGGTATAAGATCAAAATCTTTTAGAAAAATCATTCATTTTGCGCTTTGCTATTTCGCTATTGCGCTATTTTCTAACAATTCATGCTAAAGCCCGTCACAGACGAAGCTATAATATATATTAATATGAATCATAGCAAGGCATTACGTCATATTTTCTAAATAAATTTTCGAGTGACCACACACGCAGCTATATGTTTCTTTGACGTCACCAATACATTGTACCGATATATTAATATATATTATAGCTACGTTTGTTACGGGCTTTAAAATAAGCATGCTTTTAAGTTTAGCTTTCTCGTCATGCTTTTGTCCATTCAATTTAGAATATAGAGTTCTGTAAACGATAGCCGTAGTTATTGGAAGTAGGATACACACAAAGCCATTGTTACATAAATTAACCTAACCGACATAACTTTTCTATATTTATTTTGATATGATTAAGATAAATTCCATTTATTAAGACGTATTATGATTCGTCATCGTGTTGCATATTCTAAAAGCGCAGTGACCCAGGAGTTTCGAGTACCTACCTAATTCTTGTGATTTATAGCACGCATCGAGTCTGCATTGCGGCTGAACAAAAATATCTACATTTATCCTTATGTTACAGGATAAGCAGCTCTATGCGACAGTCTAGTGGGGTGAGCACTGACTAGCATATACGTACACGTAACTTTTTGGCAGGATACGTGCCTAAAATGCAGTGGCGTGCATTCTATATAGGCAATTAGGCAGTGCCTACTTCATAAGATTCAATTAAACTATTACTAAGGACCTACATAAATAAAATTCATCATACTTATTAAAATATAATAATTAAATACTTATTTTATTTTACGTATAACGAAACGTAACATTCAATACGAAACTTTATGCTATGACGCGCCAGAAAGCACTCGCAATGACTGCCTTTCAAATTCACGCACACTCAAACGATCTCTGCATATTCATATACACACGCACACTTCTTTAGGATAATACGACAAAAGCATAAATCACGGCTTTGCCATGCGTAACGCAATGACTTTTGACATTCGCAATTTATTCGACCTATGTAGGCATGCTTTTACTCATGCCATCTATCGTGAAGTTAAGAAAGATCATCGATCGTTTGTTCGGCAGAGATTCGCAAACTATAATCCAACCAAATTTAAAAACAATAGTTCACAGACGTTATACTGCTCAAATATAACTTTGCAATTTATTTGTATTATAGTTTGTTTATAAAATGTTTGGCAGTGGTAGTCGACTCCAAATCAAAACACGTGCGCGTCGAATTGCATAAAATTAGTAAATTCATAAATCTTTCTACTGTTATTTTGTTTTGTGATGTAATTATGTGATAACTATAAAAGGAATTGCTGTGTAGGTATGTGTGAAAATGGATAAATTACACTGCCGTCTATAAACTTAAAGGCCGCTAAATGACAAATTCTTATTTTGAGCTAGAGCAGAAAAAGGCGGAAAAAATTTCAAACCGATGCTCCTCAGTATCTATAAACATTTTGTCATGTTAACATATACCAAAAAAAAGGTATTTTTTTCAACTTTCTCATGAAGTAAGTTGATTTTGTAAAATATTAATAATTATGTCAATAAATACACATTTTCCTTTCTAACCTTGTAAAATTTTAAGGCTCGCTTCAAGTGTGCAGAACTAAATGGCGGCTAAAGAATCATAACTGCTTTTAAGTTATGGATTTATTAATAACTGCCAAAGGTATTTTTTTGAGACAGGAAATTATTAATATTTACATAGCTATAAAGCAGATAAGTTATTTTGCGTTTTTTAAACCTAGTACGAATTTTATTATATTGATCTTATCCATAACAAAAAAGCAGCTAATTACTTATAGCCGCCTTTTAGCCAAGTAGATATCACTTTGCTTCTCTTCCAAGATTTTTTAACAACTTTTAATACAGCTATGCATAACTTAAAGGCGGTTAATTATTAAACCTTTTCATATAACTGCTTTTTAGGCTAGCACTATCCACATCTGTATTTTTCGAATCCTGCAAAATTAAACGTTAACCTATGAAATCAAACAAAGTTTTTGCAAAGACAAAGTTTATTGCCACAAAACTATCGGGCATGGTGATAACAAAATAAAAAATTGCAGCCTTTTCTAAACAAATTAAAAATTAAATAATTATTTGCAAAAACTATTATCCAAAAATCGCATGGCAAACCACAAAATATACCTGAAATTGAAATTTCAGGTGATAAAAACTCGCACTTAAAAATAATGTCATCATTCATAATTATCAATGTTTTACATTTTTTTTGCAATTAGTAAGTACTAACGTTTCACTTAGATACATAAAACATAAAACAGTCGGCTTGTACTAGCATCAAACGTCATTAGAAAATATATTCTTATCAAAAATAAAAGTAATCACTCTGAATTCAAACTTAATACACATTAGAAAACAATATATAATTATTTTTTTAAATTTTAACATATTATTATGATATGAATAACAATCTTAAATCAATCAGTCTTTATTAGTCACAACCTTAATCAAATGTTCTAATAAGGAAATTGACCCAGAAACGATTGCCAAAAATAATTAAACTAACACATACAACTGCTTACCACCAATACTTACAACTGAAGTACAGAAGGCCATCAATTCACAAAAGTTAGAACGACAATGTCCCAAACGAGCTGATGAGAGATTCAGTCGAAGAACTAAGTCCGATTCTAACTAAGGTATTTAATGATATACTTAACACCGGCATCATTCCAAGTCAGTGGGGAGAAATATACATTATTCTTTTGCACAAGAAAGGAGCCAAAGATGACATTGGAAACTACAGACCAATAAGCCTCATATCAAATGTCTACAAAATCTTTACAAAAATAATTTTAGAGAGAATAGCAAAAATATTAGACTAAAACCAAACCATAGAACAGGCAGGTTTCAGAAAGAACTACAGTACGATCGACCATATCCACACTATCAAACAAATCCTGGAAAAATATAATGAATACCAGAAGCCTATGTACATACCTTTTATCGACTATTCTAAAGCATTCGACAGTCTGAAGTATAACTACATCTGGTCAAGTCTAAGACAGCAAGGACAATACCTATATCAACATAATCATAAACATCTACAGCAAGAGCAAAGGCCGCATAAAACTAGAATCGAAAGGAGACCCATTTCCCATAAGCAGAGGCGTCAGACAAGGTGACCCATTGTTACCCAAACTGTTTAATGCGGTTTCGGAGAACATCTTCAGGAAAATGGACTGGAGTGACTATGGCCTCAACATCAATGGTAGCCGCTTAACTCTTCCAGCGACCAGATGTCCAAAGAAATTATTAATAGCTTGTGGTAGGAAACAATTTTGGTCGCTTAAAATCATGAAGAGTAAGGAAATAAACATCCACATAAAAAGAAAGACGTTTAACACCTGCACCCTTCCCTGTATCACATATGGTTGCGAGACCTGTACCCCTATCATGAGTTTTACGTTTGACGTATAGTTTCGTTAACGTAAGCATATTTTGAATTTAAAATACAGCAGTCCTGGAACATTTTGATAAAAATTTATACAATTTGCACATTTTAAAAAATACAGAGAAATTAATTAAGTATTTAATTTATATAAATATTGTGGAACAAACGTGTATTTTCAATTCAAAATATGCTTACGTTAACGATACTACACGTCAAAAAAACTCATGATTGGGGTACTGGTCCCTTACTGAAAATCACCGAAGCAAACTTGCAAGGTGCCAACGGGCAATGGAGGAGTATGTTGGGAATAAAACTCAGAGACAAAATCAGAAACACAGAAATAAGAAACAAAACCAAGGTTGCCGACATACTTGCCCGCATTGACCATCAGAAATGGGCTTGGACGGGACACATGCTACGTTGCAAAACAAATAAATGGAGCAAGCAGGTCACTCTGTGGTACCCTAGAGACGGCACTAGAAGACAGGGTCGTCCAACAAGAAGATTGGAAGTCAAAATTCGTCTGACCTTGGGGCCATACTGGACAAGGGTGGCAGCAGACAGAGCCCAATGGAGAACGTTGGAGGAGGCCTATGCCAAAAGGCACGCCGAATTGAGGGATATTCTGTAGAAAATACAAATAAATACAGCTAAAATAGATCTAACAAAAACTTGTACCAATGTTCGGAATAAAAGGCTATTAATAATAATAAAAAATAATCAAATGTTGGTAAATTCCTCCAAAAAAGCATTTTATGCGCTGGAAGTAACGCAGACAATTTATTAACAATAGCTTCTTTTCTTTTTTCTTCTCTTGGTCCTCCGCACCCCGGAAGAATCCCTATCATGAGTGGCGTGGGGGTTGTGCAGTTTGCGGCTTTTTAGCAATGTTTTGTTGTTTAACGGCTTTTTTGTTATGCAAGACACAGAAGAAAATATTGATATTACTTTACGTACGGTGTAATAAGGCTTTCTATAATAGTTTATTAATTGTAAAAGTAGTAACACTACAACGCTTAAAGGCCGCTAAATGATTTTAACTGCGTTTTAGTTCGGTAAGAGCGTATAACCGCCTTTTAGTTAAGTCTATGCAAGGTATTATACTCCAATGTAACCAAGGCAAAAAGCCGCTAAAATACTTTTGCTACCTTTTAGTTAATTGTTAAATAATAACTGTTTTATAGCTAAGCGTTGATAGTAAAAATGTTCAATCGATCCAAACGTTAAAGTAGTATAGCTGCCTTCTAATCTAGTTGTGCTGTTTAGCGACCTTTAAACGATGTAAAGTATTTTTTTTTTGTATTTAGCAGCCTTTTAAAAAAATTTATCTTGATAACGGTAAAAGATAGAATAACCGTTCCTAGACAGATCGATAGAGAATTTTTTTTTAATACCATGACATTAAAAAAGTGAAAAATGCCCAAATGTCATTTAGCGGCCTTTAAGCTTATAGACGGCAGTACAGTGCTTAGTTTGTGGTAAAGATGAAATTGTTTATTTTGATAAATTACGTGCAAAATCAGGATTCGTTTGTTGACCAAACGAAAATAGTAAGTACCCTATCTATCCTTTGTCATCAGTTGTGTATCCGTGAATCAATATCTATCATTCAAAAGAGAGATGTGGTTGTAAAAAATCCAACCTACAAATTAAAAGAGATGAACCGAGTAAAAAACATATTTTTACATTATTATAGGTACCTAGTAACCAAATACAGATTTTTAGGCTTCCATAGTAAAACTAGTAACTGTCCCACCCTCGTAAAATGTACAGTTCTTAACCGGTTTTTATGAAACTTCGCCGCTAGGTAGATAATTTTTCTGTTCTGTAAAATAACTGAGGGATCATAACAAATATTTTCACGCTCCCCTTTTTTGGGGGTATCGTATTTAGGTGCAAAGTGAAATGAGCTCCAAAAAACATTACGTTAACCATGTATTGGCCGTTTACCTTTCCAACCACGTTATCAAAAAATCTGAAGAAATCAATCTCGTAGCACATAATAAACACTTTCGATTCAAATTAGTTTTAACAAAATACGTCAATCCGTTTTTGAAATATTCGCTATTTTGAGTTTGCTAACTGCAAAAATAATGTTGTATTTCATAATAATATTATGAAATACAAACTTATTTTTGCGGTCGGCTGAAATGGCATGCCCAGATTTTTTTTATAATGTTCGTGTACGATTAATTTGCTCCATCTTAGTGCCTACCAAGTTCGAAATCCACTGCACGCTACTGCTAAAATGCCTAGGACGTTGGCAGTTTTGGGCTTGATATGGTACAGTAATAAAAGCTTAACCAAAAATAACAATATATTTTAATTGTTATTCGACAAATTTATCTTAGAGATTAAGAATTGGAATCGAAAATCGAAATAAATAAGAAATAAAATGATTATGCCGTTGACATTTTGAAAAAAACAATAAATCAAAAACGAGTGCATGCTGACTGGCGCGTGCCTCCACAGAATATCATGTCGACAGCAACTAAAACCTTTGAATTGAGAACTCATTAGTCGGGCTGTACTTCACTGGATCATTCACACCATACTTAACCTCACTGTCACAAATACGAAGATTTCTCTTTAACCCAATTACCTACGTACAAAAACAAATAAAAAATGAATTTAAATACTCGTGAAATACTCGATCACACCAAACTAATTTCATATCTGTACCGACTTACACAATCTGAAGCCCAGCGTTCTATGGGCGTCTGCCAGTGTCCTTTGAAGATATACATTTACGTGAGTATAAGGGCGGGTTGCTTCAAACCATCTGTATTCGTAAGTCAGTACGTAATCGTTAAGTCGTTAAGCAACCCGCCCTTAGGGCGGGTTGCTTCGGTATGAAATTGTCATAGGTACAAGCCGCCATATTTGACAGTTACAGAACTGTAAGTTGAAACAACATGGCCTTAGTCTGCCATCACCCATATGGCTTTTAACACCTTATTATCCGTTACATTATGATGAGCTAGATTCCCGTTCCGGCTGTTAATTGTATCAGACATTTTGACGGTTAGGTAATTGGGTTTTGGTATCATACAAACAACAACCTTTGGTATCGCAAATGTTCTTAGGCAGCCATCAGGTGGGGCGTCAGCTCGTTTCCTACTCATTGATATAAAAAAAATACACTTGCTATGCGTATGCACATGACCATTAGAAATGCCTAGTTACATTTCATTATCAGTCTACAGCAGTCCACTGCTGAACAAGGCCTGTCCAATTGCAAGCCACTGAGCATTATCTTCGGCAACTCTCGTCGTTCTATGACCAGCCACAGCGGGGAGATTGTCGCTCCACCTAGTCACTTATTCCTAGACACGTAATTAGGTGGTAGTTTTTAGGTTTCCGTACCAAAATGGTAAAAAAGGAACCCTTATGGTGCGACTTCGTCTGTCTGTCTGTCTGTCTGTCTGTCTGTCTGTCTGTCTATCACACCTGCTTATTTCAGCAACTACTTATGCTATCGACTTGAAATTTGGAACAGTTATAAAGAATGCTTGTAACATGCTGTTGCAACTTTATTGCAAATGATAAAAGTCCAAAAATATTTTTATTTTCATTGCAAAAGGGGTCCAAAATTTTAAAGTGGGGTTACTAGGTCAAGTGACATATCATATGAAAGGGCTTGATCTGCACATTTCAAAATATATTTTCATTTTATTTTATGTCTCACAGTTTTCGACATATGATGAAAAATGTCCAAAAAAATACCATTCCCCCCCCCCTTTATCTCCGAAGTTTGCGGGGCGAAAAATCTGAAATAATTAGGGTTGATAAAAATTGACCCAAATATGGCACCAAAAATAAAACGATGTTCCTAACTAGTACAGTTTTTTCAAAATCATCAAAATTCTTTCACAAACAAACTTAGTTATGCGGTCCGGATTTTTTCACTATACGTCCAAATATGATACGGAACCCTCGGTGCGCGAGTACGACTCGCACTTGGCCGGTTTTTTTTTTGTTGTAATAGTATTTGTTTTACTACGTATTGCTGAACATTATTAGATCGGTTTTTCAGGTACAAGGTGACTTTTTAATCATCATCCAATTTTTTCTATGCATTCGGTGTTCAAAGACACCATTTTTGCAAAAAAATTGTGCATAGTTACAAAGTCAAACGTAAATTACTACGCTAATTGCACTGAATGATGAAAGGGGCGACGCGACGCACGGCTGTAGCGAGAAAATTAGGCGCGAGCGCGTACTATTTATTTAGACAACTTCGTGATGCCATAGCTAAAACAAAAAACACGTTTTTATTGTTTTCACCGTAGATCATTATAGTATTTTTTGGATGGTGATTAAAAAGTCACCTTGTATAACAATGAGTAAACATGAGTGGAACTTGCACCGACGACCTTTGCCGAACCGTGGCCTTACTCTGACCACTGAGCCATCGTGTCACATTCACATCAATTGAATTGTAAAGTTCATTTTCTATTACGCATCTTTAGAGCGCTTACACACTGCATCCTATTCGAATCCGAGAAAGTGCGCCCTGTACCCCGATCATGAGTTTTTTTGACGTATAGTTTCGTTAATTTAAGCATATTTTGAATCTAAAATACAGCAGTCCTGGAACATTTTGATGAAATTTTATACAATTTGCACATTTTAAAAAATACAAAGAAATTAATTATTAAAAAATACAAAGTATTTAAATTATATAAACATGGTGTAACAAACGTATATTTTTAATTCAAAATATGCTAACGTTAACGTTACTATACGTAAAGCCTGCAATACACGTTGGCCGAGTGTTGTCGAGTGAAGGCCAATACCAACATGTAGACGGTATATTTGCCTTGTCTTGCTATCGCTCGGTTTCACTTGCCTAGTTGGTCGAGTATAGACAAGCGCCAACGTGTATAGACCTCATTTGACGTAGCTTGCCACAATTGGCAGTCGCTCGCGATCACTTGCCTCACTTCGGAGCGGTGTCGGTTTTTCTGCACATATCAAACCTGCAATACATGTTGGCCGAGCGTTGCCGAGTGAAGGTCAATACCAACATGTAGACGGTATATTTGCTGATTTGCATTGTCTTGCTATCGCTCGGTGTCACTTGCCTAGTTGGTTGAGTATAGACAAGCGCCAACGTGTATAGACCTCATTTGACGTAGCTTGCCACAATTGGCAGTCGCTCGCGATCACTTGCCTCACTTCGGAGCGGTGTCGGTTTTTCTGCACAAATCAAAGGCGCTCGCGCTCGCTCAGCCAATAGTGTCAGGGCTGCCAGATGTACGATTTTAATCGTACTCCTACGATTTTTTGTCATTTTTACTCATGTAAGATCGCTAGACCAAGATTGCACGGAAAATGTACGATTTTTATATACCTAGCAAATCTGGCAACATTTCATAATGAAACGAACGTGCTCAACTGGCAAGTATGAGTTCCGGGAATTCCCCAACAACCTAACGCGTACGCAGATCTTTTTAACCGACTTCAAAAAAGGAGGTTCTGTATTCGTCCCGTATGTATGTATGTATGTATGTATGTATGTTTGTATGTGCGCGATTTTCTCAAAAACTACTGATTCGATTTGGATGGGGTTTTCACTAACGTAATCTACATACTTTGAGGAAGGTTTTAGTATATAATACATTAGGTAATCATTCCTATGTACAAAGTTATATGCATAAATGTACACACTACGTAGAAGATTTACTGTTGAACGAAGTCGTCAAAGTAATCTAACGCGAGTTAAAGAACTAAAAAGGGAAAAATAAAAAACTTTTTTAACAAAAAATAACCGACTTCAAAAAGCCACTACAAAGAAAATAATAATTTTGGTTTCGGAAGTCGGTGGCAAAAAAAGCAAACAAAAACCAAAGCCACCGACATCCGAAACCAAAATTATTATTTTCTTTGTAGTGGCTTTTTGAAGTCGGTTATTTTTTGTTAAAAAAGTTTTTTACTTGAATAAAGACTCTTTGTAGAGTCATTTAAAGGCTGTAATTTCTTTGCATTTTTACGAAATTTATTATTTTTTTCGTTCGGTAATAATTGCGACTTGTTAAAAACCCTTTTTAGGGTTCCGTACCAAAATGGTAAAAAAGGAACCCTTATGGTGCGACTTCGTCTGTCTGTCTGTCACACCTGCTTATTTCAGCAACTACTTATGCTATCGACTCGAAATTTGGAACAGTTATAAAGAATACTTGTTCAACTTTATTGCAAATGAAAAAAGTCCAAAAATATTTTTATTTTCATTGCAAAAGGGGCCGGAGTGGGGGTCCGAAATTTTAAAGTGGGGTTACTAGGTCAAGTTACATATCATATGAAAGGGCTTGATCTGCACATTTCAAAATATATTTTTATTTTATTTTATGTCTCACAGTTTTCGACATATGATGAAAAATGTCTGAAAAAATACCATTCCCCCCCCCTTATCTCCGAAGTTTGCGGGGTGAAAAATCTGAAATAATTAGGGTTGATAGGAACTGACTCAAATATGGCACCAAAAATAAAACGATGTTCCTAACTAGTACAGTTTTTTCAAAATCATCAAAATTCTTTCACAAACAAACTTAGTTATGCGGTCCGGATTTTTTCACTATACGTCCAAATATGATACGGAACCCTCGGTGCGCGAGTACGACTCGCACTTGGCCGGCTTTTTTTCTTGTCAGTCTCGAGCGAGACTCGCTCGATCTGTACATAGTTTATATTAAATCTAATAGTTTTTTTAATTGTGTAGTTTCATGTTTTTATTTAAATTTTTTTTTGTTTTGTTGTGTAGGTATACATAAGGCATGTGCCAAATAAATATGTTTTCTTTCTTTGTTTCTTCTATTGCATTTCCTTTCTAAAACTACGATTTTTTGTTATTTTTAATAAAACTTTGTACTTTAAGGTTGTACGATCTTTTATTTCAAAATATCTTCGGCATACGATATTTTTGTAGTTGTCGTACGATCACACCATTTTTGCACCTGGCAGCCCTGGGAGGTGATTCTCGCGGGTTCGATATGATATCACCTTCGATATATATAGCAACAACTGTCAAAATATAGATCGAATGTAGATTTCGGTATTCTCGTGAAGTCACTGCAGATATATATCGATGGTAAAGCGTTCGACATGCATCGCGTGGTATAGAGCAGTCGATAGTGTCATATCGAATGAATTATCGTACGCGCGTAAAAGAAGTTGTAGAATTGTTGTCAGATTGGTAAATTCATTTTGCTTCCAATTGATCAAAACTATAAATTCCGAAAGAAAATCGTCTTTACAGACAAATTTGTCCGTTGTCGAGGCTTGTATCACACAAAAATTCCCAAATCAAAACTAACAAACAAAAACACGATTTCACTTCACTTTTTGGTTAAGGCACTATTACCTAAAATGATTCAATTTTCAATTTAGCTAAAATTACGTAAGTATGAGTATAATTAATTATAATTTTAGAAAAAATAAACAAATGTTTATTAACAATTAAACACGAATAAAAATATAGATTTTTTGACAGATGTCCATAAAAGTCACTGTCAAAACATTGACGCTCCGTTCCACAAAAAGTATACGCATGTTAAGCATTTTTTTTCTAATTAGAATGAAAAAAATACTCCCTATTTGACTAAATTCTAATGGTGGTTACTGTAAAATGATAACTTAATCATACTTTTAGCCCAAATGACTAGAAAAAATTATTTGAAGACAAATTATCGAAATTTATTATTAATTCTTGGTCCGAGCACCAACCAACAAAAACGGAACGTGTCTTGGCAGAGACAAAAACTCGAAAAGGATTGAATGAACATAATAATACGTCAATATCTATTACAAAAATATCTGTTGCCTGCGAGAATACCGATTTTAGCATGGGACCGATATTTTCAGTAGATATGATCTTGATCGAATGCGATATCTACATGATACGATATTGATCATATCACTGATTTATCGCACAATGCGAGAATCACCTCCCTGCTGCCCTGAATAGTGTTCACATGTTTGTCCGCGCCAGTGCTGCCATTTTAGCGGTTTCGGCGCTAGATCTAGCGGTTTTTTGACATGTTTAGTGCCGAATCTGAGAATTTAGCGCAATCTAGCGCTTTTTAGGATCCGGCCCAAGGGGCAAGGAATATACTATAGGTACTCTACTAACTCTACCGAGAAACGTGAACTAAGCTAAAAAAAAGACAAGTTTTCAAACAACAGTCTTCTTTTTTAAATCCGACGACAAAATTTATCTTCAGTTGTCGTACATACTTGTCACGCGTACCGACTGTGAATACTTAACATCCACCACCTTCTTTTTAATTAACCGACTTCAAAAAAGGAGGTTCTGTATTATTATTATAAACCAAAATTATTATTTTCTTTGTAGTGGCTTTTTGAAGTCGGTTATTTTTTGTTAAAAAAGTTTTTTATTTGTCGTTTCTTTTTCACAACTTTAGTGCGGTATACACTGACATAATAATTGTAAGCGCTCATTAAATAAATAGCAGCGGCTGAGATAATTTCGACGTCGTCGTCCATATTGTTTCGATGCACAATAAAAACTGACAGTGCCCATCATGTGGGCGTCTCCTCAAAACTCGCCTATATTGGCCATTTGCATTGGCTTCCTTCAAACTTGCCGAACGTCTAGGCGCTTGCCTTGTGTCAATTTGTCTAGGCTCGCGTTGGTCTATACTCGGCCAACATGTATGCAACGTCTAGACAGTAGCGCTTGCCTTGTGTCAATTTGTCTACGCTCGCGTTGGTCTATACTCGGCCAACATGTATGCAACGTCTAGACAGTAGCGCTTGCCTTGTGTCAATTTGTCTAGGCTCGCGTTGGTCTAAGCTCGGCCAACGTGTATTGCAGGCTTAAAAAAAACTCATGATCGGGGTACCGATGTACCCTTAGCACTATCTGCCTGTACCTCAGATCACAGAAACAAGGAGATATGCCATCATAGCAAATTAGTACGGGAAAAACTGATGCCACTTTTAGTACATTTTTCGACACAATTAAGCGCTCCTTGTGAATAAAAAGATCTCCCACGCATTAAACATTCCGCACACCCTCAATCTAACACTGTTAATCGTCACTCAACACTAGCACTAAACTAAAACACTGTATTTATACCATCGATCGTGTTCGGTTCGTCGCCAGCGCGTACGTTTTTAATATGAGCAATTTGCTCAAGATCAGGCATCAAGCTCGATAGCGCCATGGCACATCTCCTTGTTTCTATGATCTAAGGGGTGTACCTATGTGTGGTTGCGCATTGCGTCCGATCGGATTTTGAGTTGTCATCATAGATTTCACAGTGAATTATCTCGGATTTGTATCGTCTTTATCCCAGAAGTGGACATCTTTCAGCTAATATGATAGTGACTATACCTACAGGGTGGCAGGTTAGACAGTGGAAATATTTTAAGGGGTCATTGTACTCATCATTATGAATAACTTTTACTATGGGACCAACCCTGAAATCGCGAGAAAAATATCTGCTGTTCCCATACATTTTGTTGAGTTATGTGAACTGAAATGTATGGAACAGCTGATTTTTTTTTCGCGATTTCAGGGTTGGTCCCATAGTAAAAGTTGTTTATAATGATGAGTACAATGACCTCTTAAAATATTTCCACTGTCTAACCTGTCACCCTGTATTAGGATGCCAGAAAGCATGTTTTTATAAGCATTTTTTTTTTTTAACTTAGAAAGTTAGAAAGTTCAATCACTCTTAACAGCTAGATTACTGTCAAATTACCCACCTATACAGTAACCTAAATCACTGAGACTGTGTTTTTACGGTTTAGAAGGGATGAAAAACATGTCCGGTTTCTTATTCCCTACGATATTTAGATTTCTCGTTAATTTTGCTCACACATTTCGTTTTTAGAAGAATATGGGCATCGATTCTGTGTCGCAATTACATTATAACTGCAGCCACCAGCAGTTTCGATCTAACGAATGCTTTATGATTAGATTTGCACCAGAAATATTAGAGAACTTTTGAATTAGGTAAGTTTCAGCACGGGGTCTCATCAGGAACAAAGTAACATTTGTTGAAATAACTCATAATAGATGGCGTTATATGTATCGATTTGTTATTGAAGTTTGTGTAAAATTGAGAACATGAAAAAATACATCATGAAAAATATTTGTTCAAATTTTTAAAAATAGTTTAAGCACGGAAAAATGTATAGCCCGAAGATAGCCCGCGCTAAATCGGTCACATTTCTTTGTATGAGATGAGGCATCTGTACGTATAGTATTATATTATCTGTGGTTTCAGTAACTTAGTAAACTTTGCCATTTGACTGGGTCTAAGACTTATTAGAAAAAACAATATACGGCGGAGTGAATTATCGGAGTGTAGGTACAGTTTGCATATTCAGGCTTCATAATTGCAACGTGTGTTGTACACACACAATTTTCGGCTATTTACCGGCTACGTCAGACTATTAGACGTATTTTAGTAAAGAATCAAAAGAATTCGTTTTATGCAGCGTGTGGGTGAACATTTAGCTAACATTGCCAAAAAAATAGTCCCGCCCGCCCAGAAATATCGGCCATCTCGTACCAACGGCAACGGACGGTATGCAAAAATGTACAATCCACTCAATAAAAAGTCGTAATTCCTATATATACATATACCGGTTATACCTACATTTGCGTATACATCTCGGATACGCTTTATACGCGATGTACTCACTGCTATATAAAACCGGGGAGAGAGCCAAATTCTAAATATAAATGTGGCCGAATAGAGCCGAACGCGTCCGAATCCACCCGCCCGCCTCAGTCCAACGCTAACTGCCGCTCCGACATTCCCAAACCATCGCAACCGAACGCGCGGTAACGAAACGTTCACTTGGTAAGGTCACACCGTATACGGCATTCGACGGTACACACGAAAAAAAATCAAATTCCTAATTTGGAACGCGTCCGTGAAAAAAAATTAAATCCAGTGAATTTGAATTCTCGATATCGGTGTTTGAAGTGACAGTGTTGTGGACCTTTGAACGTTATCCCCTGTTACCGGTAACGTATTATACTATGCTTTTACTATTTTTTATCTGTTTGAGATTTAACGCTTTACTAACAGCGGATCAGCCGGCGGCTCGCTTATCGCTCTGGAAGCGAGAGTATTGAGTTTCAATATGTCCGCCTGCCTGTTCCAAAATTATTTTCTCCGTCATTCCCTGTGCGTGCTTATCGATGTGAATTTTGCTTCATTTTTGTTAATATTGCACCGGACGCTTTTCTAACCTCTAAATGTGTGTAACATATTGTTATTGGGTTTTGTATTGTGTTGATTGCATGTGTAGGCGTATGAGGTATGCATTTCCTGCAATATGGGTGTGCTTTCCCCGCATTGCGCCTAAGTTCCTTGTAGGTTACTCGGGACGCCAGTCTGGGGCTATAGTCTAGACATAACGGAGGCTGACCGTATTGATTTTTCTCTCCCAGCATCTTGTTGATTTGTTTTGTATCTTCTTCTCTTGCCGTTAAACATCAAAGTTGGTTAAGGAAGCTTCCTAAATCGGTGTAATGATGGAAAATGTGATGTAGTTTTCCTTCACGTTCATACAATTTTCTTTTTTGGGGTGGGTGAAAATTTAGTTTGTTTTTAATAACACAGTCTGTAATACGTTTTAATAAATGGGTCAATGAGGATACCACACTGTTATACGCTCTATACGCTTGGTACGGTGATTAATTTTGCGTGTTTATTTTGAAACATGGTGTAGGTATGTGACACGTGATCAGTCTAAAAACCCGAGAAAAAATTGCCTAATTTGATTTGACTTTATATAAAAACATTTTTTAATTCCATTTTTTTTATAAATCAGCCTCTTCCTATTTTAATAAAATTAAGAAGTGTTAGCTAAAACCGGTCAAGCTGTCGCAACATTACGCAATTTTATTATATTTTAAGAAGATTACATTTTTATACCACCGTATGTATTAATTATATTAATAAACTATTCGTAAATGAGTCCTACACGTCATAATGAAGCGTCTGTTTCAAATTATTATATCTGAAGAATTTATTAAACTACATCTTTGAGTGCGACTTGTTCTAGGTACTACTATTTAGCTAATTCAATAAACTAAACCCGCACACTCATGTCACTTTTTTCACCCCATTTCTTCAAGAAGGGAAAATGAAACTGAACTTTATGAAACTAGGGATTGACAAAATGTCAAAAACACAACTACGATGTCTCACTTTACCTAAGTTTCGACAGTTTGTACAGCATAGCATTTTTGCATGCAATTTCTTGTAGCAGTGATGCACAGACAGAACTTACCTCTCTGTTTACCTTCTAGAACAGAAACTTCCTGTTATTTTTGTTTTGTATTATAAAAATAAACAAAGTAAAAACATCTTACAAAAGTTTGAGGATCCATTAGAATGTCGTAAAGTGGTCTTTGATCAGTTTACGTGTAACGTCAAGTTTATTTTGGTCTTTTTGTACTTGTAAATGATTCCTTGCTGATAGGTTTAATGTGAACAATTTAAAAGCTATCAAATTGTGTTTTTCCTCTAAAATAATTGAATAAAATAATGTTGTGTAATATTTTATCAGAGAAAAAATCTTTGTTTTTGGTATATACAAATAATATAATAGAAGAGATGAATTTCTGGGCTGTTAGAGTTCCTTAGTTGGTATGCAATATGCATTAATAAAGAATAGTGAAATTCCCTGCCAGAGTCTGTGTTTCCTGATCGATCGCATCATCACTGAACATCAAATGATTACAGTGATAAAAGTGATAAAACCCTAACCCCAAAAAAATATCCAATATATAAAAAAAACCGGCCAAGTGCGAGTCGTACTCGTGCACCGAGGGTTCCGTATCATTTTTGGACGTATAAAGTGAAAAAACCGGACCGCATAACTAAGTTTGTTTGTGAAGGAATTTTGATGATTTTGAAAAAAACTGTGGTAGTTAGGAAAAACGTTTTATTTTTGGTGCAATATTTGGATCAATTCCTATGAACTCTAATTATTTCAGATTTTTCGCAAGAGGGGGGGGGGATGGTATTTTTACAGTCATTTTTCATCATATGTCGAAAACTGTGAGACATAAAATTAAATAAAAATATATTTTGAAATATGCAGATCAAGCTCTTTCATATGATATGTCACATGACCTAGTAACCCCACTTTGACATTTTGGACCCCCACTCCGGCCCCTTTTGTAATGAAAATAAAATTATTTTTTGACTTTTTTGATTTGCAATAAAATTGGACAAGCATTCTTCAACTGTTCCAAATTTCAAGTCGATAGCATTAGTAGTTGCTGAAATAAACAGGTGTGACAGACAGACAGACAGACGAAGTCGCACCATAAGGGTTCTTTTTTTACCATTTTGGTACGGAACCCTAAAAAATCATAAAAACATAATATCATGCCTGTATTCGCCGAAGGTTTAGATAGAGGTGTAAAATATAGTATACCTACCCACGATTGGCCAGTTATGTTTAGGCCCCATGTTATATAGGCCGCTCCTTTGCCCATTAACCGGGCACAAATCGAAACTCCGGGCTGCTTAGTAGATTTTTTTATGGCTAAACTCAATAACACTGCCGAACCCGAGGATTGAACTCACGACCCTGCGCTCAGCACTCGCGCTTGCGTCCAACGAGCCAATCAAAAATTAGGTCATACCGAATTTGCTAATTTCAAGGAAAACCACGCATACAAAAATTTCGCAAGCAGCAAAAATATAATTGTAAGTAATTTTGGAAAATTGTAGGGTTACATTTCAGACAACCACGTGCCTTTTCATTCTGATTTGCGACGCCATGTCGGTAGTCACGCGAATTTGCTATTACCGTCGCTTTTTTCAGCCTGTGTCTTTCATGTTCATCTTGTACATGTTTCTGTCTTGATATATTTTTTAAAAGAGCCAAGAAACTTCTTCAACAAATAAAATTAGTATTCGTTCCTAGTTCTGAAAACTTTTCTATCTGTATTTAATTAATATTATAAAGAGGTAAGTTTATATGTTTGAGGTAATCTCTGGAACTGCTGATCCGATTCTGAAAATTCTTTCAATAATAGAAAGCTAAGTATCTACATTATCCCTGAGCGATATAGATAGGGTTGCAAAATTACCTAATTTTACCGAAAACGGTGGTAAAATACGGGTATTTTACGGTAATTTATATAAATTACGGTAAAATTACCGGCTACTTATGTATGGTGAATGGTGGTATGCATGCTCGGACCGCGGTCGGTGATGATTGATCGCAATGAGTGACTGTGGCTTCATCTGTTCCCCGGACTCGGAACTTTTCTTAGTAGTAGTTTAATTCGTTTTTTACCCAATCTTACCGTATTTTACCGTAAGATATAATATTTTACGTAAAATATCGTATTTTACCGAATATTACGAAAGTAATTTTACCGCTTTACATCCCTAGATATAGACTACTTTTATCCAAAAAAAAAACACAGTTACTGTGGATCAAGGACTAAGTCACGGGCAAAGTGCTAGTTTTGTATATTTTATCATTAGATTGAACAGTATTTTAATTTGCACACACATGTGTTTTTGTGTCTATTTTCGGGGCTAAAACTTTGAAACGATTATTTGAAACTATAGTTTGACGACTCCTTGTAGGTTAGGAAACAAATGTGGAGCATATTTGGAGGATAATGTGGAAACTTTTACGCGAATGAATTCAAAATTCAAGGTAGGTTTATACCTAATTTGTTTCTATTCATTGTATGAATTCATGTTAGCAGTGTTAGTTATTTATTAGTACATTAAAATGTTTTCTATTAAAAAAAACCGGCCAAGTGCGAGTCGTACTCGCGCACCGAGGGTTCCGTATCAATTTTGGACGTATAAAGTGAAAAAAACCGGACCCCCACTCCGGCCCCTTTTGCAATGAAAATAAAAATATTTTTTGACTTTTTTCAATTGCAATAAAGTTGGACAAGCATTTTTTATAACTGTTCCAAATTTCAAGTCGATAGCTTTAGTAGTTGCTGAAATAAGCAGATGTGACAGACAGACAGACAGACAAAGTCGCACCATAAGGGTTCCTTTTTTACCATTATGGTACGGAACCCTAAAAATGCCACTACACAATAAAGGATTTTTTCGACGATACTTATCTACATCCATTACAAAATAAAACATAAAACCTTATATACACGGTGCCTACATAAATATAAGTAGATAGCTTACATAACATAGAAAATATATAAAATGTTAATACAAATACATAAACGTAATATACAAATATTATAACTAAAACAGATGTCTACCGTTTTATGCATACAATGAAGAGAAGAAATGTTTCTATTCTTCAGTAGACAAAATTCTGATAAGCCAAGCACGGGTCGCCGCGTGCTCGGGCAAAGAGATAACGAGTTGGATAGAAAGAAATTTGTCTATTCTTTGGTAGAATAGAGATAAATTTGATCATGCTAAGCCGGCAGAAACGAATACATTCAGGTATTTATTTCTTAATTTGCTAAAATGAGTCTAATGTAAACAGAATTCTTAAAAAAATCCAAAGTGCAGTCTTAGAACAATATGGCGCCATGTTTATTTCTGTTTCTTCGTCATATATAAGTACACTCGAATTGCAAATGATCTAATGAAAGATACAACCTTGACAATACACGATAATAAGTGCTAATTACTCGTCTGGAGAAATATCTGCAATACGGACGAATTAAGATAATTTTCATGCTGATCTCAGAACGAAAGAGAAGCGATGGGAGAAGCGATATGATGGGTTCTTTCGACCATTATCCGACATTAGATAAGGAGCCTAGGTTATTTTAATTCCAACAAATACCTTTCAAAGTCAAAGCATTTATTTCAATTAGACACTTGCAGCAGGTAGGTACTTTTAATATTCCTATGGGGAAGAACGGGCAAGAAACTCCATGGTTACTCTTTTGAACCAAGTTATCTAGATCTTGTCTGAACACTAATTTCCCTAAGATTTCGAGGCTTTAAGTGATTATTTTCTCGTTAGTGGCAAAAAAAAAATCAAAACAAATTCTTGTATCACCCAATTTGTAGACCGCTGTACTGAACTACAGGAGGTACCTAACCTACCTACTAGATAAAAGGAGCTAGCTGCCTAACCTAACTACCATTCCATAATACAAAATTAGTATGCTAGTTCACCTAGCGCTCTTGAAGGCTCTTGGGCTTAAATTGGATAATGTATCGTGGCTTTAAAACGGAGACACTGACTTCCGAAACAATCTATTGTTATATGTATAGTGTTTCAGTAAAATAAAATTGTTTATTTGTATGCAGGTCGCTTTTAGGGTTCCGTACCAAAATGGTAAAAAAGGAACCCTTATGGTGCGACTTCGTCTGTCTGTCTGTCTGTCACACCTGCTTATTTTAGCAACTACTTATGCTATCGACTTGAAATTTGGAACAGTTATAAAGAATGCTTGTTCAACTTTATTGCAAATGAAAAAAGTTATAATTTTATTTTTATTGCAAAAGGGGCCGGAGTGGGGGTCCGAAATTTCAAAGTGGGGTTACTAGGTCAAGTGACATATCATATGAAAGGGCTTGATCTGCACATTTCAAAATATATTTTTATTTTATGTCTCACAGTTTTCGATACCTATATGATGAAAAATGTCCAAAAAAATACCATTCCCCCCCCCTTATCTTCGAAGTTTGCGGGGCAAAAAATCTGAAATAATTAGAATTGATAGGAATTGACCCAAATATGGCACCAAAAATAAAACGATGTTCCTAACTAGTACAGTTTTTTCAAAATCATCAAAATTCCTTCACAAACAAACTTAGTTATGCGGTCCGGATTTTTTCACTTTATACGTCCAATAAAAATGATAAGGAACCGTCGGTGCGCGAGTACGACTCGCACTTGGCCGGTTTTTTCTTTAGTGGGGTCGGTTGCATGTTTTTTATTTAGTAAGACAGTGTTAAAGTAGGTATGAAGTTGGCGTTTTAATAGGCCATCTACATTAAAACGGCGTACTTTAACACCTATTTATTTATGTGGACTGAAATTAGGTAGGTAAAGGTGTTGTAAAACCAGTCGTTAGACCACTATTCTTGTATTTACGATACACTGTTGCTAACCTCTTTTTGAAACTAAAATATTTGCTAAGCGGACACGCAAGAAAATCACTGGTCCGATTGAAGGAGTCCATGATTTGGTTATCCTTTGATCAATATCTACTTACTTCATTGGCTCGGTAGCCTAAAATGTATCTTATAGCCTTCGATACTAGAGAACGCCACATTGATCATACCGAAAGTTTTAAAAGAATGCAGTTTCAGTGGTAGGTACGCAGTCAATGCATTTCTAGCGCATGATTGCTTTCACTGTAAAAAGAGCATTTGGCCATAACGTGGGTTGGACTCCAGAAATAGTATCGCACATCGTTCCATTCAGCTGTGTTACGTAAAAACCAAACATTTGACATATAACAGTTTTGGCCTGAGCTTTTTTGTTATCATTCTTCTCAATAGGCGATGCGTGTTCACTGTAAATAAAGTCACCCTTTTATTTGTTTACTAACAAAAGTTGGATTTTCGATTCGAAGATCGATTTCCATATTTAAAAGACGTGTTAAAGAACATTACCTTTCTTTATAAATTGATTATTTTATTCATATGTATTATGTATGTATTAGTATATTTTAAAGTTATATATTATGTATATATTGTATTTTTATATATTGTTAAATACCGTACTGTTCAGTTGTTGCATTAGTCGTTATAATTTATATTTTATTACACACTGTGTCTTCGTTTTTACTTTATACCTATCCTGTCGCAGGTCTGCTGGCAGAAATTTCTTTAGAAATAAGCAGTACCTTTGTACCTAATGTCTCATCTGTATTTGTTTTTCTTGTCTTTTATATTTTGTGTGTACATAAATAATAAATAAAAGTTTATTACCTACGAGAGCGTAATTTAAGATGGGTATTTTCTATTTTGAGCATTCATGTGAAATCTACACTAATATTATAAAGCGGAATAGTTTGTTTGTTTGATCGCGCTAATCTCTCCAGTTCATCATTATCTAAACCAGTTGGATTCGATAAATTATTTTTGTTTATGATAGCTAGATTCATCAAAAATAGTATAGGCTATTTAACATCACGCTACGACCCTTAGGAGCCGAGCAACGGGGGTGAAACCGCGGGGAACAGCTTATCGTTGTAGACTTCGACTTTGCCATATCCATAAGACTGAGGCCCTGAGGGACGTTACCACTGTGGAAGAAGTTTATGGAGAAGATGATTCATGGTGTATTGATTATTTCTCTCATGATCTATGAGCTTTTAGACTGTAATTTCTAGAATAAGTAATTATAGAATTAAACAACCCATCTTATTAATAGCTCAGATTTAGGCAATAGGTACACTAACGGTGAGAAATTCTAAAATATTTTTGATTTATGAATGTTAACTTACAATACCGGTATTACCAGGGACCAGCAGTTCCGGAGATTACCTACCTACCTTATGCAAATACAAACTTTACCTCTTTCAAATAGATATTAGTAGATGTGACTAATGACCGAGTTCATAAATCCAATATGTTCGATCGATTAATATAATATGGACACTCTTCCACATACCGCTGGCATCGTCCACACTTGATACTGAGAATATATCTATTATTGATCTTATTTCAATACATCAAACGCTAAACCGATTTTGATCCGATGATATACCTATTGATCTAGTCCTCAGATCATAGAAACAAGGAGATATACCATCATAGCAAATTAGTACTGGAACAACTGATGCCACTTTTAGTACATTTTTTGACACAATTACGCGTATAATTAAGCACTCCTTGTGAATAAAAAGATCTCCCACGCATTGAATATTCCGCACACCCTCAATCTAACACTGTTAATCGTCACTCAACACTAGCACTAAACTAAAACACTGTATTTATACCATCGATCGTGTTCGGTTCGTCGCCAGCGCGTACGTTTTTAATATGAGCAATTTGCTCAAGATCAGGCATCAAGCTTGTTTCTATGATCTGAGGTCTAGTCCAAACAAAACCGCGCGGAATTGGGTTGCAGTCGCAGATTCATAGGTGATGTGTTCTATGAGAAAAATTAAATACGAAAAAAGTATCACCATATAAGTATCGGACTTCAAAACATATGCAGTGAATTCGTTCTCATTTTTGCTCGTTGATATTTTGATGTAAATGCTGAAAACGGGCTTTCTTTTACGCTAAACGATCGAGAAATAATTATTGTCTTTCTACTCTAGCCTCTTTGATCGTTTGGTTTAAATCGACGTTCACAAGTTACAAGTGAATGCTCAGATTCACAGCACCTTAAAATGGCGTTGCATGCTCTATCTTCAGCAAGACAGTTTAATACAAATTTCCGTGGTTAGTACAATGCATGAGCTGTAGCTAGACTGCGTCTGATCGAACACGTGGTGCCTACAGTATGTAGTGGCAAGTTTACTGGCGTGAAACAGCCTGCCTGCGACAGCTTGATTGTTAAGCGTATTATATACCAGCTGTAATAGTCGTTAGTGGTATAGTAGGAGCCTCCACATGTTGGTATGCAGAAATACAATATTTATTTTGCGTATGACCTTGTTTGCTGTAGTAGGCCGTTACTATGTGTTGCTAATCTTTCATTAAAATGACTGAAGGCTTGGTTTCGTCTGTCAGTAAGAAAGTTTTAAGCTTCAGTACCAGTTTCCAAAGGCGTAGCTAGGATTTTGTTCAAGGCAGCCTGCTCCCTTAGGCCTGATACATAGAGGAAAGTACGAGATGATCCCCATTAAGGAGGATGCTGGTAGGTAGTTTAAAGATTTAAAATGTTTTTTTTTATTTCTAAAAGGTTTCGGTTCGCAAATGACTACGGGGGGGAGGGGGGGCTGCAGCTGGTTTAGCTAGCATTATTTGGCTGTGGTATTCTGAAAGGTGGAGGTAATTCGCTCCAGATTTAAGCGAGGCAGTCCTTCCTCTCTTATAAGTTCAGTTTTGCTTTCGTCCCTCAAATTCGATAGGTCAAAACCACAGTTTTAACATCAAGGTTATGTTTGCGACTGTTAATATTTTCTAAGGCAAGGCTATTGCTTTTATTTATACATGTAATTGTATCAACTGGGTCAGTTTTACTAAAATAACTGGAAATAATTACGATTTACGTTAGTTTTTAATTTTAATGTTTTGAAGGTTCAGTACATTTTAAAATGAAGTTCACCAACAAGTTTGCCTACTGTCTGGCGGTCAGCCAAACCACTAATTAATACAAGCGCTTTGGGTACTACACTGTCACCAATGAAAAATGGATTATCTTAACTTCTAATAACGTGTACCTATCTATCTATACTTCTATACTAAAAATATGTGAAGTTTGTATGTTTGAGGTGATCTGCGGAACTACTGATCCGATTCAAAAACTATTATACTAAAAATTCTTTCAGTAATAATCCTTGAGTGCTTGTGCTTTATGTCGTAAAAAATCAGTTTCTGTGGGTGACGCAGACGAAGTCGCGGGCATCGTGCAAGTATAGTTCTGTATAGAGATAACCAACTGCCTCGTTGGTCTAGTGGCTGCAAGCACAACTGCTGAGCGTGTGGTCCAAGGTTCGATTCGAACAAAGTGTTACGAGTTTTTTCTGTTAGGTAGGTACATAAGTTGTGAACCGTGGCTGTATAACTCATGGCATATAACTTGAACATTGAGTTAGAAATATTTTATCATTGAACTGTTACTGAGTCTGGGCTTCGTTCAGGAGTTGATGCAATAGTATGAGTTATAAAACATACGGGTGATTCGGTACGTCAAGTCACTGACCTACAAACTGTTGGATTTATGTTGATCCTACTTCTGCCATCGCGTTCGGTTTAAATGTGACTGGATATTATTCCAATATTTTCGACACGCATAAGACTTGTTTCCCTTTTATCAAAGTTATTTATTTGGTTTTGTCTCGGTGTGGCTCCCTCTCTATCCTCACAGAGGGCTTCTCAGAGAGCTAGCTGAGAAACTAGCTCTCTGAGAAAACCTCCGAGATACTGGCGCCCAACGTGGGGCCAGTGTCCCGGAGTGCCTACCTCTCGATCCTCTTTATCCTCTCAGGCCTCATTTAGCTCTCTGTGGGAGTCTCCGGGTACAGCCTGATAAAGAAAACAACTTGCAGGATGGGACTCGGTATATTGTAACATATAGCATCACTTTTACACTGTTTACAATTACAACGGCATAAAAACAATATGAGTTACACTTCAGACGATTTGCTTATAAGGCTGTGTCCCCAATAGGCAAACTGTGAGCGGCCGACTGAGTTTGCGGCGTATCGGTTTAGTACGCCTTTCCGTATACATATTTGAAATGGAGTATCCTCAGTTTGCTAGTTTGCGTTAACAGTTTGCCTACTGCAAACTGTTAGCGCGGTCTCAGTCGGCCGCTCACAGTTTGCCTATTGGGGACGCAGCCCTAGGTAAATAACATAACAACACTTGATTTATTTATATTTACAATATAATTTGTAATAACAGCGCAGCGGCCTACGAGTCCCGACCGATATCTTTGGATGACCGGAAAACAATGCAAAAAACATTATAATAAATGCGTAAATATGAGCAACGTTATAAATTAAAACGGAATTATGAAGGATGAAGTGGCCAGTAATGAAATATTGTCAGTACTAAGTAATGAAATGATGATGAAGAAGGATGACTTCGTCACAGTTAAGTACCTACCTACCTAATTTTGCTAATGTAACCAAGGAAGGAAAAAGATTTAAACTGCAGGACTTTACCTAAAATTATACATAGTTCTTTAACCTAATTAATGTTTAGACCAAGTTGTTATGATTTCTCCCAAATTACCAAAATGATCACAAGGTAGAGAAAAGCCTTTAGATAAATATTGATAAATCCAAACCGTTATTCTCCGAACTTCGACAATGGCCGAGGAAATCAGCCCACGGTACGTCAGAAAAACGTAATAAAGTTAAAAGAAAAGATACAGAATTAGCCATACATCATGTACTGGATAGAATTTTGGTTCTAATTCTGTCGATTATATCATTGGCACATCACTGTAGAAAGCTATGCCAATATTAGACTAGTGTATTGACTCCAGCTGAGATTGACATAGTGATCTAGAAAAACTGACTTCAGACCTGGCAGGAGCTTGAAAATGCTAGAACTAATTTGATTTGAGGGTTTGCTGGACTTCTTGGAAATGTTATTAAAAAGATTTTAATGAGATTGGCTTTTTGTATGGAATATTTTTCGTCAGATCAGCCTGAATAGAATTTTAGTAGGTAACTAGGGTGAGTTCGAAGCATTGTTTACTCATTGTTTATTATTTTGTGAGTTGTGTGTAGTGAACTGTGTGACCGCCAGTTTCTGAAAGCCTGGTCAAGCCACTGATTGCTGTCAAATCTCATGTCAGCTGTTTTTATTGGTTTACCGAAATAACATTGGATAATCAAATCACTTGAAATTAGATTTGACAATAGATTAAATTAAACAGGCTTTCAAAAACTGGAGATGAATTGTTTAGATTGGTTAGCTGTGATCGGCTTAAAATCTTATAATAAGCAATGACTTCATTAATGATAAAATCATGTGTTCATCATGTTCATAAAGTCTGGTAGATTATGTAGGTACCTATCTGATTTTTCCAAAATAAAGAACACACCGGTTTACAACATGTTTGCTAAATGATCTAACCTTCACAATGTCCATCACTTTCTAAATCCGCGCGTTTAACAACATTTACAGGTTTTCCATGAAATACATCATAAACACTATTGATTATATTTTTGTAACTTTGATGGGTGCCCACGCGCACGCCTACTACATTTTTATAAATGTTAACATTTGTGATTTACCGATCTCCTGTAACACGGGTGAAATATTTGTGGTTTATTTTTATGAATTCATCAAGTTTATATAAATAAATAAACTATCTACCTACTTTTTGGTTGCAAAAAGTTCTTGACAAATTACTAATATCAATCTTTAGATTCATGAAACAATTTGGATTTCCCAAGAGCCACCAATGGTTTCAAAGAGTGTACAACGAAAATATCAATTTCAAAGCTACAATATTTCAAACGATTATATTCTTCAAAAGTGCCATATTATTTATTTTAACAGCTAATGGTCCATTCCATAATAACTGTTTACGCCACAGGGCCTATTAATTCGGACTCACCTGTCGTCGTTGATCATTCACATTATGTCAAACATAACATAACAATCATTGGCATCTGTTCCTCCAGCTTGTTACATAAGGGGTCTTCACGCTGGCACGGTTGGAGGCTGGCCAGACCCCGTGCATTGCCCAGAGTAATTTTTTTGACGTACGCCCGTCTGGCCGGCGGCCATTTTACACGCCATCTTTGTATAAGTTCGTTGACTATTTTCTGGTGCAAAGTTTTCACTTTAACCTGAAAGTTCATGATTTCCAATGTTACTGTCATCTATGAAATTCTTTTGCTTTGTAAAAATGAATTTTGTTCTTTTCATAGGGTTTTATTTTGAAGAGCCAAAATTTTGCGCGTGCAGTCAGTTTGAAATTATTATTCATGGTAGACGCACATTAGCCGAATGAAACGAGTATTCTTAAGGCTTTGTACACTTATCCGCACCGAAAGAATCTATCGCGCCGAACGAATCGACCGTATTGTAACTATTTCAATTAAATTAATGTAGGTGCGCGCGTTGCCCACGTGTGACATAGCTAGTAGAATGCGGGTGCACCAGCTGCATTTTCTGCGCCGTGTCCTGATGACGTCGCGTCGTCCGAACTCCTCAGAGATTTTGGGTAGTAGGTAGGTACTTTCCGAATTTTTCCAGTGATTCGCCCGATTCGGCGCGGATTTGTGGGCGGAACGTATTTTACAATGCGATACAGGAAATTGAAGTATCTTTACAGTAAATAAAATTTTTATTACGCCGGAATGCTCCCGCATCCGCCAGAATGTCCGCGCATTTCCTTTGCCGCACTGTAAAATGCGCTCTGCCGCTCTAAGACCTAAAATTCGGCGGGTTCGGCGCGGATAAATTTGCGTCCACCAGATTGTGCCTGCGATGTATGAGCGTGGTTCTTCCTATTTACAACATTTTTTTTTAATCTCTAGAGCTTTTCTGCCCTTGGTGTCTTCTTAATTGATATAACTTCAAACAAGCAGCTAACGCCCACTTTTTTCGTCCAATATCAGTTTGGAAACAAGTTGTCTTCATAAAAAGTGCTTTACGTGTAGTTTCCCCAGAGATTTCTTCCACGAACTGTTCTAGTTTGTCACTGAAAAAGAGCGTTGTTTCTAAACACTTTTCATTCTCCCTGACATTGGCATGTATCCAATATAATTTATTCAACGGTTATGTCTTTCAGAATATCACCATTGCACTGTGCAGCCGACGTCAAGGTTCTATGGCTTGACTATTTATAAAAATTAGCAAATATTATATTTGATACGTCCATCTTGCTAGATTAATGGGACCTTTCGGCTGTTATGGTGGGTTTATATTTTTTTTACTGCTTGACGCAGTTTTGATTATATAATTGGAGCAGTTTATCTGTGGTTTTAGTTTTAGTTTTTATGTTCTGGATGAGGATAAAATTATTGTTATTGGTATATCTGGTTTAATTCCTTAGGTCACGTTTAATGTTTTTCCGTTTCTAGTTTACTGCTTTACGGTGTGTTAACTGACGCTAGTTGCTTCCAATTATCTAATGTACAAATAAGTATCTAACGTACCTACAAATAAGACGGAACAGGAACCAATACGAATGCACTACGGCGACAGTGAAATAAAATTCATGTCCTATCGGAATAACCGTTGATTTTTCATTGCCCAAAAATAGATAAAGTTACACACCTAATATACTTATTAACTGTTTCCTTTAGTAGATACTTAATTAACTAGTCACATTAGTTAGATCTCAGAAACGACTTCGACATTATGTTTAGAATTAACGGCGCTAACGACAGCTTAACAACAAAAATGTGTTTCAAAATCTAATGAGAGAGACACGTCAAAAATCTAGATTGTAGGTTTTTGTCATTTTCTTGTTATCTAATTCACTGTCTAGTCAGATTTAGTTTTTTAAACACTGAGTGATGGACACTTACACATGTTTTTATTTATTATTTTGTTTTCCTTCCAAGCATTGTCTTGTATAATATTTGGCAAGAGCAGAACTGATGCTCCCAAAATTCTTTTGGCGGCCTCAAACCTCCAATGCACAAACATTCCAACATTATCACGTATCAATAAATACACTTAAGAAGCCATTTGTACATAATAAAAGTATTGGGGCATCTGTTTCGTGCGTATTGTACCTTTATAGCGGTGTAAATGTGGGTCGTAACCCCTTCCGAATACCTCAAAATAGATTGGAGGATACGAACAGGAATAGTTATCTACTTAACCCTTTACGTTTTGTTATTTCGTATTTAATGTATTTTCGTTTCTGGAATGCACCGGTAATTTATAGATGCTTTCACTTGTTCTTTGAAGATTTGAAAATAATGCCTCTAACAATACTTTTCTGTTGTTGCAGCGATGCAAATGGTGGCGTGACACCGGGTTGACGTGAATCAATCCGCGAGATGTCTCAGCCGCCGGGACGCGGTCGCGCGCGGCCCCCGGGCCCTGCCTCCCCCCTCAACTACCGTCCCCCCTCACCATGGGCTCCCAGCCCGCCCCCGCTCATCTCAGGACCCAGGCACTCCACAGCCATAGTAACACCACCGCCAGTCCATCCATCCCCAAAACCATTTCGACCTCTACATTCTCCTCACAATTTACGGCAGCACTCTCCATCACCTAGTTCTCATTTTTCCATCTCTCCCTATGCAATGTCCCCGATATTGGGACAGAGTCCGGAATACTACTACTCGTCGCCTTACGAGCCGGTTCGGGAGTACGATTATGCGGGAGTGCCGCTGGAGCCGCCTCCGCCGCCACGACCCATGATATACGAGGAAGACGAGGAGGAACGGGGACCCTCTACAGCAGAAATTATTGCCCAGCAGTCTCAGGAGGGCTACGTGGACGAGAAGCTAGCAGAGTACCAGGCGACCATACAGTTATTACAAGGTGAGTGATAAATTATAGAAATTATGAGAAAACACTTAAAGACAAAGTTTGATATCAGACATGAATCGTTAAAAGAATGAAAAAAGTACTCGTCGAATTCGTGCTATTAATAGAAGTCGGATAAACTAAGCAAACACAGATAATGATTTTTCTCGTCTCGCAGCTCTTTGTATGCACTCTTGATGTTTGAAGACAAGTAAAGCGTCGTGTAAACATTGTGTATTCGTTTATTTTATTTCTCAATTAATAATATCTTGTAAGTAATTAAAAAAATATGTACTTTATTACCCAGTGATGAATTGATGATATTTGTAATTACTTTAAACTTCTGGATAATATTTCTCACAAATTATTTTAGGCAGTCTAAAGTAAACAGAAGCTGATGGATAACTTTCTTCTCGGATAATTTAAGTTTCAAATAAACAAAACGACAGATGTGCGAAATAAATAAATTTAAACAGTTTTGCTTAAGTTCATACTTTAAATAAGCTGAAAAAGTATTGTTTTTTAAGACCATTTCTCCGAAAGTAATGTCGTAATCTAAATGGAGACCTTGTAGATACGGAATAGTATTTACAAGGTCATCTACATTGTATGCATTTCATACAGAAATACTGAACCTATCTGATGTAAGCTCGACGCCATTTACGGTCGACCACTTTTCACCCTTATGTTCTTAGTAATAAGGGCGAAAAGTGGTCGACCGTAAATGGCGTCGAGTGTACCTAAGTATATGGAGACATTTTTGAAATTGATGAAACAATCATCAATTTCAATTACCTTTCCACTCACAACAGGGCTTGTAAAATATCTTAAACCTATTATTTCCTGCATTTTTTCCTTACCTACATATGTTTTTGCAAGATAAGTAGTTTATTTAGTAGTTAAAAGTATCTTAGTTAGGTTTCTATCATACTCTCTTTCAATATTTTCAAAAATAATCCGAAAACCGGGTTACTTAAAAAAACATGTTCAGTGACAGCTTTATGTCTTTTTACATCCTGAGTATTTTCGGGGTTGGATCTACGAATATTTGAAGTGAATTTACTCGTACATAAAATTATGTGACATGATGCGTCATGGCTTGTGTTAGCGACCGATGATGAATCTGAAATTTGAAAAATTATTTATCTCAGGCGGAAAAGGCACCAACTCGTTTCTGTTCGACCAAAACTTGGAATTTCAGTCTTGCATACTCACGACCAACGACCAAGTAAGCCCATTATAGATTCCAATAACCAGAAACCTAACTAAGGAAAATCGATTGTTATGTCGTTAATCATTGGCTCTTACAAGGTTTATTACAGTCTTAAAATACAATAGGTTGTTAGAGTGCGTGACTTCAAACAGAGGAAGAGAAAAGAGCTAATAACAATAGGTAGATCACAAAGTCTACGACAGGACTCGCTGTTACCAATCGATTTGCTAATACGTCAGTCAATTTAATGGTTCTGTTCAGAACAGGTGGGTCATGCAGTCATGTTTGCACGAATAATTTTAGAACTCGATACTAATTTTGGAATATCGATACTCGAGAGCGGGTGATTCAAAGCTTTGCTACGTCTGGTGTAGTCTAGATGCCTCGAATGTTAGATAGATGATCATGAAGTGTTTGATGACGTGTTCGTTATTTTAATGATGCATGACAGTCAAGAGACTGATAATTTTGAATACAAGCGTTGTTATGAAGAAATTGCTAAGGCACAAAATGATTTTATTAGTAGTGAAAAGTATTTACATACTATTCATTCCCTTAGTTGGTACAGAAAGAGATAATGTTGATATGTTATACAGTGACTTTGCAAATGAATCTCAAGTTGAATATATAGCGAAGAGCAAAACTTGGAACTTGTTGTTAGGAAGGTTATGTAAAATCTTACTAAATCGCTGTCCACTTAAATCCAAACCAGTGAAGTAAGATCAGTTGTCGATCAGAAGACAACCCTAATCTAGTTTGGGAAAAGGCGGATTTTGTAAGATCGGCTGCACAATGCAACCAAATTAGAAATAAACAATTCCTGCAAATACTGATTAGCTTAGCTTGTACCTACTATAAGTACCTACGTTTAAACACGATATGATAAGTGGTTAGGTTTTAAAAGAGGCTTTAACCATAGAAATTGTATGGTTAAAGTCTCCTTTAAAACTTAATGACCTTTTCTGCAACCAACTGTTAACCTAACCATAAATTAATTTCATGACTTGCTCTTCCTTGTGTTGCGTGTTGTATACTAATAAAAGAAGGAAAACAAACAGAAATCCATTGCAATTTCTGTTCAGTTCTCGTCATTCTCTTTACATTTTTGTTGATTTCATCACATCGCAAAAATTTCGCCGCTCGCTGCCAAATTGCAGATTTGCAACAAATTGCAAGCGGTAGATAAACAAACAGATTTGGCTAAATTTACTGTTTCACCAAGTTCAGTGACGTTGGTTGTTGGGTTGTTACGATTTGAATCATCGCCCGTTGGGATGGAGACAACGCCTTATTTTTAGCGTGATTAAGTTGTGAAATATTGACGCCATTTTATCTTAATTTGGGTTTAATACTGTACCGTTAAGGAGTCAAGTTATGGCTTCAGTTCTGATGGGTTGTGTCATTATGTTATTTTTATGGAAAATGAGATTTTTTACAGCTGTTATGTTAGTTAAATATGGGTCTGTATAATTCAGAATTAAAGTAAGTAGTAAATTTCCATATAATATTAGTATTTTTTTTGCTAAATTCACTAAACAAATGAATCAAATGATATGCTTCGATAAAAACACAATGACTTTTTTCAATACTAAGCAATAATGAAGTTACTTCTGCCTAGAGTAGAATAAAATAATATTTACTAGGTCACACACTTAATACAAAAAAGTAAGTATCACACAAAATTATTACGATGTAAAGTTATTATCGTATTATAATCTTTTCTCCGACGTAAGTGCCATTAATGTTTCGCCAACACGTCTCGTTGGGCTATCATGTGGAAAATTGAACACTCACATAATATTGCCTTTCATGTACGTCACTACGCCCACCACCGTACACCCTGATAGGGCTCTTGATGGCTTCTCATGGCCTAAGATAATGTGTTATGACGTGGAAAAGCGAAGGTCTAAGTTGAAAATTGTTTATTTTGACGATATTTTACCTCGCTCCAGTTAATTCTAAGTGCAATTTTCTTCTTTTTGGTTCTAAATATGTATGCTTATGGCTCATTTCACGAAATCGGTGGTTCCCATGTAGATGAAAAGTTGTCAAAACTTCAAAAGTCTAAGTAGGCTTGTTCTTATTCTTCAATGATAGATATTATAGTAGATATAAGTTACGAAAATCGCCCCATATGGGTGTTTCGAATGTTGAGCTTTTTAGTAACTGTAGAGCTTTCTTCGATAAACCATGGATGAATTATTCATCTATGATAATTACCAATTGCATTCTTTTTGACGTCGACCAATTCACTTTTCTTGGTTATTGCTTCTCATATCAGTACATTATCGAATTTCCTCGGAGCTTCTATTGGCGGGAGTCACGCTATGTTTGAGGATATGTTCGTATCCCCCTGTTTTAAGGTTGATTGATGTTTGTTTGTATTTTTAGGAATCATTTTTATTTGCATTGTTTATGCTTTGGTAATGGGTTGAGTAACAAAAGCGAGACAGGCTATAAAAATGGATTCGTCAAGTTGATGGGTTAGACAATGTAGCCGTAAATAGAATTTTATCAGTTATAGATTTTTGATGACATTTACATGTATCTGCAGACATAACTTAATTATCCAAAATCTTGAACTACTAGTTAGCAAGTAAAGTCAGTTGGGTAACAAAAGAAATACTGGCTTATGAATTCGTCAAATAAATAGGTTCGAAAATGTACCAGTATATATAAAATTTTGTCAGTTATACATTATTTGATGACACTTGCACGTATCTGCAGACAGAACTGAATCGCCTATACTCTAGAACCAGCAGTTATAGAGTTTGGTGGTATGCCAAAAGCGATAATTTGTGAGGCGGTGTAGTGCATGGACACCGCGTCAATCACTATATCGGGGACATGTGTGTTACTGTCAATCATGATGCAGCTCCGCTAAATGTGGAATACTTTTAGCTGCTTCATGGTCTGTAGAATGCGTCGGTTTACGATCTCTTTCTATTTCACGTAGGGATTGTTTGATGTTTTGTCTGAACTGAAATTATTGGATAGACACGATGAAGGGCACAATGTTTCGGCTATCATCCATATAATAGCAACAATACAGACAATATTTAGATTTAGTTCGCTACTAATACTTATTGATTTCATTAGTTACGGAATTGATCATCATTGTTACTCATTAGTTGATTATTGTATGTATGTATGTATGTATGTGTGTATATATGTACATGCATAATATTATATTTATATATATTATATATATTATATTATATATTATATTATAATTTATATTATATATTAAATAGTATTTGTATTGGTACATAATATCTATTATAATTATCTACACCATAGACAACCCCATATCGTGTCCATCTTACTTGGTGTCCATCCTACGGTTGCCTGGAAGAAATCGCAGATAGCGATAAGGCCGCCCATTGTATGTGTTTCTTTTTAATATAAATGTTCTGTAATTATATAATATCTGGTGTACAATAAAGCATATAATAAATAATAAATAAATAAATAAATAATACATCTTTCCTGGTATAATGCTATAACATTATTTTTTAGATGCTGTTTGGTGTCGTTTAGTTTTAGACAATACTAAAAAAATGCCTGGACCCCTTATTTGCTTACTATCTGCATTGTTAGTTACTTATTAAAGAATAGTCATAATGCCATCCTTTCACGACAGTCCAAATTCTAATAGATATATTGCTTGTCCATTTTTACAAGTATTAAAGCAGCTATGATATATTCTGTTGGCAGTGGCACCCCTAGCAAGATATGAAAAGCAGAGTTAATTCAACTGTTATTAATATTATCATGTAACTTTAACTAAAATTCAACTAAGATACTTCTAAAATCATAATCGCACTGAATTCGGACCCAATTACGTCTTTATCATCGCTTGTGCTAGCATCACTTAATATTTTATGAGTGTTTAAAGAATCGAGTTGGTCGCCAAAACAAACATTGCTAATGTAACGTGCACATGCATGTAACACTGAACCTGTGAGATCATCCACCTTGCCGGATCCGTGAGTGAATGACGAACGCTTCCCGAGTTACGACATTTCTATTCTAATTTACGTATCGTTTGGAGTTGGTCTACTTTTGGTGCGTTGGCAAGGTTGAATCAGATGTTTTATTCTTCTAGATTTGAGATTCGTTCCTGAGTGGAGTGTGAAATGATTCAACAAACATATCGTATCAATGATTATAAAAACTTTGGCGAAGTTATGTTGAGAATTACTTTATCCAGAAATTAAGAGCAGTACCTACCTATTCTTGTTACTTCTGTGATTATTCCTAATTTTCATTGAGATACTAGTTTTATTCAGCTACCAACATTTCTAAGTATGTCACCACACAGATTTTTGTGTCATTATCAAATTAAACTCGATTACTTTTCACATTGGCACCTACCTAACTTTCGAAATGTAGTCCTCGTGACACATTACCAAATTAAATTTTGATATCATCTTCAAAACGAGTGCTATCTGATACAACAATGACATTGGCCGGCTCTTTCATCGCGTTCATGCGTTATTTTTAACTGCAGTGCAGTTCGAAGGCTGAACATTAATCATCAATGGTACAGAGACCTGACTCATAATCACATGCTGTACTTAATTAACGGATGTGTGCCAGAATAAACGGACTTGGATTTAGTATTCAGATTCGATATTTCGGTCTAAAGTTGAATTTTTCTGTATAATGTCCTTTATTTCTTTTAACATTTTCCCAACTTGTGTTATCTCTGAAGCAAATTACTAGTCGGATGCAAATAGTTGGTGTGACTAGGAAGGTACATTGAGAGCTATGGTTTGTGCACATGACACATCCATTTTCACGTAGACGAAGTCGCGGGCAACATCAAATATTTAAATAAAATGGTGTCACAAATACAAAGCAGACACATGGAAACGGGTTAGTTTTGGCAAGCCAGAGAAACGTCACGAGATTAGCTGTAATCAGGTAAGATAAGAAGATCCCAATGCCAGGGGAATTAAATCAGATCCAGAGTTGCATCACCAGTCGAAATAAATAATCGTCCATCTAGATTACTAAAACTAGGCATCGCGTCGTATTAAAAAACGTGGGCAATTTTGTGCCAGATATCGTATCAAACGGTTTTAGTTTCGACAATAAAACATTGCATGTTCGTTTAATTGTTTTTCTCTAAAAAGTGTTTATAAAACATCGAAATCATTTATACAAGGTGACTTTTAAATCACCGTCCAAATTGATATTATTATGTTTGGTAAAAATAACAAAATGCGTATTTTTTGTTTAAGTATCACTCAGTACTAAAATATTGGGATAATTATGGCATAACAAAGTTGTTCAATAAATAGTACGCGCAAGGACCAACTCTACCCGCTACATTTGTGCGTAGCCCCTTTGTCTCATTCAGTGCATGCGTAATTTGTGTAGTTACTTAGATTATTTACTTATTTTCGAAAGACATTTCAAAACCAACTGCGGGGCTAGGTTTGAATCCCCGACCTCTACCGCTGGCCGTACCTTGGCATAGTATAGTATTGTTCAAAAATGATAAACTTCATTAAAATGTTATTGCTTGAATTTGAGTGGTAGGGCGATTTGAATTACTTCCCTGTCTGGCCGGAGCGACGGCGGCGGCGCCGGCGCCCCCCAATTTGAAACGCAGCGCTACCCTCTGTCGCCTGGCCGACAGCCAGCTCATCTCCTAGATAACTTCATTCAAAGCATAAAGTTTTATTTAAAAATGTAGTGTACGTTCGTTTGCAGTAACAACAATTAAATGATTAGTACGCAGACGCAGTCAACACATTATTTTGCATGCTAACCATTTTTCATTTGTGCAAAATCTTCAATTCATTGTCGTTATTCCTGTTCTTTTCTAGCGCTTTAAATTAAAATGATTTTTGTTCTTCAAATTCTTCGTCAACAATAATTAACAGAACAATAAATAACGCTACATTTGCTTCATTTATTATTCTGCAAATTTACTGCACTTTGTCTCTGTTTTCTGCTGAACTCTTTCCATCAATCTTCAAGCAGAATTTTGTTACCTCCAGTTTTATTTGTTATAAATTCTTAGATATCATCATAAATTATACACATGCGCAATTTGCCTTCAAATATATCGGTCTCACCATCTCTTACAGCTGATTCGAGTTTAGTTCTATCGTCATCCGCCCCCGCTCCTATATCGCTGACGTAATCGGTTAATCGTTTATAAGATACGCGGAAAGTGTTAGAAAATTCGAGGTCGATGCACGGGTCGTTATGTTTCCTTCGTCTCATTTCTATTATTGCATGTTTTACCTATCGTAAGATATTTCTAGATGCTGTGTCTGTGTGATTTTCTTCTTTGTTTTCGTCGTCTGGTTTAAATTGATCTTTGTCTGCGGATTTACTCGCGTGATATGTTTTTATTGCTTCAGCTCTTAGATAATAATATAGACGGAGCTTTGAGACTGTTAAACCAAATTTTATACTTTAATATCTGTCCATACAGCTAGCTGGCATATTCTAATGTTTAATCTTCCAACATTATTTTAGTAAACTAATCCTCGTTTTTGTTTTAAGAGATAATGTTTTTAGTTAAATAGTAATGCTTTTAAGACCATTAGCTAACCATTGTAGCTAACAACGAGGGCAAGTAAATTAGTGCCAAAATCTAGCACAAGCGGTGGCACATTGTGGCTGGTTAGTTCTATTTCAGTAGTCTCGACACATCTTATGAATGTGGGTTGTAGAGTTTAGTTTAAACAGAAACAATAGCGTAGTTAATTCATGTTGCCAGAAAAATGTGCTATTTTCTGAGAAAATCTGCATTGACCTGTGTGGTAAGTCTTATGTGATGAAATTCACACATCTTGTCAAAGGTCACACAACTACTAGTCACCAAAATTACATGAGGTGTATGTTGGTCTATTTCTTAAAGGTATGAAAAACATAGATTTAACCAATATCCAAGACGCAGGAACCCAATAGGAAACCATATTTTTTCTAAATCAAGAAATGTTTGAATTTATAAGCCAACAATCCAACGTTAGTCACACTGCAAATATGAAAATAATTTCCGTTTCGAAGATGATCTATTCGCACCCCCCACCGAATAATATGGTAATCGATAATTCTAAATTTTACAGGAAAAATAAAAAACTGTTTTTTGCTTATATCTCAGCACGGGTGCATCGTAAGATAGTGATTTATATGTCAAAACAAAGCATATTTTTTTACTGTCTATGTCCTTTTATGATTTTTTTGTAATAGTTTCCTAAATGAAGTTATTGACGAAAATAACATTACTGAAATTGCTGGTCAAAAGTATAGTATGCAACGCATCATTCCGATATTATTCGCGTGTAAACCCAACGATATCGTAGGCAGTATTAATGCATTACAGTATTATTCGTCAAAATGTAGTGTCGAAAAAGTTTACGGTAATACGATATTACGACATTATTCGGGTGAAATCTCAGCGATAGTGTATACAGTATTATTACATTACGACATTATTCGGGTGAAATCTCAGCTATAGTGAATACAGTATTATTACATTACAATAATATTCGTCGATGTATGGTGTCAATAATGAACAGTAATATAATGTTGCAAATACGTTATTTCATTAAATAATTTAGTAAATATTAATTGATTTGGCAAAAAAGTAACAAATTTAGAATAAATTGATTTTATAGGTACTGTATAATTTATTTAAATAATAGTGATTTGTTAAAGGTTTTCAAATAAAACGATGCACAGCTTTTATTATATTAATCAGGTACAACATTATGTTTTTTATCACAAATAATAATCAGATGGAAGTCCTGTTGGTCCATTGGGTCGTTGGTATCTAAATGATAGTAAAAATCAATCATGTCAATCATCATTACAGTCCGATTCAGTCTGAAGATTGTTCTGTCATAATTTCACTGGTCTGTAGGAAACGATAAAAAGTATGACAATGCTGAGGTAAGGCTTCTGTTCTGCATAGACTTAATAAACCTTATTTTAACAATTTACCGCTACTCGGTATCGGTTTCGTCACCTTTAGGTAACTCCTATCACTGTCTGGTGAAATCTGTATCTGTTTACTCCCCGCCCGATCTCTACCCAAGAGGAACTCACCGAGTGTGGCGATACAGGTCAGCAGATAGGGATGAGATGCGGTCTTTCTTTGCATTTTATCCTTGGCAGTTGATGTGTTTTTCGTTTGATGATCCTTTGACTTGCGCGGATGCTGTGACGGATGTGTTGCATCGGGCCATGGAATACTACATTCCTTATTCCGAAGTACCGCTCTCCGGCAAAGCTCGCCTGTGGTTTGGGCCTCAATGTGGTCTCGCTAAAGCCAGTAAACAGTGAGGCATACCTGGCCTGGGTTGATGCTCGACACCGTAAAGTGAAGAACATAAGTCAGAGGAAGAAGTCGTTTAACAAGGCTGCCACGTCCTGCAAAAAGGAGCTCGCTTTGATCACATTAGTCGAATAGGGAACAAATTGACTTCGTACCCTGCGGGTAGTAAAGCGTTTTGGTCAAATCAGTTGAAGCGAATTTGTTTGCGGAGTCATCACGTCTAAATGCTGGCAACGCTATACCTCCAACTCTACCTGGCAGCACGACATTTATGTCGGAAATTCGCATTTGCCAAATGGAGATTTGCAAAACACTGTGCAATCTTGACGTGAACAAGGCCAGTGGCCCAGATGGTATTCCAGCCATAGTTCTGAGGACATGTGCGCCTGAGTTGTTTCCTGTGTCTCTTTTAAATACTGGACAAGTGCCGAAAACGTGGAATCTTTCCAACGTGCAACCCGTGCCCAAAAAAGATTTCAAGAGAGAAACGAAAGAGGTAGATACCTAGTCGTGCCGACCCTGCCAATTTGGTTACGTCCATACTTTACAAGAGAATGCAGCGTCTCTTCAATAACAGGCTCTTGACGTACCTTGAAGCTAATGATCTCCTCAGTTATCGGCAATCCGTATTTCGCCGAAACCGGTCTACTGGGGACCTAGCCTACGCTACTCACTTATGAAACATGAGGACGCACTAACCGTTTCCCTGGACATCTCGAAGACTTTCGACAGGGTTTGGCACGACAGCCTTATTCGTATGCTTTCCTCATATGACTTGCCTACCTGTTTCGTTGCGTGGATATCAGACTTCCTGAGGGATCGTTCGATTCGAGTCATTGATGGCTGCTCGTCCGATCGAAAAGCAATTAATGTGTGTCCCTCAGGGGTCAGTGCTCTCTGCGACGCTCTTCCTGCTGCATATCAACGATCTGCTTTAGCCCGGAATCTTTGGGTATGCAGATGACAACACTGTTGTAGAGAGATACATATCCAATGAACGGACTACTGGACTACAAATCCAGGCTCTGGGAGAGGCCATGGTCGAGCGCTTGAATTTGTCCCTTATGGCAGTCTCCGATTGCAGCGATGCCAATCTGGTCAAGTTCAATGCAACTAAGACCCAGGCGTGTCTGTTCTCTGCTAAAAAGAGCCCATTCCAGCTGGCTCCTATATTTTTAAATGTGTCCATACTCCATACCGATAACTGACCATCTTGAGCTTTTGGTCGTTACTCTGACGTCTCCCCTTAACTTTGGCTCTTATATTGAGTCCAAAGCTCAATTGGCAGCTAAAAAGCTAGGATTCCTCTCGAAGCTGCGACGGTACTTCATGTCCCTCCTACCCTTTTTTCTATCAGACAGTCAGAAGCACGAAAAACCGCCATCGGTTCATGGTTGATATACCAAAAACCCATACGAAGCGCTTTGATTCCACTTTCATTGTGAAAACCGCAAAACAATGGAATTTACTATCGGAGTGGATATTCCCGATAATAACAATCTGGGTTTCTTCAAGACGAGAGTGAATCGGTTTCTTCTGGGCAAGCGTGCTCCATCGTAGACCGCATCATCGCTTCACGTCAGGCGAAATGGCGGTCAAATGCAAGCCTAATAAACAGCGAACAACATTACGATTTTGCATAATATCTCTCATGTATTGTAAAAAAACATTACCAAATCGTGTAAATAAAAATAACACATGAATATAATTGTTTTAAACTTTACATGAAACACTAAATGTATTTCTTACGCGAATAAAATGGTAATCGTCACTTACCGAAAAACTTAACGATTGCATAATCTGCATTTACTTGTTAAGGTACTATTCGTGTAAAAAGTGTGTTTAGATTTGAAGAGAATAATATTGTTATGTTCATTACGGGGCCATTGAAATTATTGTACTTTTATCAATATCCATAGAAACATTACAAAAAAAATTCACAAGGTGTAATGAATGCTCTAGACACCGAATATGCAATAAAACATAAACTACCGCAATAGCACATTACCATATTATTCGGTGGGGGGTGCGAAATGTTCTAATTTCGTTCATTCGCAGAATCTTTGGCTTTAACTGGTGTGTTATTGATTTGGAGTTTTTATTGTGTGTTACATGTTCGGCTGTGTTATAAGTACAACCCATATAAAATATGAGTTGTCCTAGTTGTACTTACAACAACATAACAGGACATGTAACACACGATAATTACATACTCCAAATCAGTAACACCCCAGAACATAACTTTCGGAACATTCCGCGACTTCACCCAGAAATCTTTTTACCGATAATTTGTTTATCGTGCTTGTTATGAATTTCGTAACTGCTATAAGGCAGCTGTGGTATTTCAAGATTTCAACTCGATTTTGTATGACTTTTGTCACGTGCAGTTACTTGCTATTTGCGACTGACCTAAATGCGACCTCCAGATGCTATGAATGAACTGCTTCCAAGAAGCGCTCGTACTGTTTATCATAAGCATTGTAATTGGAATTTGCCAAAGGTCTATTAGGTCATATGTATCTGGCAAAGGTATATTGTATTTAGAGATATAATACAATTCTGCCGTGTCATGCCTATTTGCTGTATCTCAAAAAACATAGTTTTCAGATATCAGCGTTTAAAGTTTTTAAAATCATTTAAATTCATAGTAACAAGAGTTTTGGATAGGGTCATACGACGAATCGGTTAAAGTTAGACGAAAAGTTGTTTTTGTGGTTGATAAAGGCCCTATAATACGATTTGTACCTGTTACGCGTATTTAATGTATCTTAATGTAACAGAAATGTGCATGACACCGCAGAATTGGAAGCTATTATTCACAATTTAGACGTAATAGACTAAGGTGAACTCTGAAAACAAATATTAGTGGCGCTTCGAATTGTTCATCAAATTATACATATTTTGTTAATGTGCAGCAGGGAATGTCCCGCCTACAGGAATCAGCCCACATTCTTCTAGAAACTAACATTCCGGCTTAAGATAGTCTATCTCCACAACTGTGATCGTTTTGTGTGACAGAGAGGTTGTATCAGAGGAATCCAAAGGAATAGGTTACTTTGCAATAATGAAGGATCATTTCACACCTTTATAGAAATAGTTTCGTATACGCTGTTAAATACACTCCATTTTATACAGGGTGGCAGGTTAGACAGTGGAAATATTTTAAGGGGTCATTGTACTCATCATTATGAACAACTTTTACTATGGGACCAACCCTGAAATCGCGAAAAAAAAATCAGCTGTTCCATACATTTTGTCGAGCTAAGTGAACATAAATGTATGGAACAGGTGATTTTTTTTCGTGATTTCAGGGTTGGTCCCATAGTAAAAGTTGTTCATAATGATGAGTACACTGACCTCTTAAAATATTTCCACTGTCTAACCTGCCACCCTGTATAATGAATTCTAGGCCCATCATATTCCTTTTTGAAATCTCTTAAATATTTAATAACAAGAATTCGAGGCCCATTGGCCTAGTCCCTCGAAAACGAAGTTCAAGCTCTTGTCGGATTTTTTCATAATCAAAGCCCTTTAGGTGTTACACCCCGTTATTTCGAGTTAATTATAATAAATCAATTGGCTTTCATCTTCTGGTAAAAGACACAACACAGTACAAATTTATTGTATAAATCTCGGCGATATGGCCCTGTAGGCGTTTATTACAGCGCCGCACCAATAAATACAGACATGTAGATATGCTCCACTACTCGTAAAATATACGTTTTTGCCATTAACTTTGAAATCAGGTTAGTTTTCGGTTTTACCGTCGCAGCAATTACTATGTTTTAAACACCGTGGTATAACAAACTTAGAAATAAGAAAATCAATGAAGATTATTTTATGGTTGAATTTTAATGAGAATTCTGCAATCTTAAAGATTCCTAGCGATAACCATAGAAGTATTGACACAGTAACGTTGTTTGATCTGCTGTATAAGACTAGTTTAAGCGTCATTAATGCTGAACCCTTATATCTAATTACCACAGCAGATAGCATATTAAAATTAACTGTTATTCCAGCATTAAAAATAAAATTATCACCAATTATATTTGATTACCCCATTAGGAAATCCACACATCCCTCCGCATTTATCACATACTCTCAAACGATTACGACATCTAAAACAAACGTTTAGAGCATAAATTCGTTTGCATGCGACATCATAATCCCACTGCACACGTCCAGTCGAATTTGTATCTACTTAAAGACGTGGATGTTTTATAAATAAAGTTATTTATATAGAGAAGTACCGTCAGCAAAGACGCCTACGTCGCCGGGTCTATTTATAAAAATTACTATAATGTTAGTATCGGGACCGCGTTGTCGTTTTGTGATGATGTTTGAGCGTGTTGATGTGCTTATTTGTGGTTTAGATTATGTGTGCCATTTTTAGCTATCACCATCTAAAGCCACGAGGTGTGTTTCAATGAGTCTTCATATTCGTGGTTATTTTCAATTCAATTTCAAGTTTTACTGCATACTATCTTATAACCGGCATAGCTATGTGTGCAAAGGAACACCCATTTGCACTTTGCCACCAATGCCACCCATTTTCGGTTTTTAGGGCACATCAAAGCGTTTAAAGTTCAAAATAACGGTTAGCGAAGTGCAAATGTTTGTACAAACTTGTTCACGTCTGGCGCTAGCTTATGGATCAACTATAGCAGTGCCCGCGACTCCGCCCATCCTTCAGGGATGGAATTTCAAAAAATCCTCCTTAATGAACCTCTAGGGATCTCTAGGTATTTCTAGATCCATCGGTTTAGGCTATGCGTTGTCTGTCAGCGACGGTACTATTTTATAGGTATAATTATGTTTATCAATAGTAGCTTTTGCGAATAATACATGTAGATGTAGAGCTACTTCTTCATCTTCCTGATCTGGGCCTATTTTTCCTTGGGGTCTGCGCCATAGTTTTCGTCTTCTATTCTCTCTTGTTATTCGTCACCTCATTATTCACATCCTTTTCATTCATATCATCCCTCCATCTTTTCTTTGGTCTACCTCCATGTAGGTCTCTAAGTACTTCAGAAACCCAGGTACTCTCCGCGAGGTCGCTAGTAATATTAAGTGCTTGCTGATCTTTTTCAAGTGGATTGACTAACCCACCCGCACGCAAAACACGCGTACAGTCGTGGAGTTTCGGAAAACAGCCCGCTATACCATTACCGATACCAATTGGTCTATCTCTCCTAGATAAGGGGCGACGCAGACGACAGACTTTTTGTCGGATCGAATCTGCTGCGCTTTGCAGTGCTCGAACAATCTGTTCACTAAGATTCGCAGATTGTTCGAGCGCTGCAAAGCGCTGCAGACTCGATCGCACAAAATGTCTGTAGTCTGCGTCGCCCCTAAATGTAGACCTGATTTAATAAATATATTTAGTTACTGATCCTTATTTGCGTAAATCGTGCTTCTTTTCGCCCTTGCAACTTAAACGGTGATCTCATCTTGAGCATATTCAAATGGCTTCTAGGAACAGTCTTCTGTCACCATTCTTAATTTAGATATCGATCTAGACTTGTGTAAATAAATTAAAGCAGTTTAGATTTATGATAGTGTATTTATGGTTATTTGCTTTTGTTTGCTTTATTCTATGAATGTATTAAAAAACATAAAAATATGTTTTCCTTGGTATTGAGATTAAGGTACAAACTACCAGGACCGTACCACAAAAGAGATAGACCCGCGTTAAACGCGAATGCTACCAAAAATAATACGCACTTGTTTTAGCACTAACTTGTCTAAAACAAGTGTGTATATTATATAGCATTCGCGTTTAACGCGTGTCTATCTTTTTTGTGGTAAGGCCGCCAGTGTTTACCAGTGTTTTAATTACAACCTCCTAATAATAAGCTCCTTGTCTAGAAATAGTACCGCTTTCTGCCTTAAGGCCCTCGAATTTAAACTAAAATCCAACTGCCTGATGAAAGCCAGTTTTCTTGTCTAGTCTCGTTTTTGACCACTATCTCTCCTAAATTCAAAGCATTTATTTCAATTAGACTAATTATAGATACTTTTGAATTGTCAAGGCGTCATCAGCTAGATGCACGTTCTAAAGCGTAGACTCCTATGGAGAAGAAAACAAAGAAGAAAGAGAGAACCCGCGCACTTGGCCAGCGTGGTAGACTATGGCCTATCCCCTCTCACTCTAAGAGGCCCGTGCCCAGCAGTGAGACAGTTTATAAACAGGGCTGATTAATATCAGCCCTGGTCTCAAGTAATGCTTGAGTCTTGAATTAGGTTCTGCAATACAACCTTAAATGTCACTTGTCGCGATTGTGTATCGAAGTTAATCATGTTCTATCCTTTCCCTCTACTCGTAAACCTACGGGACCTCCTGGACTTCTGGCAGGAGCTGAGCTGGTACGCGTGACCACGATCTTGTTCCTGCGGTCACACGCACAATGGCCCAATTAAGAGGCTAAGTGCGGAAAACAGGTGGTATAACCAACTAACTTCCCTCTACTCGAGCAGCAGGGTGAATCTATCACCTAATGCCCGAGCTACTTTCGTTTAGCTCGATAAACTTTCACCTGCGGCTTTGTCACTGTAGAAATACACAAAGCTTATTGCTAACAGATGCTTGAGCTTCTTGTTACAGGTGATTATTATAATGCAGTGCACACAAGTGCTTTAAAATCGGGTATTTAATAAACATTAATAACTAAAAACTAACCGCACAGGGCCCGCGTGGTGGACTAGGGCCCACGTGGTGGACTAGGGCCCACTAGAGGTTAATTAAAAATCCAGGCAAGAGCGTGTCAGACCACACTCAGTCTAGGGTTCTATAGCAAGAAGTATTTCAGTCTTCCGACCGCAAATATAAGTTATTTTTGCGATTGTCAAACTCAAAACTGAAAATAGTGAATATTTCGAAAAGTTATTGACGTATCTTGTTCAAACCAATTTTAATCGAAAGTATTTATTAAATGCTATAAGCCTGATTTTTTCCAGATTTTTTAAAAGCGCGGTTGGAAAATTACAGGGGGGGACCCATTGTTAGTGACTTTCGGAGCTCCTAGTTCACTCAACATACACTTAAATAAAACACTTATTTAGAAACATTTTTTACAAAGACCTATCCAACGATACCCCACATGACGAGGTGCGCGCAAAAATTTTTTTTCATCCCCCAGTTTCATATATGGGACTAATTATTTTATTTTTCTTAATTTCACTACCGGCCTTTATGGTTTATAGAAGACATCTACCTACGAAGTTTCATACAAATTGGTTATGAACTGTAGATTTGACGAGGGTGTGACAGACGGACAGACGGACAGACGGACACACGGACATGACGAAACTATAAGGGTTCCTAGTTTTACTACGGAACCCTAAAAATGGTGTTATAATATGAATGCAACTTTGGTCTGAATGTCTAAGGTATCGTAGCTCCCAAAGAGATGCACGGTTGTTTCATTTGAAGGCTGGTTTATTCATATACAACATGTGCACAGCATGGTCAGCGGAAACTCCTTGTTATTCTGTTTCTTGAAAAAATATGCGGTTGAACCACGATGAGAGAATATCGTACTTTACGCTGATAATAACTGTGCAAAAACCTTATGTTTTCATCAGTTTTCAAAACGAAATCATTTATAGATACCTATACCTTATTTTTTAGGTGTACATCAAGTTTCTTCATGTATTGGAAATGCTATCTAGGATAACGTAAAACAAGAAGAACAATAAACTCATGTAAAAGTAAAAATCTCATTATTTCATTTGTATTTATAGTTAGTCGCCGCCTACGGGTCTGCCTACGACCAACATACTAACCTATTTCACATTTTTCATGGCCTCTTCTTACAAGTTGTGTATGTTAGTGAGACTTTTTTCTTCTATTTTCAAAACCAATTCTCAGAATTTCTGTGTCCTTGGCTTACTTCTAAAGTCCCTGTGAGGAAAATAACCATAGGTATGTAGTTATGAATGGTTGAAACTATGTGAAAAGTTTCTACCATTTGTAATAAGCAGTGCACATTCGTAGCAGAACAGAAGCTTTATCCATAATGCGTGCTAATACTTGTTCGGGACGGCATTAATCGGCACAGCCGGGCGGTAAAATCGGATATAATGTTCGGGAAAACAGCCGATCGGCTTATTTAGCCGCACCTACAGCGTGCGTCCGAGGCGACCCAAACATGGGAATTGAACGAAGATAGATGCCGTACAGAGTTTGCCGATCGGCACGACGCTGATATTTTCACAATAACAAAAATTTACATAATATAAACTGTTGGAGTAAGGTATAAATGCTTTGTTTTTCTTAAGCTATGTATTTTGCTATGAAAATTTTCATTGTTAGTCGAGGTGAGCAGAAAATATTCATAGGAATTAAAAAGAGAAGTTAATCCATTTTGCAACATATCAAGCAATGAAAATATTTGCGGAGGCCGGGCGTCCGGACTACCTCAACACATTAATACATGTACACATTCAAGGTTATGGCATAATAACGAGGAAGACTTCCCTTCACAAGCTCTTAGTGCAATAAACATTTTACAGCACCTACATTAAAAACAAATGGATCCACAAACTGCATCACTCGAAGCACCTCTAAAACCAAATGTTTGGACGTTTGACATGAAGGGATTCGCGTCCAGCCTGTCTATTATATACCGACTCACCGCGTGATATCACCGCGAGAACTGCCAATTTGTTTTCCAAACGAGGAAGAATCTCACCGTGACATTCTCCCTCGAACATTCGCAAACAAATTGGCAATTGGCAGTTCTTGGCTCTCAGATAGGCAGTGTTTGTTCGTGAAACAGCCGGCCTCAACCTTACTTCACTGACGAAAATAAACTATCACACGTCCGCGACTAATCTGTCGCTTATTCTTCGGTTTTGACTTGCCAAATGTATTATTAGACCGATAACCTGCCTCACAGCACCTGATCGGTTCACTTTCGTTATTCGAAGGGCGAGCTGAGCTGGGATTAAAAAGTATGTCGGCTGGTTTTATAGACATGATTAGTCCCTGGCTAAAAGTCTTTTACATGTCTCTCTCTCAGAGGAGCGTATCGGAAAATGTCAAAAAAAATAATGCCAGTATTTGCTGATAACATGGAAATCATTCACTTTATAAAATGGCAGTCAGAGGACAGTTTCCTCGTTGTCCATCCAGATTTGGGTCAAAATGATGATAAAGTTGAATCTGTATTAATTTCATTCTAAACGGAGCTAGACAAAACTTCCGTAAAGCGCTTAAGCTATTGGGCGCTTTTGATATATACAGTTTTAAGAGCAATCGTGGTCCAGTAAGAGCTGCGATGGCCAAGTATGGCCAGTGAGGGCCTAGTGGCTTCGACTTATAAGTGGATTCAAACCCCGGCAGGTGCACACTTTGTGCAGTTTGTTTTATAACCACTGTTCTAAAAACGGTGAAGGAAAACATCGTTCAATTTTTAAGTGTCAACTGATCATTTTAATGTCAACCACAATGCTGCCGTGATGAGGTCAATGTCCCTGTTCTCAGTTATTCTAAAATAGCCCTTCCATAGGAAACTTCGGCAGAATGCGGTCATAGCGATGAGTGATGGGCGACGCACGGTCAAAATTCTTCGACCGTTTCATTACATTTTAACGTTGAATGGCAGAAATTTGGGCGTTTACCCTGATTGAGATTGTTCACACTCTTTGAAGTTTTTGGCATATATCTACGTACTATCTGTGTATAGTGATGATTGCTATAAATTAAAACAAAACGGGAGCGTAAAGGAATAAACAATCAACTGGCTTTCTAATAATTATCTAGATCAGCGTTGATCGGAAAATCGAACTAAAATTGTGCCAGAAACGACTAAAACTTTACTCGATTTGTTTTTAATAAAAATCTAGACTTGAACATTAAACTAAAACTAAATTGAAAACTTCCTTTTCATGAAAAAACCCTTTTGCTTTATTTTGAAATATTTTTCAAACAGAAATAAATTAGGTAGGCCTACTACCTACACATGAGCGTAGCCAGCCATGGACTCAGGGTGGAGCAGCAGTCTAAGATAATATGTAACTGACTAGCAAACTATACCCGCGGTCTTACCCCAATTTATTTGACATAACCTGCGGAAAAGTCACGTGACTCACAAATGTCACTTCCATACATTTTATAAAATTTTATCCATTTGCATGGTGGGGCAAGTGCCCCACCCTGCCCCACCGTGGCTACGCCCATGTACCTACATGCAAAAGACAAAGCAAATTCGGGAAAAATATCATCAGAAAGACTTGCGTCAGATAAAAAATATGTACCTACCTAAATTGGAGAGTACTTGGTACCTATGTGTATATCTATGTAGGTAATCATACTAAAGAGCATTTTAAGAAGTCTCTTCGACGGAGTTCGACGCTATGTTTGCTGCCCTGATGTCAATATGTAACAACGTTTTTAACTGTGTTGGAATATTTTTTTCAGTACCAATTCTCGTTCACTACTTTTCAGTGTCTTAGGCATTACTTTATAAACCTACAAAAAACATAATAGGGGCGCTAACACATCGAAGAGAACTTCAGATACACACGTCATAAAACATAGTACACACTGTTTATAAGGTCTGGGTCATCTCGTTTACATACCTACATTCTCACGACTAACCCGGTGCCCTTGGTGCACACAGGTTGATGTCATCGGCACAGGAATACTGCGCAGTTTCTACCATAGCTAAAAAATAAAGCTGAAGAGTTTTTTTTTGTTTGTTTGTTTAAACGCGCTAATCTTTGGAGCTACCAGTGGGATTTAAAAAAATATTTTTGTATACATATAACCAGATTCATGAGGAATAGTATACAGATTGTCCCACGGCTATGCCACATGGAGGGAAAGTAGTTTAAATATTTGAGATAGGAAGTTTTGCCTCATGGAGACTTCACTTTATTTTTAAAATTAAGTAATACTACATACAAAGATTTTAAAAAAGTTGCTTGCTTCATCTGGAAATCGAACCGACCAAATATGAAAAAATGAACAACCTGTATTTTTATGATGCCGATTGAAAGGGTTAATTATAAGCATTAATTCCGTCTAAGAAACATAATATCTTAAATTGAAATAACATGGTGAAATTTTACATTTAAGTTTAGGAAAATAATTAATTAGAGTTACTTTTCGTGTCGATTTTCATAGATAACTTTGATTATTTAGTAATAAGTACTTTTAACACTGTTTTCTTTATAAATGCATGATAAATGCAGTAAAATACTATTTTAATGCATCTTTGCTATGAGCTAGACAAAAGGCGAATTTGAAAAAAACTAAAATATTACGGTGTTCCTTTAATTTAGGATACCATGTTACCTAGAAGGAATTAATACTTATAATTAACCCTTTCAATCAGCATCATAAAAATACAGGATGTTGATTTTTTGACATTTAGTCGGTTCGATTCCCAGATGAAGCAAGCAACTTTTTAGAAATCTTTGAATGCAGTATTACATAATTTTAAAAATAAAGTGAAGTTTCCATGAAGCAAAACTTCGTATCTCAAATATTTAAAGCACTTTCCCTCCATGTGGCATAGCCGTGGGACATTCTGTATAGGCCTATAGGCCAGGGATGGTGAACCTATGGCACGCATGCCAAAGGTGGCACGCCACAGAAAAAACTGGGCACGACAACAACAAAAGTTACATTAAGATTTTATTTTTTTCAATACAGTATAAAATTAACGATTTGTAATTATTAAGGATTTTACTGTGAGTAATTTTGTTTTTATTTTCCTTACTTTTCTAATAAATGACACGGTATAGCCATAATTGTTTTTGCAAGTTATTATGGCACGCGATTGTAAAAAAGTTCGCCATCCCTGGTATAGGCTATTTAAGTATTTAACACCATGCTATGACCATTATGAGCCGAGCAAATAGAAAAAAAGTCGGACAGAACGCCAAGCGAAAACGAAGTAGGTACCTAATAGTGCGAGCGGGCAAAATAAATAATCCGATTTCTTTAAAATTATCAATTCAATATAATATTTTTGAAGTGTGTTCCCAACATTGTATGCATATTATTTTGCATTGTAATTCACACATGTTACAGCAAATAAATATATCTTTATCTTTATCTTTATCTGTAGAAATCTTGACAGTCTAATGTCGTGTGAAATTAGATTGCATATTCATGAATGTGTACCTACTACTTGCAATTGCAATAAATACATATGTCTTCGATAGCAACCATGTGCACTGTCTGTAATTTTGTTAGTCTGTAGTGATATTATGTTTTGAATGAACAGAAATACCTACCTACTGTTTTGTTTTCATATTCAATTTCAAAATATGTACCTAGTTTATTTGTGCTTTGGTTCGAAAATAGGACAACTTTCTCATTAGGTACTCGAAACTTCTCACATACCTACTACTTTTATAAACGCGAAAGTTTGTGAGGACTGAGGATGTATGGATGGATGTATGTATGTATGGATGTTTGTTTGTTTGTTTGTTACTCTTTCACAAAAAACTAGTAAAATACATACATAGACTGATAAACACATTACCCTCCTTTGCGTCTCGCAGTCGGGTAAAAAGGATTTTGATGAAACATTAAGACGATTAAGGTATCTTATGTAAACAAAGCTAATAAAAACACGTTTCGTCCTCATGTGAAAACATTTGTTGTTAGGTATTGTTTGATGAAGTTTATGTATACTTGTATTTACTGATTCTCTATAAACAGTTTTAGTGTGTAGGTGTTGCGAACGTCAGCATATCATAGCAATGCCATACAAACAGACGGAATTGTAGATTTTGCTCTTCTACTTTAAGTAGGGGCAGGGTATAGAGCGTACCGGTATAATTACAAAATATAGTAAACTAGCACTTTGCCCGCGAATTCGTCCGTGTGACCCAAAGAAACTGTGCATTTTTTCGGGATATAAAGTAGCCTATGTTAGTCAGTGATAATGTAGCGTTCTATTGGTGAAAGAATTTTAAAAATCGGTCCAGTAGTTTTTGAATTTATTAATTACAAACAAACATACAAAAAATCAAATCACTCCTCTTTATAATATTAGTGTAGATATATTAATGTATAGTTGCATCTTTGTAGTGGAGTTAATGTTAAACTAGCTATGCATCCAAAACGATAGGGACTCTTACCTGTAAAACATAACTGAGGTATACCGTATACAATTGTATGAAATCGTGTTACGAAACTGATATGTCGTGTGATAGTTTATCGTATGGCAATTGCTTTAAAATTGGTGCTAAAATATTATAATGTTCATTAGTTGGCGCATGCAGGCAAACCCTGATGTTGCCCGACCACGCTATCATAGCCATAGAGGTACTGATAAGGAAACCTGTACATATTGGGTACCTACCGGTGAGGTAAGGCGACGGTAAATGGTAACGGCCGTAAATCTCAAGTTTTAAATCTCTTATTTCGCCGTCAAATAATGCAGGTTAGTTGTGCAATTTTTTTATGTTAAACTAGAACATATGTCATCAATCGTACCTGTGAATATTTAACTATTATAGTAAAATACTTACGCTCGGTTGCAGAAAGCTTTCAGTTATCTCCCGTTTGCTTAAAGCGTTATTAGAGCTAATTATATGATTATTTTAATTGAGGTTGCAGAAAAGCATTTTAGCTTTTAATATTGGTTCGTTAACTAAAATTGAAATTAAAAATGTTGTCATCATAAAATAAACATCGAATGAACAAAGAATGAATGATTGCGTTTTGTTTTCTGTGCTTTTACATTTATTATGACAAAACGCAGGCGAACTAAACGCGTACCTACGCAATTAAAAAAAAAACAAATCGTCAAACCTCAAACGTCAAACTGTCAACTGCAGTGATGCCACCTTAGGGTATTTTTCCCTAGATTTAGGGAAAAATACCTAAGGTGAATACTCGTAGGGAAATTTTTAGGGCATGAAATTATTTAGGGTATTTTTTTATATTGTTTAGGGTATTTTGTCATAACACTACGTAAGAAAATTTCATGCTATAAAATAAATAAAAACGCATTAGAGTCCGCGCCACCACAGAAGTCTATCACGGCGCTGATATCGCTGAAAACCAACAAACAAAAGGCAAAAGCGGAACTTACAAGCTTAGTACCTACCAGTTTTTGTCCGTAGGACTTTATTGGTGGCACGGACTTTAAGAATAGGTTCAGCCGTTTTTGAAGAGGTAGAAGACTGAGTAGGTACCTACAATAACTGATAGATTTCTTTATTATTTGAGTAACAATATGAGCATGCCGTTTGCCGAATGGTGAGCATCAAACCGTGCAATGCAAATGTCTTTATTTCATTTTAAAACATTAATATTTGTGTATTTTTTCCAATGTCATTGCAAATCTAGGGTAAAAGTTAACGGATTATAATAAAACAAGTTTAAACGGATTAATCGCGTATATTACAGAGTTTTCCTGACGTTTCGAACACTTTGCAGCGTTCGTGGTCGCAGGACGACTGAGGTGGTAGGCGTCATGACAGCTAATTTATTAAATTAATTAATTAAATTAATAAAAGAACACATAGCTGACGTCAAAAACGTGCGCTCTACAAAGTCTGCAGTGTGTGAGCATGCCCTAGGCAAACCCAACCATTTCCTACGTTTTGATCAACCTCAAATCCTCGCAAAGGAGAACCGATATGTACCTAGAATGCTTCGCGAGGCTATTGAAATTAAAAAACATCCTAATTTCAATAGAGAGGATGGTTGGCAATTACCACCTGTTTGGAATCCAGTTCTTAAAATAATCAAGTCCCAAACTTCACACCGAACTACAAAACATCGAGACACCGTGAGCGATTATTGTGTGCATCGAAACGAGGACGATTCGAATAATATCGATTGAATCGATTGTGCGGGTAGATCGAGAATAATTTTTCTATAAATTAGCTGTCATGACGCCTACCACCTCAGTCGTCCTGCGACCACGAACGCTGCAAAGTGTTCGAAACGTCAGGAAAACTCTGTAATATACGCGATTAATCCGTTTAAACTTGTTTTATTATAATGTGTAATAATCGCGAAAACCTAAGACATTATTAAAGTTAACGGAGCTTAGGGTAAATTGAAAAATAGACCTGGCAGCACCACAAAATTGTCAAATCAAACTGACATTTTAATTTTATTAAAATATCACAAGAAAAAATTATTAAATAAGTGTAATTCCGTATAATGGAGGAATCAAATAAAAAAAGCGATGAGCACGTGGTGCTAATTACACGTCGTAAGAAAAGGCGCTATTAGCTGACCTTGTGTCCGAGTGAGTATTTTCCACGTACCTACCTTGTTACTTTGTATGATGCCTGAGATGGTATGTGCCTAGCATAGGCTCATTGTAACGCCGCCAGGACGCCCTTTTGCAGTGCAACACTGGACTTAGGGGTCGTTGCAAGATGCATAAAAATTATAATAAATAATTGAGTGAACAAGAGACAACAACTGGTATTGAATATAGATTGCCAGAGCAGATGTTTTCTCCCACAAACCCTTTTAGTCTAACCCTGTATTCCTTCACAAACTCTTTTATTATGTATGTATACGTATACAATACAACACTAATGATACATCTCCTGAATAAAATAAAAATAATAGCTCTACCTATAATGTAAAAGTATAAGATATTTTTTTTTATCATCTGTGTGACTTTGGGCAAGCTTTCTTTTCTAGTGCCACTTCTGTCCAGCCGGCCTAGCATGACCACGATAGAAACGGGTTTTGTCTTCATAGAAATAGACAAAGTGACAGATTGTAGAAACATTTCTACGTTTTATGAATGAAACGGTAGAAATTTTTCTAAAATCTGTCACTTTGTCTATTTCTATGTAGAAAAAACCCGTTTCTATCGTGGTCATGCTAGGCCGGCTGGACAGAAGTGAGTGTTTTGATTAAAGTGGTACAATTTAGTTGCCTATAATTATTTCAGATTCAAGTCCATAAAACAGGAGGAGGATCCTACCAGCTACAAACAACAAACGATGATGCCAAAATTTTAAGCATTATAAAGGAGCAGACTGAACCCTTGCCCAAACAACCAATAGCGTTGCGTTTTGATTGATAATGATTGTTGGGATTGTTTTGATTGATATTGATTGAATTTTAATATTATAACGCTTTAAATTAGAAAAATAAATATATAGGTGTTAGTAATTCTATAGTAATAAAGATTACAAATAAAAATACTTGATGTATATTATTTGAATCACATGAATGTACCCTATTAAAATATAATATTTAATAAGTAATAATAAGTCAATTCACACATTCTGCTGTTTTATTTATTTTATTATTAATAATGATAAATTGCAGTTAACTGCAATTGTTAATGCAGTATTTTCTTAGAAGCAACTAAGAAAATACTGCATTTACAATTGCAGTTCTTACGAAAGAATCATGTTGTGATCCATCATGCAGAAGTGGAAGAACTTCCTCATCTTTCAAGTCGATATCATTCGGAGATTCTACCTCATCCACAGTGCCGGTCCTATCAAAATTTTTAGGTGGTGCGAGATCTAAAAGTGGCGCTCCTCTAATTAGTGGCGTATTTTGAAAAAAAAAACCAGCAATTTCATAAAAATCTTGTGCTACTGTTCTTAATTCACCCCTTTCTGGCATATTTATATATCTAGGCGCTTTGACTCCTCTTTCATTGTGAAAACCGCCAAACAGTGGAATGCGCTGCCCGAGTGGGTGTTCCTCGACAGTTACAATCTGGGTGTGTTCAAGTCGCGAGTGAATCGGTTTCTTCTAGGCAAGCGTGCTCCATCATAGACCGCATCATCGCTTAACATCAGGCGAGATAGCCGTCAAACTTAAGCCTATTTTCAAATAAAATATAAATAAAAAAGTTTCATCCAAGTCCGTTCAGCCGTTTCAGCGTGAAGAAGTAACAAACCTAACACACAAACTTTCGCATTTATAATAATTATAAGAATAATAGCACAATTTATTGCAAAAACAAAGATAACTGTATGTTTAATAGATGCTTGGTGACCTATTAAATTTTGACATTCGTTAAGTTATATTTAAATTCTGTTTGGCCTTAACTACGTTTTGGGCAACCTAAATTGTGTCTAATGTAACTTTTTGACGTTTGAATAGTTAAATATTAATAACCAGTTAAAGAGGTAGCTAACTTTCTTTTCTGGAACAACTTAACAGAAATGTTAAAGTTAAAGACTCCTTTAAAATTTAATGACCTTTTCTGCAACTGACTGTTAATGAAATAAATTCATGAATTACTATCTACCCAAAACATAAAAACGTAATTACTTTCAAATCGCTTAAGATATTTTCATGATTTGTTTTGTGTGAAAAGACTACCTATAATATTGCCTGTTACTTTTTTTTTATATTTTGGATACTAAAAAGTAATAATACGTCTAATTCGGCACAGCGCGCTCCTTGATAGGCGAGTCGTATTGCTCGGTGGACGTATGTCGCGTTGCTTGAGCTCAGCGCAGAACACTCAAGCTATACCACCCAAATCACTCAAGGCCGTTGGCAGTTATCAGCGCCTTAAATGGTACGGTATACAGGATTATTGGAAAAATACTAACAACCTCTATAGTCCTGAGAAAGCTCAAAAGTTGTTGTTTATGATGTTACTAATATAGATTAACAACATCATAAACAACAACTTTTGAGCTTTTTATAAATATCCTAGATTTACAGACTGAAATTCATTAATGCTTCGTTAATCTGCGCCAGACTAAACGTCTAGCCTTTACACAAAACATTACACTCTCGAGTGCATCGTAGTTGGTTAAAAATAACTCTTGTTTGTACATGCACTGTCTAGGTAACTACGTAACGTAGGTATACAGTCGTGCAGCTAGACTTTGAGTCTGCTTAAGTCATAAGTGAGGGATATAGTTTCAAAACCCCTAAATCATCCTGAAGAAATTTTTCACAAGAAGGTTATTTGTAAAATGTTGCGGTAAACTTAATGCAATTAGCAAATATTTGATATTTATTTGTTTGTCATGTCATAGCAATAAAAAAAAACGTGGAAAATCTAAAATATTTCTTTGCATTTTAGCGGAATTTGCAACTAACATTACTTTTTAAACTGATTTTACTGTGTATTTAAGTGGGTTATGAAAGTTATCGTATAGTCATATTGAAAGTAAAATTTAAAACTTTATGTTGATGCAAAAATATGTAAATGTTTCCGAAGTAATTTTAGGGGGTTTTGAAATTAGTCCCCTCAAGTCATTTATTCATTAACAAAAAATTGTATCTGAATCATGGAGCATTTATAAATTCCTGTGATGCCGTGTCTGTTTTTATTCTGTTTTTAGTATTTGTTGTTATAGCGGCAACAGAAATACATCTGTGAAAATTTCAAGTGTCTAGCTATCACGGTTCATGAGATACAGCCTGGAGACACACAGACAGACAGACAGACAGACAGACAGACAGACAGACAGACAGACAGACAGACGGACGGACAGCGAAGTCTCAGTAATAGGGTTTCGTTTTTACCCTTTGGGTACGAAACCCTAAAAATTAAATTAAATAATGATTTTGGCACGGCAATGCATACTAGTCACTTTTCAAATGAAGCACGAGTTGTGTGAAATTCAGATAATTACTAGTGCAAGCTAAAACTCTTTCATCCATTCACCCCAGTGCTGGTAGCAACAAATTTTGATCTCTATTTTTGCCATCAGATTCTGGTCGACCTATACCTTAGAGTTCTTGATGGTGATGTAGTAACTATACGATTAATATCCGGCTCGAAGGACCAAGTAATTACAACGAGTATGTAAGTTTGTGTATTATTCATTAAAGGAATAATGTATGATTAATTGAATTCTACAAAAACACCACAATTACATCAACAAACAAACACGTTATTAGCAGTTCCAGGTAATCCCAGCTATTATTGCCTAGGTGTCGGTAGCCCGGTTCCTGGCGAACGTGACTGCAAGCCGGTCTCTGATCACGCGTCGCTCTGAAAGGAAACACCACCTTGTAACTAATGTTACTCCTGCTTTGTAACATAACATCACGCTAATATTCCTAAAGAGTTAGGCATAGGTGTACCTATATTACACCCACATTTCGTCAATTTAAGTCCGAGAAGGCAAGGCCATTACCTGGGTACCGTGGAATGGGGTGACTTTAATCAACTTTAAAATTAAAAAGCATTTTTCTCCTGAAATATGAGAGCAAAAAAAATAAAATAAAAATGCAAATATCGGTTTTGTTTATTCTGTCTATTTCTTGAATAAAAATTATATTTTTCTTATTATTTTTGGAGAAAAAAAATAAAATGTCAGTGATCAATCTTAAACTATGATTGGGGTTACTTTGATACCTCCCTTTTTTTCTACGAAAATCGTAAGTAACCCTTACAAGAAACAAAATACAAAAAAAAAAAAAAAAATTCGTCCGTAGGTTTAGGATTTACTATGTTTTTTATGTTTTTGGGGTTACTTTGACCTTGGAAAAACAGTAATAATTAAGTTTTTGTATCTTTGGACATAATTTCGCAGTATTTAATAATAGTAATATTCGGAAAATGTAATTTAATTATACTGTTCAGATGCTCCACGTAACGTCAATCGGTTTTCAACCACTTCTGTTACCGCCTGATTTAAAATCTCTCCAGTGTAGTTCCAGTATTTTTGGGAACCTAAACGCTTTTTACATATTCTTGACATGATACTAAAGTAAAAAAAAAACATGTTGGTTAATAAGAAGATTAAAAATCGATGACTGATCAATGATCAAAGTAACCCCACATGGGTGATCAATGACACCCCGTGCAGAATATGCCGCCAAAAAACCAATGATCGTCAAGGTTATGATTAGCAATAAACATTGATGTTATAGGTCAATAAATTTCTGATCTGATGAAGTACATACAATTTATGTCTTTGTGAAACTCAAATTTGTAGCTTATAAGTTACACAGGCTATTAAAATTACATAAAACTTTACTTACATATTTTGCATTATTTTTTCTTCAACCAGCAAGGATCAACCCACTGGGACTAATCATACGTTGACAGTAACGTTCAATGCCGCTAATTGTAAAAAAATAATCGGAAGAATGCGGCCAGATTTCGTACAATTTGAGTTTTATTACGAAACGAAGTTTTTATCAAAGTTACCCCAGGAATCAAAGTAACCCCATTCCACGGTACAAATTCAGACTCCGGGATGTTACTGAGAATTCCTTATTGGAGATACCTAATAACATTTTGCCTGTGACTTCGTCCGCGTGACTCACAGGAACTGTGTTAATTATAACAGGACTTTTCGCGCACATACATAGTCAAAATATCAGTATTTTTACCAACCTTGACGTTTGACGTTTCGATCAAGTTGCATTGACCGTGGTCACGAGAAGACTGCACTTTTTCGAGATAAAAAGTAGCTAGCACTCAAGGATAATATAGCTTCCTGTTAAAGAAAGAATTTTCAAGTAGATCTCTTTATAGTAACTATAGAAAACTAGCGAAAACTTCAAAGCAAATCGTAACGAATCGTGAATACGAAAAAAAATTATGAAAGAGAATGGAAAAGACAATAACTAAATTCATTTATATAAACCCAGAAGGCTGTCAACCGTGTCGCCCGTATCGAACTCTCTAAACAGTTATAAGGACTGTCAATCATACAAATTGATTGACACAACTTTCTTGCTATACAACCATATAGGATTAGAATATGTATTAACCACGAGACAAGAAACACGGTCGTTCTAGCCTCTCTTGCTACTAACTGTGACGAAACACTATCTGCGACATACCCCCAGTATTTTAAAGCCTGTTCAATTTAATCTGTTGTCAAATGATATGATTGGCCAATGTTATTTCGGTAAACCAATCACAACAGCTGAAATAAGATTTGACAGCAGTTTTACTAATCCGTTGCTTGACCAGGCTTTCAGAAACGGGGTAGATATGTCTAGTCAGTTTGACTCAGTGTTAAATAGTGACAGCGCTATAAGTGGAATAGGATAAGCCAAAGGTATACCATTTTCATCTCTCAAAAGTTAGTCGATCTGAGTTTCATACATTTTTCGATCGTCGCGCTTCCCGTGGTTCATATGTCTGTGTTAGTGTTAACTCTCGAAGAAACACGTACAGTACGTATATGTATGTTACTTGACCTAGCTCTAACAATGCTAGCTCAGATTTCTAGCCCGTCGGACCGGTTCGGCTATCTGCTTTGTCTGGGTCTGGATACACCACTTATACGTAGGCGTTAAGATACGTTGGGCCCTTTATTATAAATATAAAGGGAAAGATATAAGTGATAAAGTGTGTAAGATTTTGCCCACGCAGATAAAGATTGAAATTAATTGTGAGTTATATTATAAGTTATGAAGTAAAATAGACCAAATTAGCAAAACCTTATAGGATTATTTAATTAATTGGTAATGTTGGTGTAACTATTGATTTACTAAAAGCTGCTAAACTCAATAATTCTTCTTCTCTCATTTCGGCCATGAGCTTAATGATAATCTAAATTAAAAAGTCATTTATTTATTCAAATTAGTCTGAGAATCAGTACTTTCTGAACGACGAAAGTTGCAGAAGCCAGCCCCAAAACGCCCAATGTTCACCATTTCCTAGTATTTTAGCTGAAGAACTGACTGGGAAGAACAGCAACAAAATTGTCGTGTCATAGTAAAAAGATTAGCCAATCAGCAGCGACTGCCAAGGGTGCGCCGGACGAAGTTAGTACTGTCACTTGTGTCGTCGTAAAAGAATATTACCAAAAAATTTACTATCTAAAATAGACAGTAATCATCATCTGCCTAGCCTTTTCCCAAATTATATTGGGGTCGGCATCCAGTCTAACTAGTTTTGGCTGAATATCAATATTTTACGTGGAGCGACTGCCATCTGACCTCCACAACCCAATTAATGGGTAATACCGGTATTCGAATGTTAGACCAGCTGTCAGACTTTAGGGCTTCTAAAATAGACAGTAATGATAACCATATTTTTCTCGCTATTTTCATCAAAGATCCCTGGGAATTATTAATCAGTTGTATGAGTTAAAGTCAAGTGTACGTGTTTATTAAACTAAACTACTTATTGAATAAAGCTGTAAAGCTCTATTCCCTTCGTAAGATTAGGTTAATCAAGTGGTTAGAACTACTATAATAATAGTTTGTGTATCTAAGCGTTGAATCTATACAAACTCACAGCCTGCAGGCATTGAAGTTATCTTTCAATAACAGTCAAAGGTTAATTGATATTGGTTTATCCTTTCATCTGAGTGAACCTGTCTTTATTTATAAGCATTTCAACTTAATCTATTAATTAGGCTTTATATTAATAGTTATTTTATTGAACAAAAAGTTATTACTACAATAAATATTACACATCGAGTTTGAGAAAGAGAAAATCGGCTTGCTTCGACTTTGTAGAGCGTCGTATCCGTCACTCATACCTATGTAACATTTTGTCGCTAACTTGTTTTAGATACTGGATGCACATGACTGTTAGTGATTCGTGTGACAGAGGTGATGCTCTATAAAGTCGAAGCTAGCCGATATCTGTTTCTAAAGCTGGGAATCTAGACTCGTCTCTGTGAGAGACAGCGAGCCCTAATCCACCACGCGGGTCCAGTGCGATTTGATAGATGTCACATGTCTTTGAAATTTTGATTCTAGGACATGCCGGTATCCTTATATTTTTCCTTCACCGTTTTTAGAGCAGTGGTGATGAAACATAAATTGTACAAAGTAAAGTGTGTCTGCCTGGGTTTGATTCCTCGATCTACCACGGTTACCACTGGTCTTATTATTCGGTTTAGGGTAAACTTCATTGGCAAGATAACAGTCATTGTATCTTAGCAGTAAGTAATACTTTTATGTAACCAATTATTGTATTATTTGATTTGGACAATAAATAATTTCTAATTTCTAATTTAACATATCTTTTTCTGTATAAAAAGTTATGTTAAACGGTCGTTTTCAATTTATCAGACGTTAGGTATCTTGTCGGTGAACTTGGCGCATAACGTTGTTAATGATGATCTAAAAGTTTTATTATAAAGCGAAGCTCAAGTGTTTGATGATTTCGTCGAATCCCGGGACCCTTTTCCTCTGCAATGGCGTACTAATACGGGTTATCGTATTATAAACTATGATGATCAAATCAGTGAAAGGCTAGCTCATCTGTTGATGAGCTAGCCTTTCACTGATTTGATCCTCCCAGCAGAATTATTCATGTATTAGACTTAATGTAATCGCCTTTCCGGTTCCTATGCGGGGCGATGATCTCACAGTCACCAGCTATTCGCTGAATCCAGTTGGTATTCTGCGTAGACATACCGATGAAGATGACATAAACTCACTCATAAATGTACCTATAAGTAAACTTCATTAAATTCAACAGAGAACTTGCGATCTAACATCTAAGTACCTATCTAATACATTTTTTTTATACGTATGACACAGGACATTGCAGGGGCTACAGACAAATTTTAAATATCCCTGTAGGTAATTATATCAGCACCAGTTATACTTCAAATCAGAACACAACAATATTGCTTAGCGGTAGAAATAGATATGGTGGTAGTATTTCCCCGATCGAGGTTTAGAAAAATCTCTACAACTACATAAGTATACCGCCCACCGTAAGATATGGTCTGACCTACCCTGACACCGGCTGGGACAACACGGCACAGCTTGGATACCAGCGAATAAATAAATACATTACGCGTCTTAATATAATCTGGTTTCAAGTTCCTGCGCGTGCGTTGATCTCGATCCAGCGCGAAACTTTCGTCCGATATTGTGTCGCCGAATCCGTTCGCTTTATGTATTGTATCTGTAGTGGGCGTGGGTTTGTGCGCATATTTAAGTAAGAAGAAAGGGAGACATACATTATTATGTTAATTGCAAGGTTGGGCTTACGTGCCTATGCGGTGGACAAACTTCGTTAAAGTTTTACAAAGCATCATATCCTTTTTAGGCCCAAGTTCACCGACAAGAAACGACCGTTTATCATGCCTTTTTATATAGAAAAAGATATGTTAAACGGCCGTTTTCAATTTATCGTACTGTTATCATGTCGGTGAAGTTGGCCCTTGTATCAGAATACTGGTAATGGTACTTAATTATAATTACGACTTTCATGAATTTCCCGTGAGATGTTTATATCTAAGAGCTAATAGACTATGGTGGGTTTGGAATTGCGCTGCAACACCTGAAAGAAAGCTTACCTACCCTAAATGTACGGTACCTACTTACTTTAATTATAAATAATGATTTAGGCAAAGCTGCTCTTCACTTTAATGTAATTCTTTTACACTAAGAACCATTTCAAAATTTAAACAGACCTCACAGATAAATTGAACAACATCTCAGTAGTGTTCAGATACAAGCGCACACGTAAGTACGGTACAGACAATGCGATGTCTCCGTGTTGTATTGCGAACCGGACCGACCGGATCGGCACGCTTTTGTATGTATGCCTATACTTTCTGGCAGACTTCTCGTACTTTGACCCATTTGTTGCAGTAACTCGACAGTTCAAAGTAACATAATGATACCATGTTTACACTACAGTCAAGTTGGGTAACTTTGAACACTTTTTTCAATTTTTTACGGATACCTATAAAAAAAAGTATTAGTCGAAATAGGTTTTATTGATTAATGTTCCCCGTGGTTTACCCCTGTTGCTCAGCTCCTTAGGGTAGTAGCGTGATGTTAAATAGCCTATTCCTCATGAATCTGGCTATAATATTCAAAAATATTTTTTCGAATCCAACTGGTAGTTCCAGAGATTAGCGCGTTCAAACAAACAAACTCTTCAGCTTTGTAATATTAGTAGGTATAGATGAGTGTTCTTTCATGCTCTAGGATAATTTAATTAAAATGAATTTATCCTTTTTAGTGGCCATTCAAAGTTACTATGACTTCTGGGTATCTTTGAACGGACATATTAATAATACGAGTTCAATGTTACCCAATTAATTGGGTAACGGTTTTAATGAAAAGAGCAATGTTAAAACCCTCGAACGAAACCAGGAGCAAGCTTTTAAAACTTTTTTGAAAGCCTTTATGTCACATTAATTGTCAATTAGAATATTGGTCTTTCCGTTTTACGTATTTAGGTACTTATCTATTTCACCGTTAATATTTTGAGAAAAAAAAATAAGAATCTTCAAACTATGTTTATTCAAAGTTACACGGAAATTCAAAGTTACCCAAATTGACTGTTATAGTCGAGGGTATAGTGCTAAAATTCAATAAGTATAACACCTACTTACGTAGAGTTACGTTTTATACTTATTGGGTTTTAGCTCTATAAGTATGCAATGAGTAAAGTCATACATTTTTTATGTTTATGCCTGTCATAACTTTATTCCATGTTTATTTGGGGCACTGCACGAATTTGTGAAAAAGTTGAGTGGTACCTAATATTTAGGGTTCCGTACCAAAATGGTAAAAAAGGAACCCTTATGGTGCGACTTCGTCTGTCTGTCTGTCTGTCTGTCTGTCACACCTGCTTATTTCAGCAACTACTAATGCTATCGACTTGAAATTTGGAACAGTTATAAAAAATGCTTGTCCAACTTTATTGCAAATGAAAATTAAAAAAATATATATTTATTTTCATTGCAAAAGGGGCCGGAGTGGGGGTCCAAAATTTCAAAGTGGGGTTACTAGGTCAAGTGACATATCATATGAAAGGACTTGATCTGCACATTTCAAAATATATTTTTATTTTATTTTATATCTCACAGTTTTCGACATATGATGAAAAATGTCTGAAAAAATACCATTCCCCCCCTTATCTCCGAAGTTTGCGGAGTGAAAAATCTGAAATAATTAGAGTTGATAGGAATTGATCCAAATATGGCACCAAAAATAAAACGATTTTCCTAACTAGTACAGTTTTTTCAAAATCATCAAAAGTCTTTCACAAACAAACTTAGTTTTGCGGTCCGGTTTTTTTCACTTTATATGTCCAAAACTGATACGGAACCCTCGGTGCGCGAGTACGACTCGCACTTGGCCGGTTTTTTTAATTTTCAATTTAGCACGCGGTTTTAGTGCATTCAATGACAATCATGAATTCATGACACTTTCAGATTAGCAATCTATACTAGAGACCGTTCCACGTAAGAATTCCCCTAGAAGTTATGTTGGCTGCCCTGAATCTCAATTTATTACAACGTTTTTAACGGTGTTGGAAGTTTTCTTTCAGCACCAATTCACTTTCATCACTTTAACGTCCTAAATATTATTATAAAACATAAATCTACAAAAAACACAAAACGATATGACCTAAATAGGAATGACAAGCAGTGAGCCAACATAACTTCTAGGGGAATTCTTACGTGGAACGATCTCTAATAGGTAGGTACAGTATAATAAAGCTGAAGAGTTTGTTTGTTAGATTAGAACGCGCTGACCTCTGGAACTACCAGTCGGATACGAAAAATTCTTTTTGTATATGATAGCCAGATTCATGTGGAATAGTATAGGCTACTTAACATCACGCTACGACCCTTAGGAGCCGAGCAACGGGGGTGAAACCGCGGGGAACAGCTAGTTAAATCCTACTTCCTACTAATATTATAAGCGTGAAAGTTTGTGAGGATGTAAAGAAGTATGGATGTATGTATGGATGTTTGTTACTCTTTCATGCAAAAACTACTGAACAGATTTTGATGAAACTTTACAGTAATATAGCTTATACATCAGAATGACACATAACATAGGCTACTTTTTATTTCAAAAACGCGGGCGAAGCCAGTGATAAAATACATAAAACATTTGTTGATTGTAATACTATACATGATCTTAAGAGTCAGTAATATCATCTTAAGCAATGAGCTCCTTTTATATCAGCAATAAGGTGTTCGTTCAGTGCAGTCAAATAAGGTGTGCATTTACCATTTATCCTTTGCGGGAGAAGTAGGCCATGAATTAGTATTAATTAACATACCACCATAATGTTGCACCGGTTGACGTCATCACGTCAACGCTGGCTCTCGCTGAAAACCAGCGCTGTGGCTCTGCTCCGTGCATGTTACAGCATCACGCTGAGCGATGGCCGTTTTGCGAAGATGTGACGCATATTTTCCCTAGCAGTTTATTTTTTTTTGTATTTTTGTTTTACTTTATTTATGTGCGTCATACCGACGCAAATAAACGCATTTTCTTTCTTTCTTTCTTTCTTTCTTTCATAATATTAATGAAGTAGTAAGAACATTAGTTTCATGTCTTACTGCGGAGATCTTAGTGCTTCTTCTGGAGTCAAATTACTAAAGAATTCTGACAATTCACGCGGCTCTTCTTATACTAGGCAAAGGCCACAAAACTATAATATATCAAAATATATTGCTGTGGCTAAAGCGAGCTACATAGGTACAATTTTAACTGACAATTTTAACTGAACTGTTGCGATCTTATTGCCTAAAGGAAAACGATTCACTCGCGACTTGAAGAAGACACCAATTATGCTTCGATCAAATATTAAAGATCGAAGTACTTACCGATTAAATGAATCAAATTCAGATAGAACCTCAAGTGCATTGTGTGTATGAAAACAAAAAGATTATTAATTCTTTTTATTCTAAGTATTGTGGAATGAGGCAAAATCATTTCTGAAAATTAATAAAACGCCATAACAAGACCCTATTTAACTTTAGCACCATACCACCCTATTTAACTTTAGCACCATACTAGTTCAGACCACACCTACGTACTGTTCGACAGGACACTATACTATTGTAAGAAATAAATTTAATTTTAAAGACTGATAATAATTTACCTTAACTTTTGTGGCGTAGAGTCTAAAATACTTTGAAAGTTTCTGAAGAAAATTTGGTTAAATTCAACTTAAACTAAAATATATCTTCAAGGGTATGGAGTAGAGTTTGAAATGCCCTGTAGGAAGTAAGAGAAAAGTTGGCACAGGAAAAGTTCAAAGACCTTGACTACGCCAAGCTTGCGTGCGGTCTGGCTAGGACGAACTTTTTGCATTTTTCAATATTTCAGTCGCTACTGCAGGTGGTATGCAGCCTGCATCGAAATTAAGCTATTATTTATTAATACTGTTGATACTGCTTAATTTCGTGGAACAGGATAACTTTTCAACATTTCTTCGTAGAGTTGCTTTTATTTTTGTACCATTATTTTTTGGTTTTTAAAACCAAATTTTTGAATTGTGCTGAATAGGGAATAAACCAAAATGCGCATTTCTATGTCCCACTTTATTAATTGTATCCAATGAAAGTAACTACTAATACCTTGGTTACATAAGCTTAACCACTATAACCAGCCTATAATACTCCCACTGCTGGGATTCAGGCCTCCTCTGTGAGAGGATGTGGGCCTTAGTGCACCAAGCGAGCATAGTGCAGGTTAGTGGACGTCACATGACTTCAAATTTTTGGTTCTAGAACATGCTGGTTACCTCACGATGTTTCCCTTCATCTTTTTTGGAGCAGTGGTTGACATGAATGCATTTAATTTTCAAGCTTTGCTATCAAAATTTTTCATGGTTTAGAAAATTCTGAAAAGCTTTCATCCTATACATGGCACGGTGATCTAAGTTGTAAGCAGACATTCAACATAATAAGCCCGCACCTCTGCAATCTCAATTGCAAATACTTGGCTAGCACATACTATGCATTATGTAGTATATTATTTACATCAGTTAACTTAGCATCATTGAGGTTTATTAATAGCTATCGGCTATGAATATTCTAAACGGGATATTATGTTAGGTTATATTGTAATCTATTTCCAACCATAAAATATGATGGAACTCATGAATAAAATATTGTGGTAATGTCATTACAATTATATTATAATTGATTGTCGTTTAGAAATAACTTAGCTGCTATTTTAATGTGATGTTATATGAATGAAGCTTTGGTGATGTGAAAGTGATTAAAAAAAAACTATCTTGATTTGTGGATCATTCGTCAATCCATTAACTTTTCCATGACGAAAATTAAAAATGATTTTGTTGGTAGAGAGGTACAGCAGAAAATTACTACGAATATTAAAACGTGGAATAAAAACTTTAAGTTTTTATACTAACACTCCTAAAGATCTCAAATATGTTTTTGAAAATGTTCCACTACTCAACCCCTAATTAGCGCGAAACCTCACGATCGCAATGAGAAAGTCTTATATTAACAAGAACAAAAGCTTTGGCCTAGTAACAGTAGTGTACTGTCAAGAGTCAAGCGCATCTGTGCCTAATCAATTACTCTCTAGAGGAATGCTTAGACCTCAGATCATAGAAACAAGGGAGGTGTGCCAAGGCGCTATGTTTTAGTTTGATCACATTGATCGTAATAAAAACGTACACGCATGGCGACGAACCGAACACGATCGATGATATAAATACAGTGTTTTAGTTTAGTGCTAGTGTTGAGTGACGATTAACAGTGTTAGATTGAGGTTGTGTGGAATTTTTAATGTGTGCGAGATCTTTATATTCACAAGGAGCGCTTGTAATTGTGTCGAAAAATGTTCTAAAAGTGGCGACAGTTGTTCCCGTACTAAGTTGCTATGATGGCATACCTTCTTGTTTCTATGATCTGAGGCTTAGACATACCTCAGCCTTAGTTCCGTTACATGCTAAGCGAGAGATGAGCTGACCAAGTCTTAATAGATTTTTCATTTTATACCTTCACTAGCACTTCGCCTACGACTTCGTCCGCGTGTCCCACAGGAACTGTGCATTTTTTCGGGATAAAAAGTAGCCTATGTTACTCAGTGATAATGTAGCTTTCTATTAGTGAAATATTTTTTAAAATCGGTCCAGTAGTTTCGTAGCCTATTTGGTACAAACAAACAATTAACCAAAAAAATCTTTCCTCTTTATAATATTAGTATAGATAAAGAAGCCGGAGCAATTTGCAGTAACTACAGCTTAAGTGATTTACTTAGTTTAACTCTTGGTGTTAACTTATTCAGACTCATCCTTTTATATAAAGACCCGAGTCTCGAATACTTGAGGCTATTTTCACTACAGTTCTGGTAACTTGACCAATATTAGAGTTATTTTTTAGTGTGTCTATGTACTACTGTGATGTGACACTTGATGACTCGATGTTTCACGTCGAAATGTAGTCATAGGTATCCAATTCTTTTTTGAAACCCTCTGAATATTTTTTGAACGCCGACTCTCAATAGCTTCTTAGCTAGATAAAAAGAATCTGCGCCGGCGCAATAAGCGCCCAAGTAAAGTGCGTCTATATAAAAATCATGTTCATAACAATAAAAACCTTGACACCCTTACCACAAAAAAGATAGACACGCGTTAAACGCGAATGCTACCAAAAATAATACACACTTGTTTTAGACAAGTTAGTGCTAAAACAAGTGCGTATTATTTTTGGTAGCATTCGCGTTTAACGCGTGTCTATCTTTTTTGTGGTACGGCCCTGAGTCTTTATTTTTGCAGTTTCTTAATCTTCGCTAAGCTTTTAGTAGCAGCTCATCTTATAGCAGGTCAAGGCACAACTGTTATAAAGCCTTAGAATTTATAGACAAATATATTACGTTTACATAATAATTATAGACTCGTGTGGTGACTACCTATGAATACTTATGTGTAAGCTAGGTTTAAGTTTATGCCTTTATTTTCAGAGGGGGCACTGGTAGTAATGAGGCTCTTGGATCGAACAGTATTTAGATTCTATAAAATACGAAATTGTTTCGAAGCAATGGGATTTCACTGTTTTCAGGTTTGTACCCGACTTCCCCGGAAGTAGGGTAATGTTTTTCGAGTGTGTGGATATTGGTGCACTCACAATATTATAATCGTCTTTTGTTTTCCGATCTATCGATATTATTACGGCGTAACGGCAAGTCAGGCGCCCCTTTTCTACACAAAGCTCGAAAAATAGGGCCGTTGACACATCACTGGACTTGTCAGTCTGTCTAATAAACCTAAACTTGACCAGGAAATTACATTTCTAGTTACCTATTTAAACGATACATTACTCATTCAACGCTCAAGTGGAACTAACACACTCGCTACTCACAATGAACCAATTTAACAATTAGGATGCCAACAAATGGGTCACAGTCTGTTGCGTTAGAGGTCGTGAATCAAGGGCACTGGGGCTTTGGCCCTTTGGCACCCGACAGGGACAGTGATTGACACGCCAAGAGGTGTGAAAAGGACGGATGATGATTGTATCAGCTGATTTTAGTGGAGACTTGGAACGGGATTTTGTTATGGTTGGTGATTATGGTTCCAAGGCCCCTTTCCATAGTCATCTCATCAGTGTTAATTTAAAATTATGTGTATTTTTATATACAGGTGTTTTTTTTTGGTAGATAGGAACTACTAAATCTTTTAGGGATATATTCAAAGTATACACTGATTAATAATGGAAATTATTAATCAGTGTATAAAAGTGTGTGGATTAAATTCTAATGGAATCTATCTTAGGTAATAAGCACGTGTAATTATTAGGTCACATGGGACAGACAAGAAGGAGAACAATAGGTTACAATAGTGTAGTATCTGCCTTTTGTGTTCTGTATAGCGGGTTTAATTTCCGGATCTACACAAGTGTGTTTGAAAGATGTTGGATCACAGTTTTTTTTGTTAAAGTATATTTAATTCAGGACTTTTAATGACACTCTTTACACTAAAAGATACATATTATACGTAGTTAGCTAGGATATCGTGTTAGCGTTTAAAAGCGTCAGCAAAAGAGAAGTTTGCAACAGTTTCACTTCTTCTTCGTATGACTATTTTGAACCAGTGCACAGTGCACAAAAACTGACGAGACGACAGAGGATTTTATCAATGTATTTGAATATTCATCTAATTGAAATGAAGTGTACCTACTTACGCCCATCGATATGCGCTGGCTTATTTTTTTCAGATGCGCACTTCTGCAGTGTTGACACAAATAAATCCTTTAGAAATCTTAGGAGCCTACCTATATGATTTCTAATGAAAGTCAAGTTTGTCCCAGAAACCTTTAGGCATTAAACTATGGAGAATTCGAACTGTCTCGATGACTTAGTGAGGCTGCCTTAGAGACTATAATAAATTTAATGCCAATAACTGGGTCATATGCTGTAGAACGTAACTGTTATTGCTTGAGAGTGACTTTATGTTGTAGCTTTTATTGTTTATGAGTTATGTGGTATGACGCATTTATTTATTAAGCTAGCAATGGCCAGGCCTGCCAGCGTTACCAAACCATTGTAGGCCTACCTTACTTATTTCGTTATTCCTAACTATTGTGTTAACGCGATTTATATCATCCCAAGTCGTTCTGGAGTCATTTTTTCAGTCTAACTATCTTATTCAATCATAAAGTTGAACATAATCAAATTCTTCATTTACTCCTGAATAAGGACTCAGTGTTAAGTCCTTGGTTAATGAATCAGAGAGAAAAAAGTCGATTAATGGAACCTTTTGAACAGGAACACAGCCATTGCTGTGTTCCTGTTCAAAGGGTTCGATTAATCGACTTCGACGACTCATTCCTCAGAGCAGCAGAAATAGGTAGGTACGGTATCGTGGTAGTCCCCGGACGAGTTCTTTCACAAAAAACTTTACTACTACCACAGATTACTACTAGGTACTATATAAATCAAATTATAGCACGGCTATCGAATTAACGTTACGTTCTAAACTGCAGCGATACGATCACGACACGACACCGGTGTCCCGTTCCGTACGTACATGAGCCTCCGTGACTGCGCCACATAAAGAGGGTTCAATGTCCGCCCAAAAGAACATGGCTCCCGGCCCTCGGGTTAGTGCATGTAGTAGATGTTAGTGGGAATGCAGTTAACTTGAATGCTATTTTTGAAGTATTTAGTACTGTACGATATCTTTAAGTAAGGTGGATACGATTACATTGCACACTTATTAGAGGCATTTTTGCATAATGTTAATTTATAATCACTGATGTTATTTAGTACTTTGCAATTAAGGGCCGTATCACAAAAAAGATAGACACGCGTTAAACGCGAATGCTACCGAAAATAATACGCACTTGTTTTAGCACTAACTTGTCTAAAACAAATGTGTATTATTTTTGGTAGCATTCGCGTTTAACGCGTGTCTGTATTTGTTGTGGTAAGGGTGTAAGTATTTAATACTAGTATCGCTTGTGTTCAAAATTCGACCAATTGTGTTTGTTAGCATTTTGAATGGAAAAAATAAAAATTTTATTCTTCTTCCATCTAAACTTTCATTTAAGCCAAATCTTTGGTATCTACACTCCTCCGTGTGCCCATTAAGTATGCTTAAAAAAGCTTACAAAGTTTTTTCTTCACACGGTATTAATAAAAGAAATCAGCAAGTATTTTCTTCCAAAACTTATCAAATGTATAATTAGCAATAGGTACTTACAAGGCTTGTACTATTACAGTACGTATTTAAACTACTAAGCACAGTAAAGTTTTGTAGTTTTTGTTCGTGTTTAAGATCATTCATGCATAAGCATAATCGGCCTATAATGTTCCCACTGCTGGGACACAGGCCTCCTCTCTGTGAGAGGGAGTGGGCCGTAGTCCACCACGCGGGCCCAGTGCGGGTTGGTGGACGTCACATGTTTTCGAATTTTTGGTTCTAGGAGATGCCGGTTTCCTCACGATGTTTTTCTTCACCGTTAAAGCAAGTGATAATTAATTTCTAATACGCACATGACTTCGAAAAGTCAGCGGTGCGTGCCTCGGAATCGAACTCGAACCATTCGCCGTGGGAGGCACATGGTTAAACCACTAGGCTATCACTGCTCAAGATCATTCGATACTCATTAATTTACAGCAAAAATATTGTGTAGCCTTGTAGAGTTTTTGATTTCGATTTTTATTACTTTCATTATCATTTTATTAGGGTTCCGTACCAAAATGGTAAAAAAGGAACCCTTATGGTGCGACTTCGTCTGTCTGTCTGTCTGTCTGTCTGTCTGTCACACCTGCTTATTTCAGCAACTACTTATGCTATCGACTTGAAATTTGGAACAGTTATAAAGAATGCTTGTTCAACTTTATTGCAAATGAAAAAAGTCCAAAAATATTTTTATTTTCATTGCAAAAGGGGCCGGAGTGGGGGTCCGAAATTTTTAAGTGGGGTTACTAGGTCAAGTGACATATCATATGAAAGGGCTTGATTTGCATATTTCAAAATATATTTTTATTTTATTTTATGTCTGACAGTTTTCGACATAATGATGAAAAATGTCCAAAAAAAAACCATTCCCCCCCCCCTTATCTCCGAAGTTTGCGGGGCGAAAAATCTGAAATAATTAGAGTTGATAGAAATTGACCCAAATATGGCACCAAAAATAAAATGATATTCCTAACTAGTACAGTTTTTTCAAAATCATCAAAATTCCTTCACAAACAAACTTAGTTATGCGGTCCGGATTTTTTCACTTTATACGTCCAAAAATGATACGGAACCCTCGGTGCGCGAGTACGACTCGCACTTGGCCGGTTTTTATTGTTGTTATCGACAATATAGGCAGGCATCAAGAAATGAAGTGCAAGTGTCATGCTGTATTATTTTCGATGTTGTTTGACTGAGTTTTTTTCCAATATCAAAAGCAGTAGGTATTAGTAATAATCGAAATCTTGTGCAACTACAAAATGTCAAGACACAAGTGTATTTATCAGTTTCGTTCCAGAAGCAGTTGATAACTGATAACATCTAAAAATATCTTACATAATTAGTGAGTTAATCGCATTACGTCAGCTTTATTATTGGCGGTGTGATAACAGCAAGACACGTACCTACCTACATAACAATAACTTCAGAATAGTGGAGATTTAAAGTCCACCACATTATTATTATTATGAGTGTATTTTTATTATTTTCCTGTTTGTTGTCAACCGGTACGAGTCATACATAATATTAACAATGCAATTCAATTTCATTTGAAGAAGCTTCATTCCCGAATAGCTCGTTACGTTGACTTTTCTATACAAAATTTTCCGGACCCATAAAGGCCTCACTTGAAAGCACCCCGAAGCTCGCCGGCAACGTCTAGGCGATGTCTACAACCACACGTGGAATTGCATAGCGCATGCGCAAAGTCAAACCTCCAACTTAACGGCTAGTATCGAGCGAGCCTCCGTGCGGAGAGGTCATGTCGCAATGTCGGACGGTCGCGACTCCCCGTCGCAAAGCGGTCTTCGGGACCGTGTCCATTTCTTTGAGAAAGTATGGAGTGGACAATCTAGTAATGACACAGTAGATGCTACTACTGATGTCACCGAAATAGAGCGACGTTTAGAGCAGCGCAAGCGGCGCCCAGAGTCGCCGAAAATCGAAGTTAAACTTAAACACACTCGTGATGGAGAATCCCCTACAAAGACTTTTGAATCTTCTTTCCCTAACTTGAAACTAAGACATGTGGAACTGGAACCCGCTGAGGAGCTGGAAAGGTTCGAGCGTCAGGTCGAGGAGGGCGACCTGGCGTCCGGCGTCCGCTTCGTCAAGTTTGAGCGGGTAGTTAAAAGGACTGTGACTGAGACCCGCAGTGAGGAGCGGGCGGAGTCACCCCAGCACGAGTGGCACACGGAGTATAAGCAGCAGACGTGGCAAAATGCTCCCAGAAAGGACTACCTGAGGAGCAAATCGGAATATGACTCGCACATCGCAGAAATACGCGGTAAGTGCTGCAAAATTCTAAGAAGATATTTTCGTAGAGAAGATTTCAGTAGAGAATAAAATAAGGGAACCGGTTGAGCTCGTTTTGCACAATTATGTCGATGCACTATACTAATAAAATTAATAACAAATTCTAAGGCTTTATTATGTTCTTGAAGAACCGGCAAATGTCAAAAGTACGCTCGGCCTTGGCAATCGACGGTAGTAAACAACTTGATTTGGTATTCTAATTTTAGTTTTGACTGATTTGCGAACAAAACGGATAGTTTTTTTTCTTCAGACTGTAATGGCCCAAAATGACATCATTCCTAACGATTTGAGGTCGAAAATTGTATAGTTTTTAAAGCGGACTTGGCAAGTTAAGCCTTTTTTGGCGTCTTAATGGCTTTATTTCGATTACATCAGAATTTTGATAATGTTCAGTGTTTTCAAGTAGCGTTTGTTATTTTGGAACAATTATTATGTCCTTCCTGATTTAAGTTCATCGTATATATGCATTTTAATAGTGATGTAATCCAGTCTATCCAGATATTTATGAATTATGTTCTTTCTTTCTCAATAATTTTTTGGCCTTGTAAATACCGGATATTTCTTAATCCTATAGGTAGTTCGCTACTGTATTTCAACGAATATCTCTCACCTATACACTAATCGTAATAATAAACCGCCATATATATCCTTTTTCTGATAAATTATTTCTCATATTTGATCTCCGTGACTGAATACTAAGTACCTGTTCTCATGTGTCATTTTGCTCGTTATTAGTCTGAGCTGATCACAATCGAAAATCGATTGATAATTCATCTAAAAGTCGTTTGCCCTGAGTAGTTGTTCCGGAGTTACTAGATTTATTTTAGCTACTTTGATGTTATATTCTGCAGTATTATCATCTACTGCTGTATTAAGCAGTAGAATATTATCCTTCTCTTTCAGAGAGAATCTATATCTTCTCTTTCTCTGTGAAAGGTAGAACCAGTACAGGTTGGTGGAATGGTTGTCTTCGAATTTTAGGATGCCGGTTTCCTCACGATGTTTTCCATCACCGTTTTAAATTGGACAAAGTGTGCACCTGCCGGGGTTCGAACTCACGACCTACTATTGTAAGTCGAACCCGCTGCCATTAAGGCCACGATATCCGAGTGCGATAGGCATTTAGCGCTCCCTTCCTCCCCGCGCGGCGAATTACGCGGAAGCGCAGTTCAAATGAACTCGCTGACCCCGCTGAACAAAAATTTTGCGTCACAGTATAAATTCTACCAGCCTCAAAATATTAACATTAATTTCGTTCGTTAAGAAACGAAGCCCTCAAAAATTGGGGTTTCGTTTGTAGCTAGGTTTATGTAAAACGTTGTAAATACATTTATAAAGCATCTTACACAATTTATTTTATTAATAATAATTGTTTTTTTTATTATTTTCGACGAATCTCTCTTCTTTTATTTATGAGTATGGTCTATGGATTATGGCTAGCTATGCGGCTATGGTGGATATTACACTATCTATATCTATCTTACAGTGGCGAAGGGTCCCTACAATACGATTCCTACCGGCTACCCTTTAAAAAATAGCATGGGCAGTATTGCCTATTATTGTCAAATATTTTTCATCCCATCTATTCGAAAAGGACGACTTGGTTCGCCTTTAAGTGCGTCCAAAGGTAGTGTTTTCTACAAGAAACTTTTAGCGGGCAGTAATGAGTTTTTAATCCTCTTTAGATGTTTCAAATTCAATAGTGCGGCGCACTTATTGAATCTGACTAATAACCAATGAACTGTAGTGTTTTTGTAAGGGGGAAAGGGGGCTAAGGGGACTAAGAGGACTGGGACTAAAGGGACTGGGACTAAGGGGACGGCACTAAGGGGACTATGGGGACGATAGAGACTAAGGGGACTATGTGGACTATAGGACAATGGGGACTAAGGGGACTATGGGGACAAGGGGACTATGGGGATTAAAGGAACTGTGGGGACTAAGGGGACTATGGGGACTGAGGGGACTTTGGGGACTATGGGGACTAAGGGGACTACGGGGACGATGGGGACTATGGGGGCAATGGGGACGATGGGGACAATGAGGACTTAGGGGACTATGGGGACTTTGCTTGAAATCTGTAGATACCTAATAATAATAAGCTGGGTACTCACTTAGCAGTGTAGCATGTAACGTATCAGATACTGTATCAACCTGCAAGTTGGTACGGCTCGTCCACGGTCCACCGCGTATCTAGCTACGAGCTGCCGGATCACACTGCGAGCCGCCTTTGTGTTCGCAGCAGGGACTTGAAACGTTATTCAAAATAACGTTACGATTCGTTCCAGTAACGATAATTTGTACCGTTCCACCAGAAACGTAACATAATTAATTCTTTGTATATAACGATACTTACAAACGGAACGAAATGTACAACTATTTAATAACGATATTATTAATATAACGATATAATAATGTTATTAATATAACGATATAATATAATAACGTTTATTCATTTCGATATCATTCATTTCGATACGCAACGTTGCCAGCTAGCCTTGACCTTGAGATCTGCGGCGATTCCCCGAGCGCAGTATTGGCAACAACGGCAACCTAGCATTTCGCCGTGTTTATTTTTATTTACATCTGATTTCAATCGTATAATTTGAGTTTCTTAAATCATGAGCCGTAAGAAGAAAAATTTTGTATTCAGAGATTTTTCATTGAGCGATGACAAACAATCGTCGAAGTGTGAAGTTCCAGGTTGTAATAAAACTCTTCAGGTGCCTAAATACCTACTATCCTATATATTACTACGAATTAATATTGATCAAGTCATCATGTCAGTTGCATATTGAAAAATAGTACCTATGTTATTTTACCACCAACGCGACTGCGAAACCGGAATACCTCTGCAAACTTTCTTCAAATAATATAGGGTAATTGTGCCTGTTCTCGACCAATTAGTGGAGTTGTCAAATCAAAATTCAAAAAATAATATTTCTGCTAACAAGTACAAAAAATAATATTAAGTAATGTATTCTTAATATACTCTTTCATTTAAGTTAAAGTCTTAGTTAATTTAGAATGCTGGTTATTTTTAAAATAATTAAATGTCTCAAAATGCCGTTTCTCCCAGTTTTCGACCGGAAAATTCAGTTTTCGACCACCTAGTACCCAGTTTTCCACCACTTACTGAAATTACTGAAAGTAAAGCATTCAGTGGAGAAAAGTAAGCATACAAAATTGAACGAGTAAATTATCAACCTCTCTTTATAATTCAAATGACAAAATCATCTAAAAATTCATGTATCAGCATCTATACTAATATAATAAAGCTGAAGAGTTTGTTTGTTTGAACTCGCTAATCTCTGGAACTACTAGTCGAGTTCGATCTTTTTGTATATGATAGCCAAATTCATGGGTAGAAACCCAACTATCTATGTATGTTCTCTCTCTGTTATATCTACTATATATGTTCAAGACTTGAAGGAGGTTAGTCTGAAAAAGGAATTTGTTGTTGATGAGCTTTTGGCACCTTTCTCAACGGACTGGCTGCCAATTGAGCCTTGGCCTCAATATAGGTCCAGGTGGCCCAGAAGCTCAAGATGGTTAGCTATCGGTATGATACGTCTCGAAAAGTAGAAGTGGGCTGGAATGGCCTCCTTTTGGCAGAGAACAGATAGGCCTAAGTCTTAGCTGCATTTAACTTGACCACGTCGGCATCGCCCTAATCGAAAACTGCAATGTTAATATTTTGAGGCTTTAGTAGATCATTAAACAGCCTAGGTAGACCATATTATGCCTATTTTCGACCATCCGGTCGAAAACTAGACAATTTAAAACCGTAGTTCTGTTTCTCGACCGCTTTATTTTATGATTATAATATCAAAATTGGAAGTAACAATGTCGTTTTTCATATTCAATACATGTTAAACAATGTTGTTTAACCAACAAACAAACTAAAAAGTGCTAGAAAACATTACAAACTTACTATTAATGTTACGACGCGCACTATTTTTTATTAGAAAACGACCCGTTTATTCGCGTTCGTTCGGAGCCACAGAATGATTTAATTACTTTCGATGTAAGATGCGTACAAATTACTTTGAGTGCTTGTGTATAAACTACTAATATATTAACCCGGCGTCATGGGGGTGAAAAAGTGTAACATGGACGTAGGGGGTGGGTCATACAGACCCGCTTATTAAATATGAAATAATCTAGTACTTCATAAATTAAAAAGATCAAATTTGTTCGGGTTTATTTTTTTAGGTATTCATGTAAATAAATAAAAGAAAAATATCGTATAATAGTAATAAACAATCAGTCTTAATGTTTTAATAGCACATTTTAATAGGAAACTAGGATATCTAAAAAAAAAAAAAACACTCCGCATCATTATCATTGATACAGTCAGCATAGTATGGTAAAAGTCATATGTGAAAAATGGCGCAAAATTGTTACACTAAGTGCAGGGGTGGGTCTTAGTGACCTTTTTCAACTTTGCGCACCTGTAACTCGCAGTGCGGCTGTCGCACGACCAATGTGTTGCCTGCGACGCTTAGAACAACTCAATACCTCCAGCTACTGAGAACAACAGCAACGTCGGAAAGGTAGTAGGTAACCGAAATTCAAGCAAAATAAAATGTGCCGGGTCTCACAGACCCAACCCCCATGACGCCGGGTTAAAGTTTCTACGGAAACACAGTTTTAAAAAAGAATCGGCTTAGTTTTGCAATTTTTCGGAGTTCTGTAGCTACGTGCCGTCAAATGGTCGAAAATAGGCGGTGGTCGGCAAACAGGCGCACCTACCCTACGCACTCTCTCTTGAATACGACGGTGACTTATACCTACGGGGTGCGACGGCCGCGGCGCCGTGGTGGTCAATGAGAAAGAAAACTTCTTATGAATAACGTTACAAGTGAATCTGTAACGTTTTACCTATAACGTTATTATAGCGGATATAAGCATAACATTACTTATAATATTGTGCCACGAAAATGTTATTTTATAACGTTATTTTTTTATAACGTTATTGTTATTTTTCGGTTTGTAACGATACTAATCGTTACAAACTTTGGAATGTTATGAGGGAACATTTAGTGTAACGGAACGAAATTCATTTCGTTTTCAAGTCCCTGGTTCGCAGTGATACCGCCACTCGACGGGCCACGCGCGTGCGGCTCGCAGCGGGCTCGTGCCTACGTAGGTACTCACTTGATACCGTATCTGATACATTACATGCTACACTGCTAAGTGAGTACCCAGCAGTGGCGAAGGGTCCCCACAATACGATTCCTACCGACTTTCCTTTGAAAAGTAGCACAGGCAGTATTGACTATTGTCAAATATTTATAATTAGCTTTTCGTGGCCAGGTAGAAGCATTTCTAGCTCCGGCTTACCTCTTACAAAAATTGACCCTTCGCCACTGGTACCCAGCTATAGATAGGCTTAGGTAGTACTGTGACGAAAGCAAGTAGGTAGGTAGGTATATAAATACAACTACAATATTGCTCTGTCGTGTCAAGGATAGTTACGATCAGCAATAATACCTATTATATTGTTGATTGAAGGTAGGTAGGTAGTTATAAATAGGTTAGGTACCTACTAGTAATCAAACTTACCTTATGTTTTTAGGGTTCCGTACCAAAATGGTAAAAAAGGGACCCTTATGGTGCGACTTCGTCTGTCTGTCCGTCTGTCTGTCACAGCTGGTTATTTCAGAAACTACTAATGCTATCGACTTCAAATTTGGAACAATTATAAAGAATGCTTGTCCAATTTTATTGTATATCCTAACTAGTACAGTTTTTTCAATATCATCAAAATTCCTTTACAAACAAACTTAGTGCACGAGTACGACTCGCACTTGGCTGGTTTTTTTTTAAGCTTCCGTAGTTCAAATTTTGATTTTTTTTCTTTTTTCTGTTTTTATTCCCCATATTTTATTTTTATATTCTTAAATAGGTAAATACTAGATCACTATATTAACTATTTACTTACTACTTAAACTAATATTTACAATTTAATTATTAATAGGTACTAGAAACTACAATATTATTTACAGACAGATTTTTCAAACTATTGCGATCACGGAATAACGATAAACTGATATTTCGGTCGATTTACTATTCGAACGCAGCGAGCTAGCAAAAGGAACACAGGTCCTACCTCGGAGAGGCCTCGCGGGCTACTAAAGCGAGCCGCGCGCTCGCGCTCCTCCCTTTTGTTAAATAATATTGTATAAAAAAAAAATAAAACTGTTTTGAGAAAAAGTAACCATAGAATAATCTTCTAAACGTTATTGACTATTTTTTGACATAATTTTGATGAATATAAGTTTGATATACTTTAAGTATGACCTGAAAAACGATAAAAAAATGCCTGTTTTCGTAATATTTTAAGATCGAGTGAAGTTGTACATATCGTGTTTTGAACCATAGAATAATCAAGAATGTTTATGAAACTACAACATATATTTTTATCTGATCAAAACAAAGAATATTTGACTGTTTACCATTGAATCAAAAGTACGTTGATTTCGGATATCCTGGCCTTAAGTCATCACTGCTCTCGCACTCTTGGCCTATCAAGGCCTCTTGTTCAATACTGATGACAATGCATTTATTTATGCTATTCATCTTGTTGATTTAGACGCGTGATTTAGCAATTTGTCTTGCAAAAAGTAAAAACAATGCAGTTACTGTGAGACAATGAGTCAGACTTGCGAAGACTAATTTGAAATAATTTTGTTTGTTGATTGTTTCAGTAAACGTTAGACTGAAACTAACTAGCGTTGAATCAATTGAAGTTCAAGGTTTTTACGTCTGAGTATCGGATGCCAACTGTGTTTTGAATTTTGCATTTGTGGATATATTTGGTAGTGCGACGAAAGGTTTAGGTAATTTTAGAAAATTGTTGCTATTTCGATAGAAATAGTGAAGCATTACTAGAAGTATTGTTAGGATCTATTTAAATATGTTTAAGTGAGCTGTGATCATATATGAATCTATTTCTACATTAAACAGGATCATCTTTTTCTAAAAAACTTGTCGGTCGCGTAGGTAGAAACCTACCTCATGTTGTCGTACTTACGTACCTGCTATCATTCCTTTATTCGTAAGATGGTGATTTTCTGGTTTTACAAGAAGCGTTGGGTGTCTACCTACGCAAACTTTAGAATAGAAACCAGATTTTTGCTGTATGATGTTACTTGTATCAGTTACATGTTGTTTGCCCTTATTTGCTTATGTTGTTATAGTTTTATTAAACATTTGTCATGTGGAGACGCTTTTATATAAGAAAGTAGTCTATTGATTGTAAATATTGTTCTTTCAAATTATTACAAGTCTTTACTTTCAAATAAACAAACTTTCGCCTATTACTTGGTGTTTACTGCATCCGTTGGTCCAGTTTCTTTTATCAAATTTGTCTCGGATTATAATGCAATTAGCTATACTTAGGATACATCAATCTTCATTGGTCTCGGTGTGCTGTATGGTTTTAAGAATGTATGACAAGAATCATTTGTTGAGGAACTGCAGAAGCAGTATTTATTTATTATATAGGTACTTTGTTATACACCAAAAATTACAGTGGGTCAGAACATTCATGTTAAAAACATACAATGGGACTGGAGGCCTTGTCGCTGATGCAGTAGTTAGATTTTGCCTGAATCTTGATGCTAATTTCCAAGATCTTTGTTGAAGACTGTTTGTAAATCGCGGTGTAAGAGTCAGATAAACGTATCTACATTTTCTCAATTTTACAGGAAAGCAAAAATACCGTGAAAATTCGGCTCTTTAAACTTTAGCAGCTTTTTAATACAGATAAAATACTAGTATGGAAAAGATTTTTTTTTCTATGTATTGCCATACTCTTAGAGCTTTGAAAAAATTAGAAATTATTTATTTGTATATGCTTACATAGACGCAATATATATATTTTTAAAATTCGGTTGACATACGTTAGTGTGGCCCTTAATTATTTTCAAACTTATGTTGTTATCAAACTTAAATACGTCATTTGTGAAGTTAAGTTTATGTCTATGTAGTGATAATGAGTAATAAAATAGGTAATAAATCAATAATCTTTATTTACCAAATAAACTATAATAAAATACTACTATAAATATTGCCAAACAAACTATATTCTAAGAATAAAAATTTTGTTTTTAGAAATACGTTCCTTTAGCGCTAAAGAGGTAGAACTACTAGAGGAAGATAATTAGAACTATTTAAACGGTATTCATAATACGTTTTTCTGGTTCCAATGAAAATGATTCTTAAGCTATTTCGTTTTTTTGGAATTTGATAAATATTGACTTTACCGTTACGTCGTTTTGGCAATTCATAAAGGACTATATTGTGAACCGTTTTATGAAAAAAAACTTTTTTTGATTTTTTTGTAGATACGTTCATCTGGTTCTTATACCGCGAAATGCTTACGGTGTTACCAGCACTGGATAAGTTCCACATAATTTATTAGACAGAATAGTGGCATACAATATCTTTCAAATTTGTTATTTTTGAATTTTCCTGGATAATATCAATCTGTATTACCTGCCTATTGGACCTTAAACTGTAATATAAAAAAATCTACTTATCTTACTAAAATGTGAAGGCGTTATTACAACAATCACAAGTAGGTACAACCTGTTGCTATTCAATTTCTTCAATATCGATGTTTACGATGTGACTGTTACTTGTTGCTTTTGCATTTTTTCCTTATTCAATGTTTCACGATTACCATCAAACAGCCAGTATACTTTTCCTTCATTATCAACAAGTGGTACAAAACTATTTAGCATTGTCAATATTTTCAATATCAATACCTACCAAAATTATATCAATCAATCAATTTGCTTTTCTAAAACTAGTGTGAGAAAGATTAAATTCCTTTGGTATGTGCTGTTTCAAAATCTTATCTTCCACTTCTACAGGTATTTATTAGTGGAACGATAAATATTGCACTCGGCTTCTAATTAATTTGCGCTTGGCGGCAAATATTTTAACTTTCAAGGACTGTCTCGCAAAATGTACATTAGAATTTTTTTCTCTGTTGGTCCAAGGTTCTATCTTTTCCAAAAAATATGCTTAATAGGAAAGTTTCGTATAACTGTTATATCCGTAGTAAACATTTGAATATCATCAGGATACCATACATCGATAATATCATAATTTACGGGAATGTACCTTAATAAGGGTTGTGGAGGTTAGATGGCAATCTTTCTTCGTAATACCAGACACAAAGTGCATTTGACTAATGAAGTCACGACCAATTCCATAAAACAAAGCGGGCCCTCGGAATATTGGAATAGGAACAACATTGAGAAATGCTACCTCTAAGATTTTTATCCGTTTATGTATATTTCTGATGTCATTTCTAACGAGGACCGATATAGCATTTATACTTGTTCTATCAATACATTTGTCTTCCAGAATAATTTATTCAATGTTTCCGAGAAAATCAGCAATAAAATAGTCGCGGTTGACTGAATGGCTTATGACGTCACGCGGCATGTGTAATCGCGTATTATAATTGGAGTGATGTCACTCCCTCGGTAAATTAGCACTGAGCTAAATAACAAGGCTGGTAGAAATTTTGTGTTAAAAACATCCGTACAGTTGTTTGTTTGTATTGTATGTTCACGAGTTAACCTTTTTAAATTGAGTGAAATAAAGACTGGCAGCAGCCCAGACTCCTTAATCGTATAGCGCATGAGGTTGAAAGTTCAAACGATTCTTTTGATAATGAATGATGAATGATGCATTTAGTATAGGGACTGGCACTGATGTGTAATTCGAAGTCATCAGTTCAAAGTCATCGTTGCACTTATGGGCTTTGAATTTGAAATGGTGCTAAGCAAAGGAATTTAGAAGCTTGCACAATATGAATGATGAATGATGCATTTAGTATAGGGACTGGCACAGATCTTCGAAGACATCAGTTCAAAGTCATCGTTGCACTTATGGGCTTCGAATTTGAAATGGTGCTAAGCAAAGGAATTTGGAAGCTTGCACAATATTTATCCAGCGCACCCTGGACAATTAGCCTGCATACCTAATTTTGCTGACTGGCTATCACCTAATTTTTACCACACTATTCTCGAGAGGTAAGGTCATCGCCATCGAGTACGACTCTTGCGCAAATGGCGTAACAATCTAGAACCTTTCGAGGGCAGACGTAGATGGAAATAGCGATAAGTAGAGATGTATGGAAGGATGAATGTAGATATCTCCCCAGCAGTTGAACACAACATAAGCTCATAAAAAAAACCGGCCAAGTGCGAGTCGTACTCGCGCACCGAGGGTTCCGTATCATTTTTGGACGATAAAGTGAAAAAAACCGGACCGCATAACTAAGTTTGTTTGTGAAAGAATTTTGATGATTTTGAAAAAACTGTACTAGTTAGGAACATCGTTTTATTTTTGGTGCCATATTTGGGTGAATTCCTATCAACTCTAATTATTTCAGATTTTTCGCTCCGCAAACTTCGGAGATAAGGAGGGGGAATGGTATTTTTTCAGACATTTTTCATCATATTTCGAAAACTGTGAGACCTAAAATAAAATAAAAATATATTTTGAAATGTGCAAATCAAGCCCTTTCATAAATGATATGTCACTTGACCTAGTAACCCCACTTTAAAATTTTGGACCCCCACTCCGGCCGCTTTTGCAATGAAAATAAACATATTCTTTGACTTTTTTCATTTGCAATAAAGTTGGGCAAGCATTTTTTATAACTGTTCCAAATTTCAAGTCGATAGCATTAGTAGTTGCTGAAATAAGCAGCTGTGACAGACAGACGGACAGACAGACGAAGTCGCACCATAAGGGTTCCTTTTTTACCATTTTGGTACGGAACCCTAAAAATTAGTTATTCTAGTTGTAAATCGCTTACGATTCGCCCTTCACACGGGTGCAATCAACTGAAAAACATCGAGATTTCTGTGCAGTATCTAAATTAAATATTAACGTATATAAATCTTCTAAATACATATAAATCTTCGCAGACAAACACGAAAAGTGACTTTGAGTGACTTTGTATTATACTTCAATAGTATAATACAAAGTCACTCAAAGTCACAGTCACCAACGACAAAAGTGCAGTGTCTTTGCATTAAAGTCCATCGCACTGCTACTGCGCACATTCAAATCGTTATTTCGCGCACTTGAAGGACACAAACATCTCGTAAAGTTGAGTGTATCAACAGAACATTGTTGAGCCAAGATAACGTAATGCTAAAAATATCTTCTTTATTGCGATGCTGATTACGGATCACGTAACCCGTATGTGCAACTTTGTGGATTGTTTGGGCCGTACCACAAAAAAGATAGACACGCGTTAAACGCGAATGCTACCAAAAATAATACGCACTTGTTTTAGTACTAACTTGTTTAAAACAAGTGTGTTGTATTTTTGGGAGCATTCGCGTTTAACGCGTGTCTATCTTTTTTGTGGTAAGGGTATTATGTTTATTACTGGCTCTTGCTACTTCGTCCGCGTGTCCCACTTAAATAGATATTTACAAAAATGCTTATATGACTCAGGAATAATGTAGCTTCCTATCAGTGAAAGAATTTTCAGAATCGGATCTGTCGTTTCGGAGATTACAAAATATCTTTATAATATTGGTATAGATCACCTTCCTTGTTATGCAGGATATTTAAGAAATTTATAGTAGCTTTTTGCTTGATTTAAGCTCTATATCAATTCAACTGAACTTGTCATCTCTTGAATCATTTTGACATAGGCACCTCACATCATCATCGTTTTCAACATCATTTCATCCGAGAAACGTCCAATCCTTTTCACACGATGCATCCAAAGGACACTGGCAGACGCCCATAGAACGCTGGGCTTCAGATTGTGTAGGTCGGTACAGATATGAAATTAGTTTGGTGTGATCGATTATTTCAAGCATATTTAAAAAATTTTTTTTTGTTTTTGTAATTGGGTTAAAGAGAAATCTTCGTATTTGTAACAGTAAGGTTAAGTATGGTGTGAATGATCAAATGAAGTACAGCCCGACTAATGAGTTCTCAATTCAAAGGTTTTAGTTGCTGTCGACATGATATTCTATGGAGGCACGTGCCAGCCAGCATACACCCGTTTTTGTTTTATTGGTTTTTTCAAAATGTCAACGGCATAATCATTTTATTTCTTCTTTATTTCGATTTTTGATTCCAATTCTTAATCTCTAAGATAAATTAGGCAAACAACAATTAAAAATTTTTTTTTATTTTTGGTTCAGCTTTTATTACTGTACTAGATCAAGCCCAAAACTGCAATCTTCTTGGCCTACTCTGAAATTTCAAGAATTTATACTATATTCTCTGTCAACATGTAACAATGTGATAATGTTTTAGAGAAAATTTATAAATAAATCTTCAATATCAGATCCTTATCAATCGGGAAATAGGAAGTTGTACCTATACCAGCTCTCAAAAAGCATGGTTAGGAGTAATAAACGAAATGATAATTGTCCGTAACAGGCTTTGATTACATACACGAGGATAATTACATGGAAACATTAAAGTAATTAACATTATTTATTGTTTACGATTGATATTTTCAATCGAAAAGCCTTGAACTAAAAATCTGTCTTGCTATAGTAAATTTTGCTGAAATTGATCAATATTTAACTTAGAACCCACTCAGTTCAAAAGCTCACGCTTTTAGATTAATTCAATTAAGTTAATTGAACCAAATACCAGAGGATCACTTTCTGTTTAGTTTATCTGTACAGTTTTAAAAGTAAGTGGATGCGTTTAATTAAGACCCAATTCCCTTAACTGCTTATTGGATGGACTAACTGTAGGGGACTATTCATTGTCCTTTATAAAATACTACTGATAAGACGATTTGTGCCCTTTTTCTTTTGTCTTCATGTATCTAGAATGGACTATTTAATGTCTAATTGGGTTCCATACCTTAAAAGAAAAAAGAAATTATAGGATCACTTTGTTATTCGTCTGTGTGTCTGTCAACTGTTCACCTAGAATCATGAACTTTTACAAGAAGCAAGATCTCGCAACACAAATATAGGAAAAATCCATTTTTTTTAACTTGTTATCAAAACAATTTTTTTTGTGAATATATAAACTTACATTTATACGGTACACTCAGGGTGCGAGTCCCTCGCACTTGTCCAGTTTTCGAAAGTCTGTCTGTCTTTGTTAATCATGGAACTATTTTTGTCATCTTCGTAGTCTTCCAAAATCATTATTTACTTTACCACGCTGTATAATAAATCAAAACGAAATAGATATGGTTCATGTTAATAAATGAAGGATGAAAAAGTAAGTAAATCCACTTACCTAATAAAATTTTGATTTATAATGATAAATTGTTCTTGACCTATATTTGAATAAACAGATAAAACTAAGTAGGTGAATCATGAGGAATCACATGCAAAGCGTGCCAGCGCCGGCGCATCGCAGGTGTGTGATTCGGTTTACGGTTCTGAGCTAGGTGCGCAATGAGTCAATGTTACAATCGGATAAATTTTATACGGATGACTAAAAATCTAAAAAAAAATCTAGTCAAGGGAATTTTATAAGCAGAATTTCATCATGTTAAAGGATCTACGTGTTCTTGTAAAAAAAGAGTTAGTAAAGGGATCAATATCAATGAGGGCTGATTCATAGCTATCACCAAGACAGAACTGGCCGTTTCAGGTGCATTCTGGATTTTTACTTTAACTAGCTGTTGTCCACGACTTCGTCATGTTCTAGGGTACCTACTTCTTAGTCAACTTTCATCCAAATTCGTCTAGCCATTTCAGCGTAAAGAAGTAACAAACACACATTTCCCGTAAACAGTAATCGTGAAAATTACAAACATTATTTGCAAAGATCTCATTTGCAATATGCCATCGACCAGTTTCAAAGACCCTGATCTTGGATTTAAATATAAATAATAATGTCGAACCACCGGTATAATCACATCCTCGTCCCACTGCGTGTGCACATAAATATGCACATTTTTAGAGTTTTTTTTTGAGTCCCAGTTTAATGGAATTGACCTTGCAATTTGATAACACGTTTTTTTATTGCTTATGGATATAAAACAGGTTATATGCTCGTCAATAAAAAACACGTTTTTAACAACAGCGAGTAGTACACCAACGGGAATACATAATAATGTTGTGTGGGATCCAACGCCAAAAATATTAAACTGGGATTCAAAACTGGGATCCAACGAAAATAAATCAAGACAAAACCGTGACACGGAACGCCTATAGACGTAATCATAGTAAGCATATAAAGCCAAAACCGTGACACGGAACGCCTATAGCCGTAACTCTGTTGTATCGCGTCGAGTGTCAGTGCAGTTGTTGAACAGTTAATGGTCACTTAAATTCCAACAGGAGGACGCAACCACAAAATCGGCATCACCTATAATGTCCCATTTGCTTGTTCGAGATGGACATCGGCCATTGAAGCGTATCGCGTATCGTAAAACCGCAACTATCGGTGCATTGGCTCCGCTCGCCGCCGTACATAGGGTTGCCAACGTTTTTTTAACAAATACCGGGTATTAGTGACACCGTAACGAGAAACCATGGGTTCAGTAGCTTATTCTGAACACCTGAGCGTTTAAATTTTGCGTCGGTCTTGTATAAAATGTTACGACTTTGTTTGCAATCTTTGCAGTTCGTTAAAAAATCTCCAAATAAAGTTGTATTTTTATCTAAATTCCCAGTATAGTATTTTCGAGGATAGAACCAGAAAAATATAGTAAGATGGCAGAAAATAGATAGGTACTTAGTTATGTTTAAAATTAAATATTTTATTTTTAAAGGATTTTTTTTTCCGCTTTGAGCCGTTTTTTAGTTCCTTTTGCGCTTCAATATTTTGAAACGAATAATGTTGCTTACCTAATTTTTATCCAGTTAAAATATAGTAAGTAGGTAGTTTCACCTACTATATGTATAGTATTTTCTCATATGTATTACCTATGGTAGTTGGCCTCGTAATATAGTAGGATACTATAGTATAATACCTACTAGCTGAAGCCCGCGACTTCGTCCGCTTGAAAATGGATGAAAAGTAGCCTATGTGCCTCTCCAAGTTCCAGGCTAAGTATCTTTTTGTCAAATTTCATCGAAATCCATCCAGCGGTTTCAGCGTATAGGAGTAACAAATACACATACACCCCCTCACACAAACTTTTGCATTTTTATAATATTGGAATGCGCTGCCCGAGTGGGTGTTCCCCGATAGTTACAATCTGTGTGTCTTCAAGTCACGAGTGAATCGGTTTCTTCTAGGCAAGCGTGCTCCATCGTAGACCGCATCATCGCTTAACATCAGGCGAGATGGCGGTCAAACGCAAGCCTATTTAAAAAAAAAAATAGTATATATAGTTGGATAGTTGGGTTGGCAACCCTAACTGTACACTTGAACACGTGATGCGGTGTGATGTGCATTATAATAAACAGCTGATATAATTAATTGTGCAATAGGTTAGATAAATATTGCTGGATGATAATAAAGAATATGTTGAGGGTCAAGATTGTGTTATTGTGATATTTTTAACGATCTTTGAGCAATCAGTATGCGGAGTTGAAGAGGTTACTTACCATTTTGAATAAAAATTAATGTTGTTTGTACTATCACTTACGGAAAATTTTTCATGATTTTCCGTCCGTTTTGGTTTTATAACATTTTAGAGAGATCTATAGAATCAAAAATGTTTAATAGTTTGAAAGAGTATGTAGTTGTCAACGTAGAGTTTAAAACAGCAATAAACAGCCTAATTCCCTCCTACCCTTTTTACTATCGGACGGCCAGAAGCACGCAAAAGTGCCATCGTTTCATAGTTGATCTACCAAAAACTCGAACGAAGCACTTTCAGTCAGAACCGGTAAACTACTCGCGGAGGGTTATGATTTTCGCAGTCCTTCCTTGCACTTCTAAATTTTAGTACATTCTGCATAGCATTCAACGAATGCAGAGAATATTATCATCTACATAAATGCTATTCACAGTTTTATAGTCTGCCGTGTGTAATGAGTTGAATACATTTACATTGTCTTGGTAAATTAACTTTTCATTCGTGCTCTATCTTTGGAAAATAGTGACTAGTAATATTTTTCCATGAATTTGCTAGTTTTGAGGCTAGAAACACAAACATCCAATGCGAGGAACCTAAAAAGGTTGACAATAGCCAAATTTTTTCTGCAATTTTTTAACCAAAACAGTTCCCTACAAGTTACCTTTATTAAAAATATGTCTATTTTGACTATACAATTGAACCCACTGGCTGAGCTCAAAATACGATTCAATTATTTTCACACGATAGAAAAAATCTGTTCTAAGAATTTAACTTCCATAGATACCTACGATTCTAGAAGCGATACAAATAATCTAATTCACAACAAATAATCTAAAGTACAAAACAAACCATAAACTTATGATATCGGCTACTAGGCTAGGAGTACTCACGCGTGTTACAATGAAATGATGTCACCCGCGCGTGATTAGCCAACTAGCGGTTATCACGTGACCTTTGTATCGTAATGGACGGCGAAAATAAAGGTGATCTGTGTTTACTTGGATTTTTTTTATGACTGTGTAGTGTCGGACACGTTGGTTATCGTTCCGAGTAAGTAAATCGAGTAAGGAATGCAAGTGCGCTGTATGGTAATTCAAATTACACATTAGTGGATCGATTTATAGCCGTTCTCAATAATGGTGATTGGGAACGGCCTCAGATCATAGAAACAAGGAGATATGCCATCATAGCAAATTAGTACGGGAACAACTGATGCCACTTTTAGTACATTTTTCGACACAATTACGCGCATAATTAAGCGCTCCTTGTGAATAAAAAGATCTCCCACGCATTGAACATTCCGCACACCCTCAATCTAACACTGTTAATCGTCACTCAACACTAGCACTAAACTAAAACACTGTATTTATATCATCGATCGTGTTCGGTTCGTCGCCAGTGCGTACGTTTATGATATGAGCAATTTGCTCAAGATCAGGCATCAAGCTCGATAGCGCCTTGGCACATCTCCTTGTTTCTATGATCTGAGGGAATGGCCATGTATCGGCAACTGTAGGTAGTGTAGTAAGCCTTTAGGCCGCACTGAGGCCCTAGAAAAGTTACTTTTCTGTTAGCGTTAGCGTCAAACGCTACGGGTAAAATGTATGGAAGTGACATTTGTGAGTCACGTGACTTTTCTGCAGCTAATGTCATTGCCATACATTATGTGCTCAACTCTTTCGTGAACGATAACAGAAAAACAACTTGTCTAGGGCCTCTGGTACGGTAATAACGACGCGACGGCGATTCCGTGAATACAACTCATAAAAACATGTCGGTGCCGCACGCAAAATACGCGCTTTGACGTGACGTTGCTTTGAAGTTGCGGACACCAGCCCGTTATACAATACAACATGTCGGTGGCCGCAATGCAGAAATGACAAGCGACATTTATTTGTTCACGAAATCGCCGTCGCGTCGCTGTCGCCGTACCAGTGCGGCCGCGGCCTTAAGCTAGGTGGAGTGACAGTCTTCGCTGTGTGGCTAAGGATGGATGGATGCTTACTATCCGTGCTGACGTAAGCGTACTATGAAATCACAGAGAGACCAATAGTTGAGATGATGTTTTCCTGTTCTGTTTTAGAATTTAATAATATAATGGATATGTATAACAACGACTAAGATAATGACGTAGATGGACGTTAATATAATGGGTAAACATCTGCTTATTTAACGACGGTTGATATTGGTACACTTAAGTACACACTTACCTATGAAATAATATGAATCATACAGGCTGGTCATATCAGACCGGAAAGTTTCAACATTCCGTAAAACATAAATCAATACCTAAGTTTGGATCAGACTTCCAAGAACCAGGAATAAATATCTACTGTGGCTTCCATCGTTACAATCCCATACAACTTACCTTTCTGCCGCTTACAAGACGTAATTTATGGATCCTTGCGTGTATGTAAGCCGTTTAATTCAACACGAAAAATCAAAACCGAGACTTATGAGACCGTCACGGCTGTAGACCAATGTATTAAAATGTATGTATGCATGTATCGCTCTCATGCATAATTATGTCCCGTAATATTAAAGTGTGTAGTAAAAAAACTGCTTCACTAACAATGACATATTATATATAGACGCGTCATGCACCAACATCACTGTAGGTACTAAGAAATGGCGCAAATACTTTGAATACATATCAGTGCATATGTGTAAAATAAGGGAAATAAATCGAATGCCTTGCTTAGCATACCTCTTGTTTAGTAAGGTTTTTTGTTATTCGCAAAATTTTGCAAGAAATGACGTTCAGCCACGAAACTGGTTGTTGCATGATTAAATGAATGGTGGGCAATTTACCTTACTTTTTTGTTGCCATTTTAGATCGCGAGTAACGTATCTATGGTTTATATGTCATTGTTCACTAACCGAATAGTAGCGGTGTTTTGACCAGAAAATCCGTAGTTAGAATTGTGTTTGTCACCCAAATTATGTGCCTTTGTTGCTGCCTAGATTAACTTTTATTTATGTTGTTTACTTGCTTTCTTAAAACAATCATTATGTAAATATAGTATGACTGCCTATGTCAGAGATTACGCAAAGAAAATATTCCACGAACAAAAAAACACACGGTTCTCTAAATCGTATCGATAGTGAAGCAAGGTCGCCGCAGACCATGACTCCTTAAAAACTGCAAAGAAGTTCCGCGGCTAGTAAAAGAAATTGAGGGTCCTTTTCACAGCAGTGGGACAAAAAAGGCTAACAAAAAACATAACCCTCTTTCTGGCGCAGTCGGGTAAAAATGGTATAAGTCGTTCTTGAGTTATAGCGCAATAATGAAAAGACTGGGAGACGTTGCATCGTTGCATCGTTTCACCGTTTTATAATTTGTTAGATAAGGATGTTATGGGATGTTGGCATTCTAAATTCTGTAATTTTTAACAAGTAGATAAACACTGCGTATACTCCCTAGATTTTTTGCATTCAAAGACAGTAAAGATCAATGCACGTTCATTCTGTCCTGCTCATTTCGCAGCTTCCTTTTGTGTCTAAAAGAAACGGTAATTGAACATTCAAAGGCTTGTGGTAGACCAAAGTGACGCCTTTGTCTGACCCCCCAGGAAACCAGGCACCAAGGCGTGACGGCTCTACATTTATCTATGTCTATGTAAAGGGTTCTACGTGCGTTTTGTTTGGTAGCATTAGATAATCGTACGAAACCGGATACGGCTTGATGGATTGTTGTTTTATGGGGGAAAATGTTCCTTTTACGACGACGCGGCGATGTATGAAAGTATACTAGCCACAGATATAGTGTATGCTAGACACTGTATGTTCACTAAATAATATGAAAACGAGCGTGCCATATTTTTCGCAAGAAAAGACACAGTGCCCGACCCTAAGAATCAAACACATAGGACCTCACAAATACTCACGATCATAGTTGCCGCACTTGCAAGTACAGACTAATAAGGTAGTATTTTTTAGTACGTATTGAAGTAGTTAAAATAGTAATTTAATAGTAGTGTAATTTTGTTCTAAGTAGGTACCTAATCACATGATATTTCAAAGTTCCAACCAAGAGCGGTGACTAAGGCCCAAAGGTACTTTTAGCATTGGCGACCGGCAATTTTGCGACTGCAACGCGTTTTGGCGAATCGGAATCGCGCGTTTTAGCGATTGCTTCGATGCTACATCATTTTGGCGACTTTCTACATTCCATTAATGTATCGAAATGTCCGAGTGTAACATTCAGTCGCTGCATCGAGCTCCAAGAAGCGACTTTATCGCGGCCACTGTGGATAGGAGCGTATGGACGCAGTATCAAGCTTCCAAAAGTGAATCATCGCCGATCGTCGATGCTAAAAGTAGCCTTTGCTTTGACCCTAATTCCGTTAAGCACCTATACAAGTTGGGTGGTCCGCCAACCTACATACCAAAGTAGGATAGTCTTACAGTTTCTTGTCGATTTCTATCGGCAGCGTAAGGTTTCCCTGTCAAACCACTGTATTTATTGGCTATCAAGATAGACGCGTACAAGCAGATGTCTGTCTAGAGAACGTCTGGCTATAGCCGAGGCTAAATAAGGCTACATTACCTACGTTGTAACTAGTAACTGATGGAGATTGTCGTGCTTTCTTGCAGTGTAAGAAAGGCGCAATTTTCTGGATCGTTAATCTTTTGCTATGATGGTGTAAAAGTTATGAGAAATTATAGGTTTTCTAAGAAGTTTTTAGTGCTATAGTTATTAAGTTTAGCTGGTGGATTGTTGACTGCTATTAATTTATTAAAATCTAAAGGCTCACTATCTAAATGTACTTAATATAATAATATTATCCAGGATTCAGGCTTCTGTATAAATTTGAAAAAACTTACCAACAAGTCATAAAAAAAAAACTTTATTTCAGATAAGTTACATCCGCAGTGGATTAGTAAAAAAGAAAGAAAGATCTACGGCCCAAAAAATACGACTTTAGAGATTTTTTAACGAACCGCAAAATCTCCAAACAAAGTCGTAAATTTTAAAAGGCCGACGCAAAATATTAACGCTGAGGAAATCAGAATAAGGTAAAGAAAGAAAGAAAATGCATTTACTTGCGTCGAAATGACACACAAAAATAAAAAAACCGGCCAAGTGCGAGTCGTACTCGCGCACCGAGGGTCCCGTATCAGTTTTGGACGTATAAAGTGAAAAAACCGGACCGCATAACTAAGTTTCTTTGTGAAGGAATTTTGATGATTTTGAAAAAACTGCACTAGTTAGGAACATGTTTTATTTTTGGTGCAATATTTGGGTCAATTCCTATCAACTCTAATTATTTCAGATTTTTCGCTCCGCAAACTTCGGAGATAAGGGGGGGGAATGGTATTTTTTCAGACATTTTTCATAATATGTCGAAAACTGTGAGATATAAAATAAAATAAAAATATAATTTGAAATGTGCAGATCAAGCCCTTTCATATGATATGTCACTTGACCTAGTAACCCCACTTTGAAATTTCGGATCCCCACTCCGGCCCCTTTTTCAATGAAAATAGAAAACATTTCTTGACTTTATTCATTTTCAATAAAGTTTGGCAAGCATTTTTTATAACTGTTCCAAATTTCAAGTCGATAGCATTAGTAGTTGCTGAAATAAGCAGGTCTGACAGACAGACAGACAGACGAAGTCGCACCATAAGGGTTCCTTTTTTACCATTTTGGTACGGAACCCTAAAAATAACATGATATAATATGGGGAAAAACTGTAAGGAAAAGGTAAACTGTAAGGAAGGTACTGAACCCATGGTTTTAGTTTTCGTTACGCTGTCACTTACACAGTTACCTCCCTGCTATGGTCTTCAGAGGCTCTAGACAAGTGGCTTTTCTGTTAGCGTTCACGGCAAACGATGCAACGATAGCACAAAATGTATGGCAGTGATGTTACCTGCGGAAAAGTCACGTGACTCACTAATGTCACTGCCATACATTTTGTCCGTAGCGTTTGGCGTAAACGCTAACAGAAAAGCAACTTGGCTAGGGGGCAGTATAAGCTCCGTGGGCAGGATAGAGTTGGAGCAGACCCACAGTCTGCAGAGCAATGAGTTAAAGTAGTCTGTAGTAGTCTTAACACATAAATAAATATTTTTGTTCTATGTATAACGAGTTCCCTCGTGTTATAAATGTTACAAGGACAATGGTCGTACATGAATAAATTGTTTTGTTTGGGTTTGTTGTTTACGTTCACGAATAATAATATAGAAGGTGAAGTAGTGGCTATGGTTGTGTTTGGTTTTGGGAATAATGTTTTGGTAACTTTCGTTTAACCTTCATAGGGAGAAGGCTGTTTGCTGGTTGTGGCTTTAACACGAACAGCACGCCTTAGTCCCCGAAGGATCAGGCAGGGGTGTTAGGTATAGTACACTCACATTTCGCCAGTTATATTAAAGTCTCATATAATAGGGGAAAATTACCTAATTATCGCTTGCAAATATCGTGAGGAAACCTGCATGCCTAAGAATTCTCCACAAAGTTCTTGAAGATGTGTGAAGTCTGCCAACCCACACTTGGCCAGCGTGGTGGACTACTGCCTATCTATACCCCTCACATTCTGAGAGGAGGCCCGTGGCAGCTGTGGGACAGTTTATAAACAGGGCTGATAATATAATAGGGGGCGAGCTTATTTCCATTAACCGGGCACAAATCTAGACTCTGAGCTGCTATTGAGAATTGTTTTTTGGACATTTTTGCCCGACTCGGGTATCGAACCTAGGACTCTACTCTCGGCAGTCGCGCTTGCGACCACTAGACCGAAGAGAGAGTCTAAACAGAACCTCCTTTTTTGAAGTCGGTTAAAAATATATAGAATTTCAGCAATTTCTTCAATATTATCGTCTGAAATACGGATTGTATTAAAATACCTTTAGAACTATGCGAGTCAACGTTTCTAGTCTGAATACCACATCAGAACTCACACAGACATTTATCTGCCCACGCTAGACATGTTTCCTGTCAATATCCATTTATTATTTACAGCCTTATAGTACCTACATAAGGTAGACACGCATCCACCCTGTTTAGGTACAGTCAACGCCATAAGTTTGCTAACACTGCTGCTTTTGCGATCTATATTGACAAAAAAAATATACTACACTTAAAAAATTATTTTGTTTAGTAATACATACTTACTCGCTGACGACATTGTATACAGGGTGGCAGGTTAGACAGTGGAAATATTTTAAGGGGTCATTGTACTCATCCATACATTTATGTTCACATAACTCAACAAAGATTTCGGGGCTGGTCCCATAGTAAAAGTTGTTCATAATGATGAGTACAATGACCCCTTAAAATATTTCCACTGTCTAACCTGCCACCCTGTATAAATAGGCTACGTTGAGGGTGGTTTAGTACCTACGTATACCAGGATGGCTGTAAAAACCCTCTGAAAAATGGCATGACTGCATGAGTCATTTGATCGATACTGAAATAATTAGGGCTGATGTGAAGTTACCCACTTTTGTTCTGAAAGCTTAGTGAGTATAAAATAATTTTAGGTAAGGAGACAATTTTTGTATAGAAGAATCAGCTGTTTATATTTTGTGTTCAGTGATCTAACTAATCAATAATGCATAATCGGCCTATAATGTTCCCACTGCTGGGACACAGGCCTCCTCTGTGAGAGGGAGTGGGCCGTAGTCCACCACGCGGGCCCAGTGCGGGTTGGTGGACGTCACATGTCTTCGATTTTTTGGTTCTAGGACATGCCAGTTTCCTCACGATGTTTTCCTTCACCGTTAAAGCAAGTGATAATTAATTTCTAATACGCACATGACTTCGAAAAGTCAGCGGTGCGTGCCTCGGGATCGAACTCGGACCATTCGCCGTGGGAGGCACATGGTTAATCCACTAGGCTATCACTGCACTGTACAATCAATAATGAAATAAGTATTATTACTTAACAATATACTTAATTATATTACGCGTGTAAGTCGGAAAACAACACAATGTCGTTATTTTCATCGTACAAACTTTACCACCCCTATTAGGGATGGAATTTTAAAAGATTCCTCCTAAGTGCACCTCTAGGGTACTCAAGGAATATTTCCTTCAATTTTCTAATCTCTAGTTCCACCAGATTAGGCTGTGCGTTGTTTGTCAGTCAGTCACCGTTCTTTTTCATAGATAGAATATGGATATAGAGGAAAGATTTAGTTTAAAATGCGTTGATATTCAGCACAACCGCACAATATACAATATACTTAGTTACCTAATATTTATACTGTTTTTTTTCGTAATAAATAATCTTACCTGTAATTTACCCCTTACATGTTGTGTTCGGAACATTAATAATGATGTTGATTGTAGATAAGCTTTAAAGAAGTAAATAGAACCAATACTGGTAAATTGCTTGTTTATTTTTTACAACACTGTTGCTTAATAAATAGCTGCTGTATAAGGCTTCAGGCCATATCTATAAACCAGGCGTAATTGGGGACTGTACTTGCTGGGTAAAAATCTAAACCATTCGTCTATGTCCTTATGAATAATTTATTATGTATGTTATATTTTGAGTTACACGTATATTTACCATTAAGTTATTAAATTTATATAAGTGATTCTCAAAAATCATATGACCCGAGCGGGATTTGAACCCGCGACCTCTGCCGAACCGTGGCTAGTACTCTGAACCAACTGAGCTACCGGGTCTCGCCCGACTCATTTGAAATTTGAGACCCCTTTGTAATACGCTTCTATGGTATGGTATATACGCTAACATGGCTTTGACATGTTTCAAATTCACAAAGAATATACATGTATATTTACCATTTTTCCAGGAAAATTAATTTTGTAATATTTTATTTTCTCACTTCCAAAAGGCCGTCCGTCTCCTGCGCTTGTTTTGCCCTACACAGTACACACTAGGTATACCAAAACATCCACACAAAACATTGTTTTGACAAGACGAGCAAGAGACGACGACGACGTTTTTTTGTGCTTTCGAGCAAGACAAGCGCAGGAGACTTCGGCTACGCGCTGCATCTAGCTTCATCATTCTAACTGACCGACACCTTGACAATTAAAAACTAGCTTCAAGTGGTCTAATTAAAATAATTGCTTTGAATTTTCTTAAAATATCTTTACGACTATAACAGTAATTAAATTAATACGATCGATCGATTACGATCAAGCGTTAAACATTTGATGTGTCCTTGACGCGCCTCCTGTTACTTGTATGAATGTTTTAGTAGGTTATTAATGGAGTCAGGTTGTTAGTTCATGGTCTGTGAACACCACAACCAGTTGGTACAAATGACTCAGTATGACCAGCGCTGATAGATACCTAAATGTACGGTGAGCGACAAAAATCTGAACTTTAATGTAGTTAAATAGTATTTTTTTAAATAATTATTAAACACTATATTTTATAACTTATACTGAGGGGCTCGTGGCTAAATGTCGGCCGCACTGATCGATCGATCTGCGAGGTTAAGCTGCGCTTGCCGCGGTCAGTCCTTGGATGGGTGACCGTTCTTTACACATCGAGACCCTTCCGTGCCTCGGAGAGCACGCTAAGCAGTCGGTCCCGGTTGTCATAGGAATATCTTTGACAATCGTTACGGGTAGTCAGAAGCCCTAAAAGTCTGACAGCTGGTCTAACATTCGAATACCGGTATTACCGATTAATTGGGTTGGGTCAGATGGCAGTCGCTCCACGTAAAATATTGATATTCAGCCAAAACTAGTTAGACTGGATGCCGACCCCAATATAATTTGGGAAAAGGCTAGGCAGATGATGATTTTATAGCTTATACTGGTACTGGAAATAATACACATAGCCTTTTGGTCGTGTTCGGACGTTATAAATAATACCATCAAGTATTACAATAAGAACATTTAATTATGGGAGTCACAGTCACAGATAAATAACATGGCCGCCTGGCGTCAGTACAAGTGATTGAAGGAAGTGAAATTGCCGGAACTTAAACATCCTTCCGGCTTGTCTGTGTTGCCAATCTTAACATTTATCATCTTACTTACGTAATCTTACTTAATTTACGTAAATTTTATTTATGTCAAAGTTACAGTGTTAACCAAATTATATCACTGACTGTACACTACCAATCCATGTAATTGTTATCTGATTTGGATTTGTATACAGCGATGATAAACCATTTAGAATAATACAATAGCAATTTGACCTAGACTGCGCAATTGTAACATAATAAACTAAATTCCTATCTGGATATGACCTCTATTAGAGAACCGAGCCGATGGTTATTCAAACCGGCCATTATCAATGAATTTTTAACTCCATTACTATGGAAACAATCAGAAACAAACATAAATATTACCTTTATAGTGAGTGAAACATTTCTTGCCCCATTTACCTACTGTTGGTCGTGATAAGTGATAAGCCGTAAACTGTGAATAACATTGTGAAATCACCAAGAATGCCAGTAGTTAAATAATAATTTATAAACAAAATTGGCAATGATGAATTTCAGGCTTCAGACAGTCTTGTGGTCGCAGGCGCATCTGCTGATCATGGGGGCCTGGTATCATTTCCCGGGTCCAGCAGAGCCAATGAGTTTTTCCGATAGGAAATTTTCAGTGGCAACCCGGAGCCTGGATTTTACCCGGATAATGATAATAGAATGAATTGCTCTCATTACACAGAACTTACCAATAACGTAACTACCTGGCAAAATGTACCTAAGTGTTACCTCTATCTAAACCGTCGGGGAAGGCTATTAATATTATATGTATTATGGTCAATTTGAGTACCTACCTATTCAATTAATCACACTATTTACCGATTTCATCTAGCTAGTTAAAGATCAGATTGGTACAAAATATCCTTATAAACTCAAGAGCATTTCGGTATGAAGAACTTCCAATTGACAGCTGTTGAATGTTATATCAAAAGAGCATTATTATTTTCTGAGACTAACAGGTTTTAAAATCAACACAGAATTTTTAATGGCGCTAGGTACTCCACTTCAACGATCTTTATCTGGCACAAAAAAGCTATCCAAACATACAGCATTTAGGAATAATGTAGGTAATAGATAAATGGACCACACGTTTTTAAACTGCATAGTGTCCATGGCCTTGTGTTCCGCGTCGGTTGTTCGTGTTTTAATAGTTTTTTGTAACCATTATAAACCCAGACGTGCGTGGGACTTGATCTATGGAAGATAAAAGGGATTCGTTCGACATAATCTACATATAAGCCTCGCTATGGTAAATTGGGCGTTTAGAGGTGGACAATGGGACATTGTAATGTATTTAGAGTAGAAAATATTGCTAAAACTCTCAAATGTATTGGTACTGAGTCTGACTGATACAGTTTAAGGAAAAGATTAATAATGTAAAAAAATCTTCTGTACTTGATTTAATTATTAAAGTAGATAAGTAATATAGAGTTTGTAGTGTACAAGTCGATGCTCCTTCCTATTAGTCTGATAAGGTCGTGTTAAACAAGCGTGATAAAGTAAACTATTTTAAAGTCCATGCATTAAGTGCTACTAAGGCTAAATAATAAGAAAAATATTGTCTTAAAATTAACATATATAATCATTTAAATACAAACCAGGATTCCTAATAAATTAGCATACAAAATAAGTAATTTAAGGCCTATGCACACCTTGTCAGGCAAGTTACAAAAAATATTGAATTTGGTGATGTTTTTCTTAAAAATTCTTGGTTGAATCGTGAAAATATTCTAGCTATTGATGTGGTCGGAAAACAATCTTTGATTTAGTTAGTATCAATTGTTTCAATTACTTCACGTTTTAGATTGCAAGGTTTATGAATTTAGTATGGCGGAAGAAACGTGTATCGGAAACTAAAAAATGCAATATGTATGTACGATTAGATTGTTCTAGATGCAATTAGTAACAGTGATATTAAGGTTGCTACGCATTTTATGAATATTGTTGATTTTTTTCATGAATGTGTGATGTTGTGTGTTGTGTGTTGTTGTTGTGTTGCCTGAGGGTTTTTTTAAACTGCTACTTTTGTAAGCCCTGTGTCACGTGAGCGTTTACAAATAAATCTCACATGCACAAACACCTTGACTTTAATATAATTATTAGTTAAAAAACTATTTTTGGATTTAATCTTAGCTAACTGTACAAAATTTTACATTCCTCTGAATTGCTAAGTACCTAAAGTTGTAGTTAAACACAACATTCTCACAAAAATAACATAGGCCCAAACATATTGCCTTGCGAAACCCATCATTATAAATACAAGAATTCGAACTGCAAACAACACATTTGACACTGCAGTATAACATTATAGAACCTATCGTATTGCACCCTAAATTCTTCAGAATTTTATGCTTGCCTCTTCACTCTCGCTTATATTTTTTCCTTGTCGTCCGTTGGGGGTGACCTCACCATGCTTGCGCAACCAACCGGTCCAACATTGTATGATGATCTAATGACATTTTATACGTGTTTTTTTGCGATATATTTTATGATTTTATGAGGTTTCTGCATATTTTATGCCTCGATTATTTTTTTTGCCGTAGCATTTTTAAGAATATGTAGGTAGGTATTTTTTGTATTCATTCTACATATTTATGGGAATAAAATGATACAAAAACATATTATTATTCAAATTTTATTAGAAATCTGTTTCAGTTTTTTTAGCTAAGGACGTGAAGATGATGACCATCGACTTAAGTGGTTGGTAACTGGTTATAACTAGGTAGATATTTCAGTCATGGTAACATTAGATTCTCAAAAGTAGGGGGCGTATTAATGCAATCTTTAGTGGTAGCTTGAATGATGCGTACCAATAAACTAAAACTGTAGTTTTTTTAGGACCACCTTCGTTTACGAAATACTAAAATTCGGTACCGTATCATTACACGTTTTTTACTGCTGGCGCTACAAAACACGTGAAGTACCAGACATTAGCTGTAATTGATGTTCAGTATTATCTTTACAAGCACACTTAAAATAACTCTACGTGCTGATCTTTACTTTTCAGACAGATTCTAGATTTATTTATTGCATAAAATTAGTATCAATCGGGTTTTTCTATTAATAGTCCCAATAATTTTCTGCTCTTCATTAGATTGTTGGCTATTAGAGTGCAGACACTATAAAGCATTATAAGCGTCAACTAGAAAAACCTGATTTAGATAAACCCTAGCCACTCTAGAAATAGCTTTAAAAACTTAGTAATCACGGTTCGAAATCAATAATATTGCGTGCACCTACGTTCAGTTTAAAAAATACACCAAGAAAAGTAACATTTTTGCTAAATGAAACTTTATTTTAAAGTTACAAGGTTGGTTTCGGTGTGATTTCGAAATAGCGACCTTAAAAGTCCAGACGCTCTGTGGCTGGAATTCAAAATGGAAGATAAAAGTGGAATGCAGCGCTATCTGTGCTGTGCTCTTGCGCATTGTGCATAATGTTGTTTAAGGATAATGTGGCTATTTATACAATCTATTGGTGTAATGAAATGTTAACGAGCCATTGTATGTAAGTACTTATGTTAAATGTCTTTATTGGGTACCTATATGTTAAGGATATTATGGGTATTTGAGAATTGAAAAATTCCCGAGCTGGTGATGCATTCCACGACTCCACGCTGATCAGATTTTTTTTTAGTTCAGATTATTCCTTATAGTTAGAACAGCTACGGGTAAAAAAAACCTTCTGTATCTCGAAGATCTTTTTATAGAATCTTTAAATAACTTCATCGATGAAACGAGATGCATCGGATATGCAAATTAGTTTTCCTTCTATGGTTCTAGCTTATGTTAACATATCTCAGTAAATATGACGTGTGATCTCAGATCATAGAAACAAGGAGATATGCCATCATAGCAAGTTAGTACGGGAACAACTGTCGCCACTTTTAGTACAACACAATTACAAGCGCCCCTCGTGAATATAAAGATCTCCCACGCATTAAACATTCCACACACCCTCAATCTAACACTGTTAATCGTCACTCAACACTAGCACTAAACTAAAACACTGTATTTATATCATCGATCGTGTTCGGTTCGTTGCCAGCGTGTACATTTTATATACGGTCAATGTGACCGTATCAAAGCGTCAATTTTAGTAGCGCCTTGGCACATCTCCCTTGTTTCTATGATCTGAGCGTGTGATGCATCTATTTACATTCTTTGCTTACGTTTTAGGTTTCCGTTTTAATAGGAATTAAATGTCCTTACGGCTCTGATCCGGGACTGCCAGCTCAATCTTCTCTACTATTTCTAGTTTTAGCCTTTTAAATAGCTTTAAGTCTGCCTTATTATCTTCTTTATCAAACAAACTGCTCGCATTTCTTTGGGTGGGAATGACTAAATATTTTGTCATTGTTAGTTATTCAGTAAATCCGCCTTTTTTTTGGTTTCTGTCAGTTTTACCCTCAGATCACAGAAAAGATTCAGATTTCTATGGTCTTACCTATTACTAATGCATTCTCTACAGCCTTAATTCTATCTTATTTTTGACTTAACAATAGATGACGACAAAGAGCTAAATTGACCTGGTTCCCAGGACTACAATCTAATAAGGCACGGAGCTCCTTTACAGTCACCTAGTCGAGGAGTCGTGTGTCAGTTATTTTATACAATGTTAATACTTTACGTAAATGTCTACTTACCTGCCTTGATGACCTCATGGTGTCTGTCATTCGAATTCTATCTAACAACCGAATTTGGACTCTATTTTGAACTACATACAGTGCGTTATCAAGTATGTCGTTTATTATACATATTTGGAAGCGGCGCTGAATTCCTAATTGTTTGCAATATGGCGACGAATTGATTTGATTAGCTTTATTAAATACGTGTTTGATCTTTGTCTGCCATGTTTGTTATGTGTGTATGTCAGAAAAGTATTATTTTTATCAAATGCTATAACCGATTTAATTTCTATTTCTGTGGTTCTTACTTGGAGGGGCTCGTGGCTAAATGAGGGCCGCGCTGATCGATCGATCTGCGAGGTTTAGCTGCGCTTGCCGCGGTCGGTCCTTGGATGGGTGACCGTTCATTACACATCGAGACCCCTCCGTGCCTCGGAGAGCACGTTAAGCAGTCGGTTCCGGTTGTCATAGGAATATCTTTGACAATCGTTACGGGTAGTCAGAAGCCCTAAAAGTCTGACAGCTGGTCTAACATTCGAATATCAGTATTACCCATTAATTGGGTTATTGAGGTCAGATGGCAGTCGCTCCACGTAAAATATTGATATTCAGCCGAAACTAGTTAGACTGGAAGCCGACCCCAATATAATTTGGGAAAAGGCTAGGCGGATGATGCTTGATTGATACTTGGGCGTGATTGCAGCTGACATTGTAGAACTGCCGTTAAAAGCGTGGGTGTCATTCAGAGGCATGACTAGCGGTTTTGCTATTATTGGCAACTGTCAGTCGATGGGTTACTTGGGTCCATTATTTTGAAACCTCAGATCATAGAAACAAGGAGATATGCCATCATAGCAAATTAGTACGTGAACAACTGATGCCACTTTTAGTACATTTTTCGACACAATTACGCGCATAATATTAAGCGCTCCTTGTGAATAAAAAGATCTCCCACGCATTGAACATTCCGTACACCCTCAATCTAACACTGTCAATCGTCACTCAACAATAGCACTAAACTAAAACACTGTATTTATACCATCGATCTTGTTCGGTTCGTCGCCAGCGCGTACGTTTTTAATATGAGCAATTTGCTCTAGATCAGGCATCAAGCTCGATAGCGCCTTGGCACATCTCCTTGTTTCTATGATCTGAGTTTGAAACTGATTGATGAGAATGGATGATAGATGATCAAAAACCCCCCAACAGCTCAAAGTCGATTCTGAACCTTCATATAAATCGGGTTTGGTTGCAGTTTCTATGTAATTACATATAGGGGTTACAAAGTCACTACAGAAGTTAGGTTATTTTTATGTTGACCTCGATCTCGCCTGATAGAATGCGATGGATGAGTTTTCTTAATTTACTAGCAGTGTCCTAAGGGGTCATCCGCCGTATATTATAAAGAGGAAAGATTTTTGATTTGTTTGCTTGTTAGTACCGAATAGGCTCCGAATCTACTGGACCGATTTTAACAATTTTTTTCACCAATAGAAAGCTACATTATCACTGAGTGACATAGGCTACTTAAACAAAAAAAAAACAGACTAATTCTTCAGCTATTATAGATTATAGATTTGTTGATAATGTTCAAGATAATCTTCTCTAACATCTTTAGTTATTTTTTTGCCATTTCAATAGCCTTAAGCCTAATCTGCCTAATAAATTATGAATTAGTGTAAGAAAATACCGGTTTATTTTTAAATCGATCGTATTACAGGAACATTAATTTCTTGAAATTAATGATAAACACAATATCTCGTTTATATTTAATATATTCAAGACATGATTATCTAGTAATAGATGTTATCTGCCGTATATCCGATATGAAAATAAACAGATAGAGTAGCGATCTTTCTAGACGAAGCGATTTGATTACATTATCGGTTTAAATCTAATCTTTATCGTTTATTAATATGTATAAGCGTATAACTATATCTAATTTTGATACCGTGTGTAGTAAATAAATATGTTTTGATTAGTTCAACTTGATTTCATGCATGATCTACCTCTTATAGGCTGTTTCTTTGGTCTAAAGGCCGATTTACATCACACTTAGAAATAGACACAAAGATACATACATACATATGTACTCTCAAAAATGATTAAGTACCCAACTTCTGGGTCAGTGGGGTAAAAATAATATCGTGGGTCTGTCTTTAATTTCGATACCGAGTGTATACCAAAACATAATTAATTAGGTAGGTACCTAATTAATTATGTTTTGATAGTAAGCAAATTCATGAATTTTCTGATGTTTCTTAAAGGTCTACAATTCTGTATATCCTACCTAGGTAGTACAGTACTTACAAGTGATTATGAAGACTAATGGAATATATATATTTTATATAGCTATATAATGATGTTTTATGAAAAATACATATAAAATAACAGGTAAATTGTAAAATGACGGAAATATTTAAATGATAAATATGATAATGTTTGGATCGTTTTTCCTTCCCATTCAAAGGGAAAAAAAATACCTAATAACGTCTGGTTTATCTCTCGTAGTTCATGCTAGCTAAAAATGCTAACCTGTATAATGCTTATTCTTCTTAACGTGTCGATGGTAATCTAAATTGCAAAGAACTTAGCTCCATGAGCATTTTCAGTAGCGTCCATAAGTTCCTTCGACATGCAGCCGGCCTAGCATGACCACCATAGAAACAGTTTTTGTCGACGGATGAGTACCTAGACAAAATGACAGACAGTAGATTCTATCGTTTTATGCAAACAATGAAGAGAAGAAATGTTTCTATTCTTCAGTAGACAAAAGTCTGGTACACCAAGAACGGGTCAGTGCGTGCTCGGGCAGAAAGAGATAACGAGTTGGATAGAAAGAACAGTTTGTCTATTCTTTGGTGGAAAAGAGATAGAATTGGTCATGCTAAGCCGGCAGGAGTTAGTGCACGCAGGACAGTGTCACATCGTTTGTGGAACAGCACCACATTAGCTAAAGAAAATACCACCATAAATAGCTAAAAGAAATATAAAGAAAATAGCTGGACTGAAATATGTGGCGAGTGGCGAAGTAACGCTGATTTTATCTTCGTAACCAAGATGTGTTCCAACCGCATCGCACAGAACAATAGTGTGTCATTATTGCAGACGATGTTTTATCTGTTCCGAATGCTAAGAGTCTTAAACACATTTTGTAGCCTTTGTACGGAACCAACAAAATTATTTTAAAAGCATAGTAATTCTAGATCGCATGGAACCTTGAGAATCCAACCAAAGCAACCCTGCTTTGGTTGGATGTGTGCTTTCTAACGGCGCGGCGTTCGAACTAATCAAACGGCTTTAAATCAGTTTTAAGTAATACTTGAGTACTTAAAAGTTGAGTATAAGCACGGGGTCTCATCAGGAACAAAGAAACATTTGTTGAAATAACTCTTATTAGATGGCGTTATATGTATCGATTTGTAATTGAAGTTTGTGTAAAATTGAGAACATAAAAAATACATTATGAAAAATATTTGTTCAAATTTTGAAAAATCCTTTAAGCACAGAAAAATGTATAGCCCGAAGATAGCCCGCGCCAAATCGGTCACATTTCTTTGTATGAGATGAGGCATCTGTACGTATAGTATTATATTATCTGTGGTATAAGTATAGTAAACTTGAGTACTTGAGTCTTGGGGTAGGTTCTGTAATATGACCCTAAGGTGGGTTGGGTTGGTGGTTGGGCGGCTGAATTTACGCTAAATAAATTCCACAAGTAATTTTCGACATCGTCAGCATAGGGAATAAAAAACATTGCAGGCTTAACTTGACGTTCTGTTCCTACTCTTACAAGAAATCTTAGTACAGGAGCCAGGATCCTAGTACAGGAGTCAGGGCCTGTTTTTTCGTAGTGCTATTTAGCACTTTGTAACTTCGACTTGGTGTGTCGTAGCACTTAGATGTAGTTTTGTAACAAAAAGAAATGATAAGATTTAAAGAACACTTCTTTTTTGCTCGACTTTGGTACATAGAAATGTACTTAGTCGTACAAAAGTTACTTAAGTTTTTGTAGCCGTCTTTGTGAATGTCTTTGTCTTCGTGGCAGGTTTAAGATTGAATGAAAATTATGTATTGTCTTCTTACAATGTATGACTTGGCTCAAGATTGGCGGAGGCGTTGCTAGTAACTGTGTAGGTATTTACTATTGTACTATTTACATCGGTTAAAGTACCTACTATGTATATTTATAGTAAGTATTTTGATGGACGTACCATTGTCATTAGACTTTATCGATCGAATGAAGTGATCGATTGGACTGAATATTTTAATCTATCGGATATCGCCTAAAGCCATAAAAGTGAAGGCTTGGCTAATCATTAACAACATGTTTTGGTTAATTTTGATATGTCAACATAATACTACATTGGATAATATCTTTATCAGTATACATTCACTCGTACCTACATAACAAAATTATCATACAAATCCAATAACCGATTAACTCTTAAGTAATAAAAAATGCTATCAACTGTAATGATATCGATTATTATCAACGCGAAACCTGTGAAACAACACATTGTAGGTACAGTACAAACCACTAACCCAATTCTTGAGTTGACCGCGTAATTTTCAAACAAGAAATATTGGTGAAGCCTAAACGTAAAAATAGATTGCAAGAATGTAAAGATTTCCTTTCGTTGATTCTTTATAATAATGAGGTAATAATAAAGTCATCAGTCGCATCAAACGCTTACAATACCGAAGATCACATGCGCGTTGCCAAATGAGGATTCGATGCGTCAACAGCTTTGGGGATAAGCAGGTCCCCCGCTGTCAACACAGCGCATCCTCAGGAGCTCTGGTGACCTTACTCACCACAGGAACACAACACTACCGAAGGGTAGCGTCATTTGGCTGTGGTATTCTGTAATTCTGGTTCTTTACCAGTCGGGCTGCTCTAGATTTGAGCAAGATATCTCGCTGTGACCTACTCTCTGTTTATCTTTATGAAAATCATATTGCTGAGCGATTTACTGTAAGCTGGGCAAGAATCACGCCCTCTTAATCGATTTTGAAGACGTCCTAAACCTCGGTACAGCCTCTTTATAACAAAATCGTTTCATTTTGTTTAAATGGCGAATGCGCAGTCATTTAATTTTTAATGTCGCAGCATATTGCTGAGATTGGAGCCTTTTTGGCCTCGTACAGGTTTTACTTTTGTTGTTGTTATTTCCTGCGCGAGTCCAAATAAATGATTACCTACTTTTTAAATTTTTTTTAAGGTTCCGTACTCGAAGGGTGCCAACGGGACTCTCTTACTAACTTACGCCGTTTGTCCGTCCGTCCGTTTATTACAGGGCTGTATCTTATGGACTGTAATAGCTAGCTTATTGAAATTTTCACAGTATACCTGTAACCTATAAATATGGCAAATAATAACAATAAAAAGTCAAAATCCAAGGGGTATCCCCATACAACTGAAACGAATCCCTTAGGGTGCGAGTCCGACTCGTACTTGGCCGGTTTTCCTTTCTTTATTTCTAATAAATAAGGTGAGGCAATGTTTAATTTCTTGTCTTCATCAAACGAACCAATTAGTTTCGTAAATATGTCATTTAATCTTTCTACACCATCGTCTACCAATTACCTTTGTTACCAAAACAAATGCAATCCAGCCTTATATCACCTCCCTTCAACATCCCTGGAACTATTCAATCCAATAACACCAATTAAGAAGAAGGTTCAATTCATCTGAAACATAATTATTTCAAGATGTTCTAAGAACAGCACAGACAAACAATACTGTGTGAGATTTATTGGCAATGTAAACAAATCGTTCTCGCTAAAAGCCGATGACAGGATAGTCATAAATTGATGTTTTGACTACCTGATGGCCGCATGTTGTGTTATCATTTATTTCTTGGCTTCACATCTACACACCTAGTAGGTAATTAATTTTATTAAACACAGCTCAGAGCTAACATATACATCCTATAACTTGAACTTTCTTAATAATATCTTAGGTACGATCACTACAAATTATTACAAAACAAGTCTTTTTAAGTTGAGCATTCTTCATTTAGAGATGAAAAGTTGAAAACTTTGAATTAAAAGTAGCTTTTTCTTCTCTCTTATCAGCAAGAACTATTAGGTATATCAACAAGGTGGTAGGTACTAAGGTTGCCTGCCCAGAGTGCCATTAAGGAAGTACGTTCAGGTATTGCCACTCGATGGGGCTATTCTATTTTAATGCCCACCGATAGTAGCTAATTAGCAAGACTACAAAATTATGATGAGAGAAACTAGAAAATCAAAAGCAATTAAAGAAGCAAAACCCAGTCTCTACATTCCTCACAGTAAATTCAATTTCAAATAATAAATTACGCACTAAACTACTTAACAAAAGCTTAATACAATCAAAATGTTTACAATAGAAAGTCACGAACAAAGCCAGTTATCCAACGAGTAGTTTCTCTAAACGTGGTACCTACTAGGTATATTTATGGCGACTATTAAAACTAAACTAAGATTAATAGTACGGAGTCTGTTAGCTTTGGACTCAGCTGTCGTTGCCATCAATTACTGAGAACACAGTTCTGCACCTAACGGTTATCGTATCAGACAATCTTTCAGTGGGTTGAAAATCCTTAAAATTATAAATGTGAAAGTTTGTGAGGAAGGATGGATGGATGTTTGTTACTCTGTCACGCAAAAACTGACGAAGCCGCGGGTGGAAGTTAGTCAGGTGGAAGTTAGCTAGTTATTACCCGACTACCAAGAAAGGGTAATTTTTATAAGATAACAATAAGATGGTACTTTAATGTGCTAAAAAGTCATCGAAAACGACTGCTAAAATAACGACATACATACAAAAACAGGTTTTTCTAACAAATCACAAATTCTGCAGCTCACATCGCAAAAAATGACCTTCGTTTTGTCAAAACCTGTTGCAACATTGTAAATAGTTTCGATGACAATAGTATGGCGAAATAACATATTTAATACTAAGAGCACTAGATAATAAAATTGTAAATGGAAAATCATCAATTGTAGAACTAGATGATATTTTGTACAGAGATTGAATAGAATCGTAAAATTAGCAAAGCTAAAGTATTACTTACAATTACATTAATAATACCGTTTAGCCCCAAACTAGACAGTTTGTAACTTGGGGTTCAGAGTAATTATCCACATTGTTGTACATATAATCCATGTGCATGAAAAAATGTATGTAGGTATTATGCCATTGAAAATGTTCAATAACCTATCTATCATCTCTTTCTCCTACTAGAGATCGAATATTGACACAAGCTATATTATAGAAATATTATCAGAATTCTATCTATAGTAAACAAAACGATGGATTTGGATAGATACATTATTTGAAATGGCCATAAATCAACTAAGGTTCATATCCGTATAGTCGATGATGTAACGAGCGTCAACGACCGTCAAGGGCCGCGGAGCCAAGGTTCGGCTGACAAAAAATAAATTGTGCCAGCGAGCTAACACATGATAAACAGTAAATCTCCAGACACTATTAATTGTACGACTGTGGGCCTCATTACTGTTGAAGGAACATTCAATTATGCCTACGATTTTGATAGGGTGAGCTTGGTTAAAATTAGAGCTGAAACACTGATTGATTCGGTCAACTCTTGTTGTGATGAATATCTTTAATACAAGTATACGATTGAACAACGACAGACATTATACCAAAAAACTGAACTCCGACAAGACCTTAACTTCGATGGGACTCATCACCAGCAGGATACTTCTCCGACAGGACTCCACAGATAACCCAGCTTTCTACAAAGAACAAGAAATGGAAAACCAATAGTTGCTGAAGAACCGCTTAGGTAAGGTTAGAACGGTGACCAAAAACGATGAGCCGATGATATTATGTATATTTACGAGTAAAGCATAATCAATTTCCAAATTATCTGACTTCCTGTCGATGACGAGTCTTGTTTTGTCGGAGTTCAGTGTTTCGGTGTAGTGTCTGTCAGCGCTCAGTCGTACACTCTTATAATACATTGTTGAGAGCTTCGTGTTTATTATCAATGTAACGGAATCCATGTCTCAATAAGGACTTGTTTAAATCTATGCCATATTCTACTCTTAGAATAAGCCTTACCGCAGTTTTTGTAGTATATGCAACTGTACAAAAATCTTAGCTATTATACCTATACCTTCTTGTGCTACTGTTTTCCTTCTTATGGTTATGATGATGTCAAGTAAGGAAGGAAGAGCCATAATTTCAATAACAAGGTTATGCTTGAATTTCGTAACCTTCACCTGTTTATAGATGCTTTATTAAGATATTCTTGGAATATCGCTTTCCTTGTTTGTTGTTGCTATGTACCATTCCTCTCTACCAAGAAACCGTGTATGTACATGTACATGCCAAGTATTGTTCATTCTATCATTGCATTGCTAAAGTCTATGGTGGTCATTGGAAAAAAAAAATTGTTCATAGTAAAGATAATTGCGCGATAATTTAGTGCACCTCCATTGAGTTAGTTGTCCAAAACGTTCTTCATAGTGACTAGTGTTAACATTTCTAAAAGTGTCCGATCGACCGCCTATTGACCTATTTCCTATTGCTGAGAGCATACTATACATACATACATAGCAGATCGACCAGTAAATGCCCTTAGCTTATACTTCATACATTCTACTGTAATGAAAGATTTAGGATAGTGAGTGATCACCTTGGATAGAGGATATTTTGTGACAGGTTTGTAAATAAACTATGTTACATATTAGTGTACAGTTAAGACTACATAGTCGTGACAAACGATATCGAAAATGAGACGAGTATTACTTTAGGTTGGAAAACTGGACCGCTTCTTGATGTTGGAGTTCCAAAAGAATATAAAGCTAGACATCATTTCGTTTTCTATAAATAAGATGTCGAAACTCAATAAAATTAATCACACAAACATACTTGAGTGCAGCATAATATTAATAAGTTCTGTCAAGCCGTTACGTGCCAAGGCTGCCATTAGATCATCGTCTTGTGGTCGGCTTGTTTACTTATTTTTTTATTTATTGCGTACATCAGAAGGTCCAGTGAGATATGAAAGGTCTTTTATTTAATTAAGATATTTCAAGATGATTGACCTTAATGTCTTTCTTTATCTATACTAATTCATAATAAATCTTGATAGTATTTTTGTTGCAACGAGCTTTTTAGTTGGAACCGTTGACTATATTTATTTCTATTTTTGTCTGACTTATTATTGCGGATGACATTGATCCTACTTAAACGTATAGATTAGCAATCTTGTCTATTTGACTATAAATCAATTTAACACAAACAAGATCATCAGCTGAACTTAGAATTTTATTTAAATAGTCGTGCTCATTTCTTCTAATTCTCCGTAGATTCTCCGACTCAGACTGATATTGCTTTAAATAGCCTTTTAAGTTGAACTTAGCTGTAACTTCAAGTCTGAATTTACCCTTGAAACCCCTGATGCAGGTTACCTAAACGCTAATGTTGACCTCAAGCCACCTGTCACTACCTCGACAGAGAAAGACATAGAAATAGAATCCTCTCGCGGCGTGTTTACATCGCTCGACCTTGGCATCGATTCGTTTTCGTCTGTTAGTAAACGTGCGGATACATCGTACGATTTTTCATTTTCATTTCGCGCTGATTTTCCTTCTGTTTTAGTTAAAGAAGTGTAAGTTATTAACAGCTTATTGATTATGGATGTTAATTAAGGTTTATACTGGGTGGCAGGTTGGACAGTGTTTTCACATAACAAAATGTATGGAACAGCTGTTTTTTTTTCGCGATTTCAGGGTTGGTCCGATAGTAAAAGTTGTTCATAATGATGAGTACAATGACCCCTTAAAATATTTCCACTGTCTAACGTGCCACCCTGTATGTTCAGCAGGTATTATATTCACATTTATGTATTCAAATCTTGAAGGGTTTTTGGAAGCAAGGACATACTCTATTATAGAAATTACTCTATTAGTAGGCATCAACTACATTATAATTCTGTAAACCTATCCATGTTTCCTTGTACATCATTATATCGTGCCATTTCTGTCTGTTATGTTCTCAAGCTAGCTCATAAGTTCATGACATGTTCTTTCCAATTTTTTATAGTGTTATGATGAGTATCTGAATAATTCAAAGATACGAAGAACAAAAATAGGTAGGTACCAATATATTTTATAATTTCTTTCCACATAACTTGATCACAATGTGGACGTGCTCTAACATGTGTAGCGTTCAATTACCACGTTCACCTTGTCGAAGATATACCTACATTACAGATCAGACTATAGGTAGGTACCTATTAAATACGATTTTTAACCGACTTCAAAAAAGGAGGCTCTGTATTCGTCCCGTATGTATGTATGTAGGTATGTATATATGTATGTATGTATGTATGTAAGTATGTATGTATGTATGTATGTATGTTTGTATGTGCGCGATTTTCTCAAAAACTACTGATTCGATTTGGATGGGGTTTTCACTAACGTAATCTACATACTTTCAGGAAGGTTTTAGTATATAATACATTATGTAATCATTCCTATGTACAAAGTTATAGGCATACATGTACACACTCCGTAGAAGATTTACTGTTGAACGAATTCGTGAAAGTAATCTAACACGGGATAAAGAACTAAAAAGGGAAAAATAAAAAACTTTTTTAACAAAAACTTTTTTGGCAAAAAAAAGCAAACAAAAACCAAAGCCACCGACTTCCGAAACCAAAATTATTATTTTCTTAGTGGATTTTTGAAGTCGGTTATTTTTTGTTAAAAAAGTTTTTTGAAAACTAACCTTGCTTGAGATCATTAGACTAAGTAAGAGACGAATAATTCTAATTTTGATTGGTGCATCGACTTTGAAAGTCATCCAATTTATCTATTTTGAAAGTTTCGTAGTTCAAGTTCATAATAAACAATATAACAAACCAACAGACGATGACGCAAAGGAAGACCATTAGAGACGCCATTAGAGAACCCATCCACAAGATTTTCATGGCCATGTTGTCATGGAGAATTATTAATAATTGTCTAACACCATGTTGGAAAACACTTCAATCTTAAACTTTTTATCTCTGAATAATATAGTTTACTCAAACAATCCTTGTAGTGAGGTCGCAGCGACAGTGTCAGGGCTGTCCATATCTGCCCATAGATAGTGCCACGACTATTAATGGGTGCAGTAATAGCATCTGACGTCATACGGGGCGCCGGCATTATGTCAAATGAAGCTAGTGTGAAGGGTGCATAGTTTTACTTTGAAATGGGTGCGCCTGTTTTCATTGTAAAGGCTATTTGTAAAGTAATAATGGTAGCGACTGTATTGTGCACCAACTAAACCTAATTTAGGCTATAGCTATATTTTTCTATCTGATAAAACAAGGAAGAGACGGAAATAAATAAGAGCTGTCATTGGAATAAAATTTTCCTACAATTTTAGACGACTGTCGGAACGTGACGATTAAAAGCACGCTGAAGTTTACTCTAGATCAAGACATAACTTAGTTTGACAGCACTAAAGCGTTACTTGTCCTTTTCTCGTGCTGTTGAAAAAGATATAAATTCTCTTATATTAGTAGTTGGTGCCAAAAACAGCGGCACCAATGTATCCTTTAGCTTCATCAATTCAATGAAATAGAGGTGGGTGGTCTATTGGTTAAATCTTAACATTTTTATCACGTTCACATTTTATCACCGTTCTAATAGTTTCAAATTGTTTTTAATGTTGGCTCATTGCTTAACATTGATAGCAATGATATTGTTTTAATTTAAAGTATCGTCTTAAACGTCATCATTGTTAATGTTGGGGGTAATGAGGTTCATATTTTTTTATAAATAAAAATATCAATCACCAACAAACTCAAATTCACGCAATTAGCTAAATAAAACCTAATTACACGAAAACTCTAAAAAAACTTTTCGTGAAATTGACACAATTAGTGTTAAATTGTTAGCTTACAAAACAACTGCTAATAACGGACTTTCACTTCAAATTTAACGACTCCCAAGGTATAATTGTTTTATAATTATGTCTGGTTCGTTGGCGTTTGGGCTGTGCCGGTTGGGAATTCGGTCAGATCTGATCGGAATGATGTGGCCACTCCTACCGTATAGACGACGCTCCTTTCTAAGGTAATAAGTATAGGCGTCTATGCCTTTTCGCTCATTGTGCCGATTGTCGTAACGGCCAATGATCTGATGGCCAAAAGCAAAGACCAACATCCAAGGTTAGGTCATTAGGTGGCTGGGTCAGTAACCCAGTACAGAAGGCAATTATTTTCGACATGGCACAAATAGTGAGAATATTCCCGTCCCTAACCACCGAGGTAAGAATCACCAAGAGGTGATTCTTGTCTCTCTGGAGTCTTAACTAGCGGTAGATTGGACAGATCCTTATTTTTGCTGTATGTTTATAAAATTATTTTTTTAGAAACAACGTTTAATCAAAGAATTTAAAACTTCAACAGACGGTTTAGACTAGACAGTATTTGGAAGACTATAGGTATTATAATAGATAGGTAAACATTCGTGTCTAGTGGTAATGCTACAGCCGTTGAAGTACATGGTGATACACCAAGGACCCATAACTTATCCAAACAATCAACAACTACATAGTTTACATAGTGCAAAGCATGATGGTACTTATGTAAGCATTTTTATTACACGACAAGAAGCGACAGACTTTACAGTAAAAAAAATCCCTAAAAATAAAGATACGGATGACATGCAGCATGAAAATGACGTGCTATGTATGTATAGACGTATAATAGAAATGATTTGTATTGATAATATCGTTGACAAAAATAAAAATATGCTTCCAGATAACAGTTCATTATTTATCAGACACGCGATCACTGTTATGAAATGGATCGTAAAAATATAGGGCTGCTTCGATAAAAAAATACTGAAACGAATCGGTTTTTATTTTGAACTTGTTGAAGAATAATATTTTCAAGATAAAAATTATGCTTTGAAATTCTCGTCACAATAAATTACGTGTTTGATTTCGTGAGTCTTTGTAAAAATTCAATCGAACTAAAAGAATAATTTTGTTGATGAATAAGAAATAGATTAATCTGTGCCATTTACCTAAGTAAAATTAATTAACGTAGTTATCAATGCCATTGATATAGATTTACTTACACTATTAAATAATACTAATGCACCATCCAGCAAAACAGTAAATGGAAATCCCTGTTTTGTTTGAGAAAACGTGGAAACGAATTTAGCATCAAGTTACGAAACGCAAAAGGTTATCAACCCTGCTCCAACTTTGAACACAGGCCATTGTCCGTGTCTGGTTGTGCCATGCGTGCGTTCCTCCGTTTCGGAGTTACAAGTGACAGACCGATATGCGTGACTGATAATTGACAGAGAGCCTCCAGGAACCCCATGGAAGGAATGCGTTTACGGGAAATTGTTCAGATCCATTATGGAGTTTTACTACTTTCTTATAGCTGAAGCATTTTACTTTATGAGACTGGTCTCATTCATTTGATTACGAACTCGTTAAAGTTTTACCGTCGCGTCGTCAATAGATTTGCTTAAATTACAATTGGCGCCCGAAGGAAATTAAAATCTTTTACAACATTGCTTGATGCTGCAGATAATTCCGATTTTATAAATTCTTATTTCCACTTTATGGTACACTTTAATAGCTTTTTCAATAAACTCAATAAACTACCTCAACGTATAGCTAGCAACAAAGCAAATAAACCGAACTCAATTAACTATACCTGCTTCGGTTAAAAATACACCGACTAGCGTTTAGCCAACACTGTAAGAATCTATCAACATCCTTAATAACGCAATCTCCAAATATTTGTTCTGCAGCAGCAGAGTCTATGAACTCATAAACTAGAAATAGAATTCTGATAATTTCGCTGCATGTTTGTTTAAGATTGGCTTTATTTCCGTTATAATTTATTGATCGTTTTTCTTCTACTCGCGTGCTAGCACTAGCTATTAAAGCTCACCATCGTCATCACCAGCCTAAGGACATAGGACTCTCCAATCGCATGGCAGCTAACTTGGTCCTCGGCTACTGCCTTTAGCTCATGCCGTGGTAAAAAGATTTGCCAATCAGCAGATTAGTAGCGGGTTCTAGTCTTGTGCCGGTACGAGCTATCAGAATAGCTTATCATCATCAGCCTGATGGACATAGGCTACTGCCATTAGCCCATGCCGTGGTAAAAAGATTAGCCAGACAGCAAATTGGTAGTCTGGCTAATTACCATCACTCATGCAGGCTTTTTTTCTGTATCGATCGTTAAAATGATAATTGTTAATGGTTATACTAGGAATCATTGACAGAAAATGCATTCCAAGTAGGTACTCCAAACCGGTGCACTACATGTGGTGTCTTATGTGCTTATTGATAAATTTTAGTTACCTATACATTAATTGACAACTAAAAACAAACAAGCTTCTCACATTTCATACATTTGGCCAGTTTAGACAAAAATATCTACTAATAAGCAATATTATAATGTTTCCTTGGAAGCTGCTTGGAAGCAGATATCATAATATCTTCGCTTAATAATAATGTTATTCACAGTCATAACAACAATAAAACAAAATTTATGTTTACTCTTATCGTACTACTGTATCCTTACTCTTAGTGCACTGAACTTGGCAAGCTAGAGTGTCTGCTACAGAGAAAGTGACTCAGTCTATTGTGATTTAGTTAGGTCATGCGCTGTGTGCCAAATGTGGCGTTCGGCTCTCATTAGACAACGTGCCAAAAAGATTTTATGGCTGTTTCAGCTATTCTTGTTATGCATTTGATCTCCTTTATGGGTTTCTTAAGGGTTTGTGTACAAATTTTATGGATATAATTTAGTTATAAGCCATTTTTAGTGGCGATAAATTCGAGGATGAGCAATTGTGTCGTAATTATATTTGATTTACTAGTCATATCTAGTGTTTGTTTTACGTTCAGTTTACAGCAATCCCTGGTTTATGCTGTTATTTTAGGACAAGCCATTGCTATATTTCACTGCCCAATGATAGTGGAAGAAAATATGGGTTCATTTTATGTTCACTGTATTTCGGTTTAAAATTATGGACTGTTTTGTACTTTTATTTTTTCTAGAACCGTTGACAAGAGAAAAAGCAATCCACGCAGTCATCCAAAGATTATAATTCTGTTAAAAATATTTGTTGTACGTAAGTTACCTAACATTAATCAGTTCATTTCTTTTGTTACAGATGAACAAGAAAGAGTACAGAAGAAAACGTTTGTCAATTGGATCAACTCACACTTATCGAAGGTAAGAAATCTTATTAAGAAGCACCTTTTCAACGGTTGCTATCTTTGTTACCCCAATCACTTTTCAAGATTGATCGTGAAGAAAGCAAAGAATTTATGGGATGTAATAACTACCTATTGCACCACTACCGCAGTCAGTACAGCCAAGGGTAGCAATTACGGGAATTCCGTTCCTAAGCAGTTTGAGGCAAGCCTATGTTTAGTATTAGATATGAGCTTTTTTGATGAAAAGATATTTAGTTGATAATATTTTGAGTATAGGCTGTTCTATAGGTGTTATGATCAGAGAGAAATGGAGCTATACAGGACGAACGGGGCTATCCCTTTTCCACAATGGTGGCTTTAAGTTTAACATTTCATTCATTCTATTGTCTCTAGCCCATCTTCTGTTTCCAAGTAACTGTATTTCACTTATGTCATCATTGACTTACTTCACGTACGGACCCTGAGCTATGTTGAACTATGGGTAACTGGCAAGTTACGGCTGAAAAGGTCAGGTCAAAGTTTATGCCTCATTGCTACCTTTTGTAGCTATGTGTAACCAGATATTAATAAAGTTTTGCGTTACCTGCAGCTTTTCAATTTACGATGGATTGAAATACGTAAATATTTTCAAGCGGGATTCAGTAAACATGTGCCTCATTGCATCGGCGTGCACTGATATTATCTGTCTCTTCCAGCGCATACCGCCACTGCGCATCGATGACCTTATTTACGACCTGCGCGATGGAACCAAACTTTTGGCGCTGCTCGAGGTGCTGTCTGGGGAGAAGCTGGTGAGTAAATTATAATGATGTATTTTATGATAAAAAAAAATGAAATTTCTACTGTTCGAAATACAAAATTAGATAGGTAATCAATTTGCATTCTTCTCCATTCCGGTTTCCAATTTGCAGAGCGCTAGATTCGTGCAGCAGTGCAAGATAAAAGGAGCACTAGCTGCCTAACTGCCTTAGCATTATACGTAATTAGCACGCTAGCATATTTAGGGCTCTGCAAATTTAATAATGTAATGTGGCTTTTAGAACACCAGTGTCGTTTTGTCATGAGTGAAATGAGAGCTTCATGATGATGATTAATATCGCTACAAAGGTGCTCGTTTATCTTTTATTTCTTTGTTGACGACTTACGTTTATGATGGTGATTTCGCTCTCGAGATTGTAGCGACATCTGCCGACAACAGCGAAGACTACTAACACAGCTAGACAGCTAACAGTGAACGTCACTACATGATGCCTATTGGCTGAATCCTACATCGCGCTAGCAGAGTTTTCACAGTGATTTGCATATATACAGAAACCCGACATCAACTGTTGGGGGGCAGTGGCCCGCCAGACCATAACACCCGGTCTGGTAGGAGGAATCCTCCCTTTTCAATGGAGGAACATTCCACCTCGTTCCTCCGTCCCCCAAAAGATTAACTACATTTGTCGCTGATTAATTTTGTTCTGTACATGGTATTTGAGGGCGTCAATTACCCTTACCATTATGATGAAACGTGATAGTTTTGTAGTATTTGCGAGCTCCTAAGTAAAAACAAACCGGATAAGTGCGAGTACGACTCGCGCCCTAAGGGTTCCGAAATATGCAATAGCGCCATCTATGCCGCTATTACATCATAGTAGATTTATATCATATCTTGATCATAGATGGCGCTATTGCATATATTTTCTAGTGGCGCCATCTATGAGCAGATGGCTCCACTTATGGTCATGACAGACGGACAACAAAGTGACTCTATAAGGGTTCCGTTGTTCCTTTTAAATGAAAAATGATATTTATTTTGTAAATAGGTTAAAAATAACGCTTTTACACGTCAAAACATTTTTTCAAGCTAGATGAGTTCGGTGTTTCCTATATGACTACCTTTGAGAAGAAACACCGAAACAAACTCAAAGGTTGATGTCTCTTTTAAAGTCCAGACAATTAAGATAAATTGTTTAAGAACCATGCAGGTTAGTCTGAAATGGCCTTTAGAGGAAAGAGCCATACAGATTTGAGTGGACCTGACCTGACTGTGCACGCATGTGCCGGGTATCGTGGTAGCTCAACCCAGACTTAGGGAGCTCAACGACCCGACGAACATTACCATCAGAGAGGACATTTGGGTAGGCCCCCTAAAGTACTCAAACTGTCAGACTGAACTTGTCTAATCTATAATTATATATATATGTATATATAATCTTGTCTGATCTATAACAGTAACATAATAACCCACATAGTACTCACATTTACAATAATTATAATCAATATATTACATCATTATTATCACATTCAATGTCATTTTGTATATAAATTGTTTCAAAAGGAAACATTCAATGTCAAAGTGTATATAGAAAAAAATATAAAATCAAATAAAAGAGCAATCATTTAGTGGTTACCTATGTCAATAGTAGTATTGGCCCATGTATGTATTGGAACAGCTCAATCCCAAGCCTTTTTGTCCTCCATATAATCTTTAACACTATAAAAAGCTTTATGACAAAGTTAAGTTAAGTTTAAGGTACGGAACCCTAAAAATATATCTAATATTCCGAAAAACTTTATTAGACGAGCAAAAGTGCACTATACATGATGAAAGACTGTTCTTACATGAATATTTCCAACAGCCTATGGAACGCGGCCGCGTCCTTCGACGCCCGCACTTCTTGTCGAACGCGAACACCGCGCTGCGCTTCCTCGCCGGCAAGAGGATCAAGCTGGTGAACATCAACGCCGCTGATCTGGTGGACGGGCGGCCTGCTGTCGTGCTCGGCCTTATTTGGACCATCATCCTCTACTTCCAGGTAGGAAGGCGCTCTTCTTGGCTAGCGTTTGAACAGCGAGCTGCAATAGTTTCGGTCTATATCGTAGGTGCTGTTAAACGGGCTAGTTTTTTGACAATTTCTTGCTGTCATTCTATAGCCGTGAGTTGAGATCTATATCGTGCAACTCATTCAGTAGAACAATTGCCGCAATCTTGCAGTATCGCCCGGCGATATGACAATGAAATTAATTATGGTACAATTCCCTGCAAGATGCAATTTTTATAGCCCTATTAGATACTGTGTAGGTGTACTAGGTATCAGGAATTAAGGAGCAAAGTTTTCTAGTTTCCTGGTGGTCAAAAAAATTTTGAGAAATGTAGGTACAAAAAAAATATCAGACTTAAAGTAATTGATCTTGCTATTAAAATGAATCAAACGTTTCTTTATTGTTAGCTTGACTGATTTTAGATATCAGATTGCCAAAAAAAAACATCAAATCGCTTTCTTAAATGTATAGCGTTACTGAATACCTTTAAAAATCTCTAATTACAATAGAAAGTAAATCTGTATCGTATTTCTTGAATTTCACTATTGTGGCTCACTGTTCACTGACTCAGCACCGTGTGGTACCGAAATAGATTTCAATTAGGATAGAACTTCCACAGTATTGCGTAGGTAGAATAGCTTTACACTTTCAGAAAGTTTTACTACTCTTGTAAATCTAATAGGGTCATTAATGTTTATACAATCTGAATCGATGATCTCATCTGTTTTATTTATATATTCACTATGATCATTAACATTTTAGACGTCTACTACTTCAGGTATATTTAGAAAATGTATCACAGTCTGCTTCATTGAAAAACAAAGACCGTGTCTCCCATATTTGGTTTGTCCTCATCTCTATACATTGTCATTCATTGTATGGATTT
>OX419182.1:19729624-19745135 GCA_948465475.1 Thalpophila matura
GTTAGGTTAGGTTAGGTTAGGTTAGGTTTTTTTTTTTTTTTTTTTTTTTTTTTTTTTTTTTTTTTTTTTTTTTATCTTCTACCTCCAACGTGATCGGAGTCTATGTTTGCCTATGCTTCACTTTCATTCCAGTTCTATCATTTATGCTTCTCGTACTTTCATTCCTCATCCTTTATCTTTCTTTCATTCTTCCTCATTCTCATCTTCTATGGGTGGGATACCCAACTATTCAATTACTATCTATATATCTAACTTTATTTATTCTTTTCTTAGGGTTCTAAAGAAAACAGTGAGACAGTTTTTATTTGACAACGTTGAAACATTCTGAGTTAGTCTAAGCTTAACCTATTTTACACTTTTTGTAGTTTATAACTTTGTTTTATTTCTTACTTAACAATAGTTCTTAATCTATCTTATTCTATTTTCTTACACCATTTTCCTATCTAATGTTGTACATAATTTACAATTTTTAATTTCTATCCTTATTCTTCTTACAGTGGGGGAGAGCAGTTCTTATTATTTACTTATTGTAGCTTATTCACATTACAAATATAATTCTTATTTTCTATTGGCCTTAATGTTATACAACTTCTTAAATGCTATGCTACTCACTAATATAATACACTATATTATGATAGCATAATTTTCTCATCCAGTTTTATTTCTTTCTATAACTATTTTAATAATACTTTTACAATAATCAACCAATATTTTTGCATCTTTACCAGTCACTATGTCCCTTAAGCTACCAGGTGTGATTTGAGTGCCTAATGCATTTTCTGCGTTAAAACGGTGTCTGGCGAATTGTGGGCAATCGAACAATATGTGCGGGACCGTCTCCCTTGCGTTCGGGTCGCAGATGCACGATGGACTCTCCTTGCGCTTGAACCGATTCAAGTACTCGGAGAATCCACCGTGCCCTGTCATTATCTGAGTGTTTATGCTGCTAGTCCCCAGCTTGCGGATTGCGCCATAGGCTACCCGTACATCCGGGAAGAACAGCTTGGTGACAGATGCAGTATCACTAGTTTCGTACCTACGATTCCATTCATCAAGCGTTGCTGCGCGTATGCTACGCTTGATGAATGAGATCGGGCACTGATCGTAATCGGGTTTTCTTTTGGGATTCCCAGCGGCCTCTTTTGCAAGCTGGTCAGCTCTTTCGTTCCCAAGCAATCCTACGTGAGCCTTAATCCAGAACAAGCATATAACTTTGTTCTGGCGGGATGCAGATCTTAAATTATCCCTGGCTTCTACAGCAAGAGGATGATGAGAACCGGGATTTGTTATCGTCTGAAGAGCTGCCATCGAGTCGCTGAAAATCCCAAAAGAAGATGCCTTGATTTTAGTCACCTCCCTAGTCGCCCTTTCTATCGCAAGGAGCTCGGCTTGATAAACCGTGCAGTATTTCGCCAAGGTAAGCTTGAGTGCTCTAGTCTCAGCCTCGCTGTTCCATATTGACAGCGAGGCGCCAACCCCACCTCCGAGCTTACTCCCGTCTGTGAAGATGCGGATGTCGAATTTGGCGATATTGTCCAGCTGGTCCTGGTTTGCTAAGCTATCAAAACGCAGGATGTCGCACACAGCGGGATGGGGATCCCCTGTTGCCGCAGACATTCGCTCGACCTCCCTGTCTCCCAGCACCGCCTGGGGCACCCCCCTCCGGGCCTCATACAGCGATGCCGCCTCACGTACACGGAGGTCAAGGGGGAGGATCCCAGACAGCACTAGTGCTGAGCACAGGGAGACCGTGCGATATGCCTTGCACATTTTCTGGGCGATTCCCCGTTGGACGGTTGCGAGCTGCTTTATTACACCCAGTTTTTTAGCGGCTGGTGCCCATACGCTAGCTGCGTAAAGAATTATGGGCTCTACGGTTGCCACGTAAATTACACGAATTACCTCTGGGTGTAGCCCCCAACTTACCCTAGCGGCCCTACACAGCTGCTTGTATATGGCGATCGCCTTCCTACAAACGAGCGAGACGTGCTTGTTGAATGTTAATTTTTCATCGATGGTAACTCCTAGCAACTTTATTTCTTTCGACATGCCAATGCTGGTCCCGCCCATGCTCAGGCGTGGTGTGTCATGCTTTAATTTCCTAGTTACGACCATAGCGGTCGTTTTGTGTGGCGCAAACTTAAGCTTATTTTCGACCCCCCACGCCAGAACATGACCGAGAGCAGCATTTGCACTTGTCTCCAGCTCTTGCGCGGTCTCCCCATCGAAGACCAAAAGCACGTCATCCGCAAACGCCTGAACATAATGTCCCTTAGCCTCGACTGCTTTCAGGAGGGGGTCTAGGAGCAAATTCCATAAGATTGGGCCCCCAATTGAGCCTTGGACGCAGCCCTTGTTTGTGCCCTTGCTAAATTCTTCCCCACCGTACCTGAGTGACACTTTCCGGTTTCTAAGGTAGCTGTCCATGATCCTTCTAAGATTAATGGGGACTTTTTCCTCCGCCAGCCGGACCCTTATTGCTGGCCACCAAGCACTGTCGAAGGCTCCCTCTATGTCCAACGATACAAGCGTTAGCATTCTTTTCTGTGCCAATTTCTCTTTTATATGCTGCATGAGGGCATAGAGGGAGTCTTCGGTGCTCTTTTGCGGCATGAATCCGTACTGGCGGGTACTCATCCTCGGTATGAGATGGAATTTCAGGCGGGCCACCAGCATCTTTTCCAAAATTTTTCCCAGTATAGGCAATAGCCCAATCGGCCTATATGATTTTGGAGTGCAATAGTTTTCCTTACCAGGTTTCCTTAGTATCACTACTGTTGCCTCCTTCCAGGCGGTGGGGAAGTGATGGCATTCCAGGCACTTATTTAGGAGCCCTAAAAATACCTCCGGGTCATTATCCACTGCATGACAACATATGTCGGATGTAAAGCCGTCTGCACCCGGTGCCTTTTTTGGGTTGAATGTCTCCACCGAATTCTTCAACTCTGCCATTGTAAACGGTGGATCACAAAGATCATTTTGCTCATCAGAGTTTACACGTTCGGCTTTAATTCGTGTGGAGCGGTGATGGGCATTGTCGCATTCGGCAAGGTCTTCGGGGTAAAAAGTTTCCGCTAGCAACTTAACCGAGCCTTTCGCGTCCAGCACCTCACCATTTCTCTCCAGCGGCAAGTCCTCCTCCCTACGTCGGGTCCTACCTATCACCCTATAAATTCCCTCCCAAACCCCCTCCCTATCCTGTTTCCCGCAGAACTCTTTCCAACTTTCGGTCTGGGCTCTGGCTGCTTCTAACTCATACTTCTCTTTCTGTTCTAGGTACTCTTCAACGACCTTCGACCTTCGGGTTGGCGCGGCACAGCGGATCCGGCGCTTTCTGGTGGCGACGGCCTTCTTCATCTCCGCGAGTTTCTCGGACCACCACGGCAAGGTAAGCTCCTCTTTAGTCTTTTTGTTTGGTATTGAGTGTCTACATGCTTCGTCTATGGCTTTAATAAAGTTATTTACTGCGTGATCAATTTGTTCTGTTTCTTTAATTTTGTTTAAATCGGTTAGTGTTAATTTATTATCTATTTTTAACTGGCTAAATTTCTCATGAAACTTAGACCAATTAGCTTTTTTGGTATTGAATTTTCTAGTAGTTCTCTCTATTCTGAAGCCAGTAGATTTCTGCATGAGGATCTCAAACACTATGCCGTTGTGGTCCGAGCTCGTGAGACCCTCGTCTACCTTCCAGTCGCCCACCAGACCCAGGATATCCGTGGAGCACGCTGTAATATCCACGTGGCTGCAGTAGCGTACCCCCCCTCTGGTCGTATCGAAGGTCGGAATTTCCCCTCTATTCAGGATGTTTAGGTCCAGTTCGCCAAGGACACCAGACACTTCTTCACCCCTACTGTCGATGGACAGGCTTCCCCACCAGGTGCTTTTAGCGTTGGCGTCTCCTCCAATTACCAACATTTTGGAGCCAACCGTTTCCTCAACGCGTTTGAGGTGCTCGAGGTATGGTCCGATTGGCTGATCCGGTTCAAAATAGAAGGAGACCAGCGTGATTCTCCAGGCACTGGTTCGGATTCCCACCACGGTGATGTTGTTCGTGGTGAGTTTAGGGTACTGCTCTACAACGAGTTCCTGATCAAAGACCGCTATAGCGGCCTTAACAGTCCCTTCTCCGATGTCAGTGCTCTGGAAAATCCGGACCCCCTTCTGACTCCTCATAACCTTGGTCCCGCCTACATATGGCTCCTGGAGGAGAGCCACAGCGACCTTGCGCTTTACCGCCTCGATAAGCAGCTCGTTCGTCGCAAGCTTTTTCCTCTGTAGGTTAGCCTGTATCATCCTATAGGGGTTTAGGTTGGCCTGGGTGCCCTTAGCAATAAGCAACTGTAGACCTTGCTATCTCATCCCACTTGCGGCGCGTTGGACATTCTGAGCTAAAGGCGTTGTGGCCGACGTCTCCGAGCTTGGCTTTCGCACAATTTTGGCACTTTGGCGGCACATCCGTTAGAAAGTCGGCACATTCAGACCTCATATGTGGGCCGCCGCAGTGACTGCACAGGTCCACTGAGTCTTTGCAGAAGCGTCTGCCGTGCCCGTAACCGAGGCAGCGCGTGCACTGCACTAGCGGGGTTTGATCCTCCACCCTCACACGCTGGAGATCGACGTGCAGGCATCCAAGTTCTGTTGCCCGTCTCCATATAATCGGTGAGACGCCGACCACCACATGGCTGGTGTGTGGGTTCCTGGTTCTCCTACGGAACTTTACCACCACCCTGTCATCTTCCTTGTCGAGGTTGCGAAAAACATCCCTATTCTGATTTCTCAGAGCCTTCAGAATGTCCTCATCCGTGTTTACGGAGAGAACGCTCCTGAGAATCAGCAGTGGGTCTTTGTTTTTCACCTCCTCGACAAGGAGGTCCTGACTGTCTCTCGCCAACTTCCCCTTTAACTTCTCCCTCTCTTCGACAGTTTCAAAGCCCATTATAACCTTTCTATCTTTCGCCTTCCTCACCTTTTCCACCTTTACCCATCCTTCCTTTGCGTCCACTATTCTCCGTACTTTGTCCAGTACTTCGTCCCCAGACTCGCCCTCATCTTTCGAGGTGACTACGATTGAATGGAGCGTACTTCGCCTAGGATTCGCTTTTCCGCTTTGAGTCGCCGTCACACTCGCGTACGTCATAGGGGTGCCACTCTCCATAAGCTCTTTGTGCTGGTCTATCGCTACTTTGAGCTCATTCATGCTTTTGGTGTGGCTCTCCAGCAGCATCGAGTGACTCCTTATCTGGGCCTCAAGTTTGCTACCCTCCTGATTTGGGTCTTCTTGGCTCGTATAGGTGAGGTTGACGGCAGCAATTCCAGACCGAGAGTTTTCCTCAGACCCCACTCCTTTAGGTTTCACGGACCTCTCAGCCTCCTTGACCAGCTGAAACAGTCGATCTAGAGCCTCAATCACACCGGCTTTGATCTCTGTTTTTGTGTTCCTAGAGGTATTTAATAGAACTTTTGCTCTAGTTACACAGGCTTTGGCCTCTGCTGATCTGTCCGCGTAGTGGGGTTTTGGCGGCGAGTGTAGCTGTACTAGCCTCGATGTTGGAGGCTTCAACGTAGTTTTGGCAGGGCCAGCCTGCACCGTCTTAGTAACTAACGGGGGCGTTACGTTTCCGCTAGAGGGCCCCGCGGCCTCCAATCTTTCCGCCAATTCTCCAACGCTACGTCTTACATTTGGAGGCGACGTCGTTGGCTTTGGTGATTTCTCACCCTCAACCGGCCTCGCCTTGAGTGGGGTCCTGATGCCGATCATGTCGAAGGTAAGCGTCAGATTGTATAAATATCAAAATAAACAAAGTGTATAAAAAATTTAAATAAAGTAGAGGTGGTACAAATTTGCTTGAGATTGTAAAGGATCTCAAGCAGTCAGTCTTCCTGTAGAGTCAAGGTCAGTCCTTCGTTCAAAAGAACGGGTCAAACTAAAATACGCAAAAACGCAAAACGTAACACCAAAAATGTAGCGCAGTTTTTGTCAGGGCTCTATATAGAGCCGTTTGCTATGTCAATGGATAGTACCTGACAGTCCTCACAGAATGACCTCAATCCGGTGAGGATACGCCGACGGGTTGCGGAGATATAACCCTTTTAAAGAACTGCTCTATGTAGAGTCAGTTTTACTGGCTCCCCAGATAGGTCTCCTTGAGCCCTTCAAAATGACCCCAAGCACGGCTCCGTAGCTCTAAGGGTTTGGGCGGTACAGCCTTCGGAAAATTCCGGATATGTTAGGTAGAAAACCCGGGTATAGGCTGTATCTCCCCAACGCCCCGGCCGAAAATACCCGAGTTTGGGTTTAAAATAAAGTGCTCGCCGAGACCTACCCGTTGCGCGGGTTTTCAGCGCTGAAAAAATTTTTCAGCCTGAAAACTCCTGAAACCGGTCCCAACGCACAGCCCAGGTCCAGCCGATACCAACACAAAAAACCCCGACCTTCCACGACCCACCGTTCCGGAGATAATGGTGTTTTAAATTTTCCAATATGGCCGCCTCAACTGTCAAAGACCAACTTTGACCTGTGATTTCTCCGGTCGTATGTGTCGTAGAAGACCCGAGTTTGGGCTAGTTAGCCTCAGCCCGACCCGCCCTATCCGCCAAGACCGATTCCAGAAACCTGAAATTTTTTGGCCTGAATCCTCCTGAAAACCGGGGGGGGGGATAGATATTATGTCCCTGAGTATGGATCCGAAAACCAAATCGTTATATCCCTACCGGTTCAGGAGTTACAGCCAAATCAATTTTGCCAAGATGGCCGCCGAACTGTCAAAAGTCAGGTTCAACCGCGGTTATCTCCGCAACCAGTGGTCGTATTGAACCCGGGTTTCGAGTTTACAGGTCAGCTCCACTCCCTCTATCCAGCAAAGCAAGTTTCAGGCCTGAAAAATTTTTCAGCCCGAAACTCCTTAAAACCTATTTTGTATGATACTACAGGCCACGCTCCCTTTAGCTCAAAAAACCGCGATCCTGTACCCCCAACGGTTTTTGAGCTATGAATTTTTAAAAAGATACCCGGGTCCCTACAAAATGGCCGAATTTTTCAATTTCCGCCAATTTTGGTGGTATTTGGGCCGAGTTTCGGCTCAAATAGGTCCGGATAGCGCTAAGGAACACAATAACACAGTAAAAATGCAATTATTTCCTATTTATTAGGAATTATTGGTGAAAAACATAAAAAATTCGATATCTAGGGAACCATAACACATAAAATTCTACAAAAAATACTAAAATTAGTTAAAAATAAGCCTCTACAAGAAAACAATACAAGAAAAATTTTAGACCAAATTTTGACACTGAATTTCAGGGTTTCAAAAAATTTTCAGTTTTTTAATTACTGTGCCTAAACGCGTAAGTCAAAAATTCTAAAATTAAGATCCTAGGTACACTTAATGAGCGCGCAGCTAACTGCAGTTCCAGATTTTCAATCAGAGTCCACCGTCCGGAGTTACAGCGGTCGAAACTTTCAAAGTTTCAGTCGCTATATAATAGTTTTCAGCAGTCTTAAAATTCAAATTTAAATTTCACTCGCCTTGTCGGGTGTGGGTCCAGTTCCGTGCCAAGTTTCGTCGCTCTAACTTCACCCCTTCCGACTTTTCAGGACACGTGCTTTTTGGAAAATCCTGAATATTTCGCGAAAACACGATGTCGCGATGATTTTGAACGGGCCAGATGTTGTGCGACCACGATGTCCACAGGATGCCAAAGGAAAAATGAGGGGTCGTCGATCTTGTTTCGCCACAAAACAGTAAAATGTGTTCGACTGAGAGGACTTAACCTCAAAAGTTGAGGTTTTCCGGCTTTCCACTATTTCCCACTGCAATCCGGGTAAAATTTCACTTATGGGCTACTGGGTAACACTAAGCCCCACACATAGACACCACTTTCACGTAAATCGGACAACTTTATACCACTTTTTACTATTTTTAAGTGCGGAGCGCCTCTAAAAACGATCCGACCGCCACGGGAGCTGGGGGGGAACTGGGTTAGGTTAGGTTAGGTTAGGTTAGGTTAGGTTAGGTTAGGTTAGGTTAGGTTAGGTTAGGTTAGGTTAGGTTAGGTTAGGTTAGGTTAGGTTAGGTTAGGTTAGGTTAGGTTAGGTTAGGTTAGGTTAGGTTAGGTTAGGTTAGGTTAGGTTAGGTTAGGTTAGGTTAGGTTAGGTTAGGTTAGGTTAGGTTAGGTTAGGTTAGGTTAGGTTAGGTTAGGTTAGGTTAGGTTAGGTTAGGTTAGGTTAGGTTAGGTTAGGTTAGGTTAGGTTAGGTTAGGTTAGGTTAGGTTAGGTTAGGTTAGGTTAGGTTAGGTTAGGTTAGGTTAGGTTAGGTTAGGTTAGGTTAGGTTAGGTTAGGTTAGGTTAGGTTAGGTTAGGTTAGGTTAGGTTAGGTTAGGTTAGGTTAGGTTAGGTTAGGTTAGGTTAGGTTAGGTTAGGTTAGGTTAGGTTAGGTTAGGTTAGGTTAGGTTAGGTTAGGTTAGGTTAGGTTAGGTTAGGTTAGGTTAGGTTAGGTTAGGTTAGGTTAGGTTAGGTTAGGTTAGGTTAGGTTAGGTTAGGTTAGGTTAGGTTAGGTTAGGTTAGGTTAGGTTAGGTTAGGTTAGGTTAGGTTAGGTTAGGTTAGGTTAGGTTAGGTTAGGTTAGGTTAGGTTAGGTTAGGTTAGGTTAGGTTAGGTTAGGTTAGGTTAGGTTAGGTTAGGTTAGGTTAGGTTAGGTTAGGTTAGGTTAGGTTAGGTTAGGTTAGGTTAGGTTAGGTTAGGTTAGGTTAGGTTAGGTTAGGTTAGGTTAGGTTAGGTTAGGTTAGGTTAGGTTAGGTTAGGTTAGGTTAGGTTAGGTTAGGTTAGGTTAGGTTAGGTTAGGTTAGGTTAGGTTAGGTTAGGTTAGGTTAGGTTAGGTTAGGTTAGGTTAGGTTAGGTTAGGTTAGGTTAGGTTAGGTTAGGTTAGGTTAGGTTAGGTTAGGTTAGGTTAGGTTAGGTTAGGTTAGGTTAGGTTAGGTTAGGTTAGGTTAGGTTAGGTTAGGTTAGGTTAGGTTAGGTTAGGTTAGGTTAGGTTAGGTTAGGTTAGGTTAGGTTAGGTTAGGTTAGGTTAGGTTAGGTTAGGTTAGGTTAGGTTAGGTTAGGTTAGGTTAGGTTAGGTTAGGTTAGGTTAGGTTAGGTTAGGTTAGGTTAGGTTAGGTTAGGTTAGGTTAGGTTAGGTTAGGTTAGGTTAGGTTAGGTTAGGTTAGGTTAGGTTAGGTTAGGTTAGGTTAGGTTAGGTTAGGTTAGGTTAGGTTAGGTTAGGTTAGGTTAGGTTAGGTTAGGTTAGGTTAGGTTAGGTTAGGTTAGGTTAGGTTAGGTTAGGTTAGGTTAGGTTAGGTTAGGTTAGGTTAGGTTAGGTTAGGTTAGGTTAGGTTAGGTTAGGTTAGGTTAGGTTAGGTTAGGTTAGGTTAGGTTAGGTTAGGTTAGGTTAGGTTAGGTTAGGTTAGGTTAGGTTAGGTTAGGTTAGGTTAGGTTAGGTTAGGTTAGGTTAGGTTAGGTTAGGTTAGGTTAGGTTAGGTTAGGTTAGGTTAGGTTAGGTTAGGTTAGGTTAGGTTAGGTTAGGTTAGGTTAGGTTAGGTTAGGTTAGGTTAGGTTAGGTTAGGTTAGGTTAGGTTAGGTTAGGTTAGGTTAGGTTAGGTTAGGTTAGGTTAGGTTAGGTTAGGTTAGGTTAGGTTAGGTTAGGTTAGGTTAGGTTAGGTTAGGTTAGGTTAGGTTAGGTTAGGTTAGGTTAGGTTAGGTTAGGTTAGGTTAGGTTAGGTTAGGTTAGGTTAGGTTAGGTTAGGTTAGGTTAGGTTAGGTTAGGTTAGGTTAGGTTAGGTTAGGTTAGGTTAGGTTAGGTTAGGTTAGGTTAGGTTAGGTTAGGTTAGGTTAGGTTAGGTTAGGTTAGGTTAGGTTAGGTTAGGTTAGGTTAGGTTAGGTTAGGTTAGGTTAGGTTAGGTTAGGTTAGGTTAGGTTAGGTTAGGTTAGGTTAGGTTAGGTTAGGTTAGGTTAGGTTAGGTTAGGTTAGGTTAGGTTAGGTTAGGTTAGGTTAGGTTAGGTTAGGTTAGGTTAGGTTAGGTTAGGTTAGGTTAGGTTAGGTTAGGTTAGGTTAGGTTAGGTTAGGTTAGGTTAGGTTAGGTTAGGTTAGGTTAGGTTAGGTTAGGTTAGGTTAGGTTAGGTTAGGTTAGGTTAGGTTAGGTTAGGTTAGGTTAGGTTAGGTTAGGTTAGGTTAGGTTAGGTTAGGTTAGGTTAGGTTAGGTTAGGTTAGGTTAGGTTAGGTTAGGTTAGGTTAGGTTAGGTTAGGTTAGGTTAGGTTAGGTTAGGTTAGGTTAGGTTAGGTTAGGTTAGGTTAGGTTAGGTTAGGTTAGGTTAGGTTAGGTTAGGTTAGGTTAGGTTAGGTTAGGTTAGGTTAGGTTAGGTTAGGTTAGGTTAGGTTAGGTTAGGTTAGGTTAGGTTAGGTTAGGTTAGGTTAGGTTAGGTTAGGTTAGGTTAGGTTAGGTTAGGTTAGGTTAGGTTAGGTTAGGTTAGGTTAGGTTAGGTTAGGTTAGGTTAGGTTAGGTTAGGTTAGGTTAGGTTAGGTTAGGTTAGGTTAGGTTAGGTTAGGTTAGGTTAGGTTAGGTTAGGTTAGGTTAGGTTAGGTTAGGTTAGGTTAGGTTAGGTTAGGTTAGGTTAGGTTAGGTTAGGTTAGGTTAGGTTAGGTTAGGTTAGGTTAGGTTAGGTTAGGTTAGGTTAGGTTAGGTTAGGTTAGGTTAGGTTAGGTTAGGTTAGGTTAGGTTAGGTTAGGTTAGGTTAGGTTAGGTTAGGTTAGGTTAGGTTAGGTTAGGTTAGGTTAGGTTAGGTTAGGTTAGGTTAGGTTAGGTTAGGTTAGGTTAGGTTAGGTTAGGTTAGGTTAGGTTAGGTTAGGTTAGGTTAGGTTAGGTTAGGTTAGGTTAGGTTAGGTTAGGTTAGGTTAGGTTAGGTTAGGTTAGGTTAGGTTAGGTTAGGTTAGGTTAGGTTAGGTTAGGTTAGGTTAGGTTAGGTTAGGTTAGGTTAGGTTAGGTTAGGTTAGGTTAGGTTAGGTTAGGTTAGGTTAGGTTAGGTTAGGTTAGGTTAGGTTAGGTTAGGTTAGGTTAGGTTAGGTTAGGTTAGGTTAGGTTAGGTTAGGTTAGGTTAGGTTAGGTTAGGTTAGGTTAGGTTAGGTTAGGTTAGGTTAGGTTAGGTTAGGTTAGGTTAGGTTAGGTTAGGTTAGGTTAGGTTAGGTTAGGTTAGGTTAGGTTAGGTTAGGTTAGGTTAGGTTAGGTTAGGTTAGGTTAGGTTAGGTTAGGTTAGGTTAGGTTAGGTTAGGTTAGGTTAGGTTAGGTTAGGTTAGGTTAGGTTAGGTTAGGTTAGGTTAGGTTAGGTTAGGTTAGGTTAGGTTAGGTTAGGTTAGGTTAGGTTAGGTTAGGTTAGGTTAGGTTAGGTTAGGTTAGGTTAGGTTAGGTTAGGTTAGGTTAGGTTAGGTTAGGTTAGGTTAGGTTAGGTTAGGTTAGGTTAGGTTAGGTTAGGTTAGGTTAGGTTAGGTTAGGTTAGGTTAGGTTAGGTTAGGTTAGGTTAGGTTAGGTTAGGTTAGGTTAGGTTAGGTTAGGTTAGGTTAGGTTAGGTTAGGTTAGGTTAGGTTAGGTTAGGTTAGGTTAGGTTAGGTTAGGTTAGGTTAGGTTAGGTTAGGTTAGGTTAGGTTAGGTTAGGTTAGGTTAGGTTAGGTTAGGTTAGGTTAGGTTAGGTTAGGTTAGGTTAGGTTAGGTTAGGTTAGGTTAGGTTAGGTTAGGTTAGGTTAGGTTAGGTTAGGTTAGGTTAGGTTAGGTTAGGTTAGGTTAGGTTAGGTTAGGTTAGGTTAGGTTAGGTTAGGTTAGGTTAGGTTAGGTTAGGTTAGGTTAGGTTAGGTTAGGTTAGGTTAGGTTAGGTTAGGTTAGGTTAGGTTAGGTTAGGTTAGGTTAGGTTAGGTTAGGTTAGGTTAGGTTAGGTTAGGTTAGGTTAGGTTAGGTTAGGTTAGGTTAGGTTAGGTTAGGTTAGGTTAGGTTAGGTTAGGTTAGGTTAGGTTAGGTTAGGTTAGGTTAGGTTAGGTTAGGTTAGGTTAGGTTAGGTTAGGTTAGGTTAGGTTAGGTTAGGTTAGGTTAGGTTAGGTTAGGTTAGGTTAGGTTAGGTTAGGTTAGGTTAGGTTAGGTTAGGTTAGGTTAGGTTAGGTTAGGTTAGGTTAGGTTAGGTTAGGTTAGGTTAGGTTAGGTTAGGTTAGGTTAGGTTAGGTTAGGTTAGGTTAGGTTAGGTTAGGTTAGGTTAGGTTAGGTTAGGTTAGGTTAGGTTAGGTTAGGTTAGGTTAGGTTAGGTTAGGTTAGGTTAGGTTAGGTTAGGTTAGGTTAGGTTAGGTTAGGTTAGGTTAGGTTAGGTTAGGTTAGGTTAGGTTAGGTTAGGTTAGGTTAGGTTAGGTTAGGTTAGGTTAGGTTAGGTTAGGTTAGGTTAGGTTAGGTTAGGTTAGGTTAGGTTAGGTTAGGTTAGGTTAGGTTAGGTTAGGTTAGGTTAGGTTAGGTTAGGTTAGGTTAGGTTAGGTTAGGTTAGGTTAGGTTAGGTTAGGTTAGGTTAGGTTAGGTTAGGTTAGGTTAGGTTAGGTTAGGTTAGGTTAGGTTAGGTTAGGTTAGGTTAGGTTAGGTTAGGTTAGGTTAGGTTAGGTTAGGTTAGGTTAGGTTAGGTTAGGTTAGGTTAGGTTAGGTTAGGTTAGGTTAGGTTAGGTTAGGTTAGGTTAGGTTAGGTTAGGTTAGGTTAGGTTAGGTTAGGTTAGGTTAGGTTAGGTTAGGTTAGGTTAGGTTAGGTTAGGTTAGGTTAGGTTAGGTTAGGTTAGGTTAGGTTAGGTTAGGTTAGGTTAGGTTAGGTTAGGTTAGGTTAGGTTAGGTTAGGTTAGGTTAGGTTAGGTTAGGTTAGGTTAGGTTAGGTTAGGTTAGGTTAGGTTAGGTTAGGTTAGGTTAGGTTAGGTTAGGTTAGGTTAGGTTAGGTTAGGTTAGGTTAGGTTAGGTTAGGTTAGGTTAGGTTAGGTTAGGTTAGGTTAGGTTAGGTTAGGTTAGGTTAGGTTAGGTTAGGTTAGGTTAGGTTAGGTTAGGTTAGGTTAGGTTAGGTTAGGTTAGGTTAGGTTAGGTTAGGTTAGGTTAGGTTAGGTTAGGTTAGGTTAGGTTAGGTTAGGTTAGGTTAGGTTAGGTTAGGTTAGGTTAGGTTAGGTTAGGTTAGGTTAGGTTAGGTTAGGTTAGGTTAGGTTAGGTTAGGTTAGGTTAGGTTAGGTTAGGTTAGGTTAGGTTAGGTTAGGTTAGGTTAGGTTAGGTTAGGTTAGGTTAGGTTAGGTTAGGTTAGGTTAGGTTAGGTTAGGTTAGGTTAGGTTAGGTTAGGTTAGGTTAGGTTAGGTTAGGTTAGGTTAGGTTAGGTTAGGTTAGGTTAGGTTAGGTTAGGTTAGGTTAGGTTAGGTTAGGTTAGGTTAGGTTAGGTTAGGTTAGGTTAGGTTAGGTTAGGTTAGGTTAGGTTAGGTTAGGTTAGGTTAGGTTAGGTTAGGTTAGGTTAGGTTAGGTTAGGTTAGGTTAGGTTAGGTTAGGTTAGGTTAGGTTAGGTTAGGTTAGGTTAGGTTAGGTTAGGTTAGGTTAGGTTAGGTTAGGTTAGGTTAGGTTAGGTTAGGTTAGGTTAGGTTAGGTTAGGTTAGGTTAGGTTAGGTTAGGTTAGGTTAGGTTAGGTTAGGTTAGGTTAGGTTAGGTTAGGTTAGGTTAGGTTAGGTTAGGTTAGGTTAGGTTAGGTTAGGTTAGGTTAGGTTAGGTTAGGTTAGGTTAGGTTAGGTTAGGTTAGGTTAGGTTAGGTTAGGTTAGGTTAGGTTAGGTTAGGTTAGGTTAGGTTAGGTTAGGTTAGGTTAGGTTAGGTTAGGTTAGGTTAGGTTAGGTTAGGTTAGGTTAGGTTAGGTTAGGTTAGGTTAGGTTAGGTTAGGTTAGGTTAGGTTAGGTTAGGTTAGGTTAGGTTAGGTTAGGTTAGGTTAGGTTAGGTTAGGTTAGGTTAGGTTAGGTTAGGTTAGGTTAGGTTAGGTTAGGTTAGGTTAGGTTAGGTTAGGTTAGGTTAGGTTAGGTTAGGTTAGGTTAGGTTAGGTTAGGTTAGGTTAGGTTAGGTTAGGTTAGGTTAGGTTAGGTTAGGTTAGGTTAGGTTAGGTTAGGTTAGGTTAGGTTAGGTTAGGTTAGGTTAGGTTAGGTTAGGTTAGGTTAGGTTAGGTTAGGTTAGGTTAGGTTAGGTTAGGTTAGGTTAGGTTAGGTTAGGTTAGGTTAGGTTAGGTTAGGTTAGGTTAGGTTAGGTTAGGTTAGGTTAGGTTAGGTTAGGTTAGGTTAGGTTAGGTTAGGTTAGGTTAGGTTAGGTTAGGTTAGGTTAGGTTAGGTTAGGTTAGGTTAGGTTAGGTTAGGTTAGGTTAGGTTAGGTTAGGTTAGGTTAGGTTAGGTTAGGTTAGGTTAGGTTAGGTTAGGTTAGGTTAGGTTAGGTTAGGTTAGGTTAGGTTAGGTTAGGTTAGGTTAGGTTAGGTTAGGTTAGGTTAGGTTAGGTTAGGTTAGGTTAGGTTAGGTTAGGTTAGGTTAGGTTAGGTTAGGTTAGGTTAGGTTAGGTTAGGTTAGGTTAGGTTAGGTTAGGTTAGGTTAGGTTAGGTTAGGTTAGGTTAGGTTAGGTTAGGTTAGGTTAGGTTAGGTTAGGTTAGGTTAGGTTAGGTTAGGTTAGGTTAGGTTAGGTTAGGTTAGGTTAGGTTAGGTTAGGTTAGGTTAGGTTAGGTTAGGTTAGGTTAGGTTAGGTTAGGTTAGGTTAGGTTAGGTTAGGTTAGGTTAGGTTAGGTTAGGTTAGGTTAGGTTAGGTTAGGTTAGGTTAGGTTAGGTTAGGTTAGGTTAGGTTAGGTTAGGTTAGGTTAGGTTAGGTTAGGTTAGGTTAGGTTAGGTTAGGTTAGGTTAGGTTAGGTTAGGTTAGGTTAGGTTAGGTTAGGTTAGGTTAGGTTAGGTTAGGTTAGGTTAGGTTAGGTTAGGTTAGGTTAGGTTAGGTTAGGTTAGGTTAGGTTAGGTTAGGTTAGGTTAGGTTAGGTTAGGTTAGGTTAGGTTAGGTTAGGTTAGGTTAGGTTAGGTTAGGTTAGGTTAGGTTAGGTTAGGTTAGGTTAGGTTAGGTTAGGTTAGGTTAGGTTAGGTTAGGTTAGGTTAGGTTAGGTTAGGTTAGGTTAGGTTAGGTATAGGTTAGGTTAGGTTAGGTTAGGTTAGGTTAGGTTAGGTTAGGTTAGGTTAGGTTAGGTTAGGTTAGGTTAGGTTAGGTTAGGTTAGGTTAGGTTAGGTTAGGTTAGGTTAGGTTAGGTTAGGTTAGGTTAGGTTAGGTTAGGTTAGGTTAGGTTAGGTTAGGTTAGGTTAGGTTAGGTTAGGTTAGGTTAGGTTAGGTTAGGTTAGGTTAGGTTAGGTTAGGTTAGGTTAGGTTAGGTTAGGTTAGGTTAGGTTAGGTTAGGTTAGGTTAGGTTAGGTTAGGTTAGGTTAGGTTAGGTTAGGTTAGGTTA